>VXAL01006817.1:22729-50130 GCA_013399475.1 Chauna torquata | reverse complement strand
GCAGCCCGGGGGCCCCGGGCAGGCGGAGGGGCCGTAGACCGTCCCAGCGAGGGTATCGAGGTGCCGGACGAGGCGAGGCCCGGCTGGGACCGCCCCTGGTAGCGGCGCTGTCTGAGCCCGGGGCAGCGTGAGGGGGCGCCGCCACTACGGGCCGGGCCGGGGCTGGTGAGGGGCCGAGGGGCGCGGTCCTTTCGCTGAGGTGATCGCGTTGTCATCTCCGAAGGACAAGGCCCGTTTGTGAGCAAAGTGTTGTATTTACATAAAATAAAAGGGAAGCAAATGGGATAATAGGCTGCCTAACGTTCCCCGGGGAAATTACATGCTGGCTCTGCCGTGTGACAGAGGGAAAAGCATTGTTTTGCTTTCACATCCAGCTTTTCTTTTTTTTTTTTTTAATAGTGTAAAATTGGGCATGTCTTGGTGTTTTTTTCCAACTAATCAAGAAAAACGGCTTGCATATGAAATACTAAAATAAAATAAAGGGCAGAGCATTTTTCTTTCTTTGCTTGCACTCAGTAACTTGAGGAGGAGATGGAATCTACATTTTGCTCATACCGTCCGCAAAAACAGTTATCCTTTCAGCCCCATACCCGCAATACATGGTAAAGGTCAAGCTTCTTGATTAGGAAAAACGCCTGTGTGACATTAGCAAAAAATCAGGGAAAGCAGCAGTCAGCAGTGGAAGAGCTGAGAACCGTAAGACCACCAGCAGCCCCTTGGCTGGAGGTACAATCCAACACTTCTGCAGTGTGATATAATTTTTTTAATGGCTACCTCTGTGTGTTCAGTGTGTTTGTGTGTGTAGAGGATTTTGTAGTCTTAAGCTAGATATATTATATATATTTACAAATACACATCACAAACAGTCTCCCATTTTGGTACTTTCTAACATGTTGAAGACATGCAAGGCCAGCCAGACTCTAGTTCAGGATATCTCGTTTATAGTAGTTCAATTTATGACCATAATGCACATTAGGAACTCCAAATTAGTCCTAAAAGCTATGCTTCTCAAGCTACTTTTTTTTTTTTTTTTTCCTCCAAACTGATCACCTTCTAGGGAAAAAAAAAAAGTGGTTTTGGATGATTGGTTCTGTTGGAAGAAATTGCAAGTCCTGTTTAGCAAAAAAAGGTGTCCCAGGAGACTCTGCTACTGGCTGGAAAGAGGTAAGATGTTTTCTGAAAAAGAACTCTTTTTCTCCTGTTAGGGCTTCATTTTAAGACCTTCTACCATTGTTTGCTTAGCCTGCGTGCTCTGCTCTGAGCAGACACAAACTCATCTGCCTGCGAGCCTCTCTTTTCCTGATTAGTCTTGGCCAGTGGCTAATTTTTTGGTCATATATTACAATGTTTGAATTGACATTCTCTAAAAAGAAGTATCTGCCTCCTAAATTAACAGGGAATGTGGGACTGTTTTCCCATATTCCAGCTCTTGTGAGGAATCATACAAACCTCAACATAAATTTTGTGGATTTCTTCACATTTAAATCTAGCTGACCCTTCACAACTGAAAGCACAAGTTAGCTATAGCAGATGTTTACTGTAAGCAGGGTGTCCTGAGGGGAGCTGAGACTCAGCGCTCAGAATTTTATATACCCTGTTGCTACGGAAGCTACAGTACTGAACATCAGTTTTTCTTTATGCTCCAGATGAGGACAAGGTATCAAATTTTCTAACAGCGGACAACTTTGTGTGTTGGCACAGTGTTTGTGCTTGAGGACTGGAGTACAGAAGAAGTATTTTATTTAACTGTAGCGTAGTGACCAGGTGTTAAGTTAGTAGAGCCCTAGGACCTCCTTAGCCTCCCATATTGAAATAATCATGTGCTCGTGATTGCAGCCAGTCGAAGTGCAGGTGCCTCATCCCCTAATGACAAGCACTGTGGGATCTGTACTCATTTGATTAGCAGAGGCTTTCAGCCAACACAGTGGAGCAATAAAATACCACAAATAGTATGTGTATGTGATAAGCAGCTGACTAGCTTTACCTTCACCTGGCATAAATGCAGTCTGCTGTAGGTGGATTACTTTCAGCTTTGAGTAGTAGCAATTACTGGGATGGGTAAAATTGCATGAAAGCACACCTGCGTCATGACATGAAAATCTTGTAGCCACAGGAGACACAGAACATGATGGTGGTGGTGGCATCTTGTAAGACTGGACTGAAAGACCTTTTGGGTCAGGGAATCCGTCAACTCCATCATCACTACTGCCCATTTCATACTCTGATGACAGGGCCACAGACAGGCACCGGTAGATGATTTTAGACTGGATGGACTGCAGTTTCTTTTCTAGTACTGGAAGCAAAGGTGGCAGTGACGTTTTGTTACTGTTCGTTTTGAGCTCTGTGAGAGAACTAGAGAGAAAGTCATGTGTTAGGGTGTCCAAATCAAGGAGGGAGCCAGAACGCTGTATGGCGCTTGGCTGCTGGTCATCCGGAGATCGAGTCTCCGTGTGCAGTGGTGGCCTCTCTGAATGTTAATAAAGTTCTGCTTCTTTCCTAAGCTACATTATTTACAGCTAATGAAGCAGTGAGGGGTTGCAGGAGAGAGATCCTAGTGTTCGGGATGGTGGCCTGCTGGGGGAGGAAATCTCCTGCAAGTGGCCTTCTTTGCTTTGCATGGCTCCCAGCTGTCACTGTTCTTCTCTCCTATGCTGTCTTCAGATTATGCCTTCCTTGTGCTCTGCAGGGGGAGAATTAGAGAGGCAGAGATAAAATAGCCCAATACAGTCTGGATAAGTGTGTTTCTTTTTGAACTCAATGTTTGAAAACAGTAGCTTGTTCCTTGGACTGCTTATTGAGATTCCTAGGGGGAATAAGAGCTCAAAGAAGGCTTGTCTATATATAAGCGTTGGTACAACTTCTTTCACCTTGTTGTAGTTCAAAAAATAGCTGGCAGGTGAGGGTTTTGTCTTGTGACATCTTTGTAAGGTCTTCATTCAGATTTGCAAACCATGCTGTCCTTTGTGATCATCTAGCCACAATTCAATTTTTAGCATAGTATGTGCTTTCAGGCAGTTGTTGGGTTTTGGAAGGTAGGGCGTTTCACTCTTTGGCTTGAGTAATGCGTTTGGATTCATTCTCTGCCTGGAGACCAACTCTTATTTATCCAGTTGGTCTAACTACATGCCAGTAGGCTCTCCAGCTCTTGCCTCTCTTCATCCAGCTCTCTCCAGCAGGACATTTCAGTCAGATTTACCATAACTTGAGTTCTGGTGCAGAAGACTTTAAAAATCAGCTAGAGGTTGAAAGTGCCTTTTTCACAGGTTCATCCTGCAGCGCGTGCAATTTTTCTCTTACAAGAAAATAGTTGGTTCTGCTTGATTAATGGTATTAACTACCTGTAATACAATATACTGCATACTTAAAATATCCTGGAATGATGAAGTTCTGTGCTTAAAACTATCAAGAAATTCTGAAGCTTGCATGTTTGAATGTAAACTTCTTAATGATGAAGTATTTCTTGCTTCTTCAGTTAATTGTGGTTTGTTCACTTAACTTTCACCAAGGACAGAAGTACTAAACTGAAACGATCCGGACATCACCACTGGGAGAAAAAAACACTTGAGAATTAGTTTATGGAAAAGCTTGGAGAAACTAATTGATTTACTGAAGAACAACAAAACAAAACTGTGTCACTGTTGGTAACCTGGCCCCAATAGCTGTCTACTTCCCTGTCTAGTAATTGGTATAAAACAAAGTAGAGTTTTTCTGGGTCTGGCTCATCAAGCCTTTGGCCAGTGTGCAAGTGTTGAAGTGTTGCTTTTGCCTGTAAAGTCACAGAACAATTTTGTTTGTTTGTTTGTTTTTTACATTTTTCTGTTTGAGCTTCATGAGGGGAAAAGTAAAACTTGAACATAGATTGGCTATTTCTGAAGGACCTCAATATGAAGAGTAGCACATATCTTTGAAGTTAAGCCAGCTGTGAAGTGCTCTTGATCATAGGCAGCGGATGATGTTGCAATTTTTGAGTAAAGTTTTATGTTTGGCAGTCTAAATAGAGAGCATTGGTCCAGCTCCAGCTGAGTTTTTCATTAAAATTGAATGGGAGTCTTTCTGAAAGGTGCAGAAGGGACTGGAATCTTCTGTTTATCCACAAGATAGTCTTGGCAAAACTTTCTGACCTGTTTTAACTTGACTCTTCATTTTTGTAATTTGTCTTGACCCTGCTCAAGCAGTACTCTTCTTAATGACAAGAAGATAGTTTAATGATAGGAACATAGTTTAGTTTCCATGTCAGCTCAGCTCTAGGCTCCTTTGAAGGGGTTAGTATTTAGGATGTGGATTCTTCCCTCTTGCCCTTCTGTTCCCCGTAAGAGAAATGCTCTGCCTTGGAACCCATCATAGTTTAGCAGTGTCTAATTTGCCATGAGATACTACACTATTTTTATTGGCACCTCTGCTCTCACAGCTGTCCTTTGCTGTTGTAAGACTGCAGTTTTTTTTCTGTAGCTTTGTTGCATGTAGCTGCTGTTACATAGGTGCTTGAGTTCAAAGCCAAGTGAGAACCAACGTTCTCCGCCTTTCAAACACTAATGTAGTCTCAGCTCTGCCTAACTGTGGAAAGAAACTGATTTCCAGTAGCAGCTGTGTGGTGTAAGCATTGCTTCCTTCTGGCTAAGAGACTTACTGTCTTGCTTACCTTTTCTTTTTTTCTTTTTCTTTTTGTCTTTCCTTGTCTCATTCACTGGTTCACATCAGCATTGAGACCATAATCTCCTTTTGATTATTGTGCTCCTTTATACGTGCAGCCCTTGGCACAGCAAGAACCCAATGTGATGTCTCTTTAGATGCCATCTTTAGATGCCATCTGTGTGTAAATGCTCAATAATATTCAGAAATGGACTGGATTCACCATCACACTTTATGTAGGCTGATAATGCTGCTGGTTATTTATTTTAAATTGGGTATGACCAAATAATCTGGGATTTGTTAGCTTTGGTGTGAAAATTGCTTCATTTTGATCACTGGACAAGCTTGTTTTTCACTAGCTCCATCTAGTGCAACAAAGGGTATGTGTGTGATGTCAGATGTCTTCTGCATAGGTTCTCTTGAGTCCACATCACCCAGAAATTTCCAGTTGATGTGATACTCCTCGAAGCAGAGGGTAGCACTCCAAAAGTAGCAAAGGCAGACAAAACGAGAGTTGATGCCTGGATCCTTTAAAAGCTAGTCAGTTAATGAATTCAGTATAGGTAGTTGTATCTTTTTGATATCATTGCTTAAAACTTCAGTTTCATGTATATCTTCTTAATTTAAAGGAATTTAAAACTTTACAACTTTACAGCTGTTTAATTTGCTCAACTAAGGGTGGTTTTTTTTTTACACTGTTTAGAAGGCAGTTTGCGCTCTTGTGATGGTTCGAGTTTTTACTGCAATTTTTTTTGAGTATCACAATTGTGTAAGTGGTATTTGATACATTCGTGGAGGTGAGGTCTATCAGTGGCTATTGGCCATGATGCAGTCTTTGAGGGAGGAAGTCCCTTAGCTCACCACTTTCCCTGGCAGAGCCTCCTAGTTTTCATCAAGGATCGCTGTTATAATTGCTTCTTACACTTTTCCCTTGAGCACTGGCTACTAGCTTTCGTGTCCCCTGCCCCATCCATCCCCCAGCTCAAGAGAGTGAAATACAGCTCCCTGCTGCCACAGGTGATGCAATCGAGTTTCCTGCATTTGGGAAAATTGCAAGAGTCAGCACATGCAGAGTGTGAGGGTTGATCTTCACCCTGAGAAAACTGCATTCCTGCCCAGGCTTATGACCCTGGATTCTGTTGGCAGCAGGATGCTTGGGAGAGAGAGTCCTTGGTCCAGCCTGGTAGCAGGAGCTGTTGTGAGTTTTTAAAAATTCTGCAGCGTGCTGGGTGATAGCTGTTAAATCTTCATGTTCCAGGTTCAGCGCCGGTTCAGCTTGATGCCTAGATGACCTGATGATAGGTATTGTGTAAATGATCTGAGAGAATGAATCATAACACATGCTGGTCCTTTTGTGGAGGCATTGACTTTTGTGCAAAAGTATGAAGTTTATCATCTGTGTTGAAAACAGAGGACAAATTACAAAATTTATACATCTGATCAATTATTTTTGGAAGGTACCATCTTTATTGAAAATGCAGAAAATGCAGTCTTTTTTTTTTTTTTTTTTTTTAAGCCCGTTGCCCTGGCAGTGTGTAGAAAGTGTAAAACAGCAGGAAGCTAAGGCTCTAAAACCATCTAGAGGAATTTTGTATTATTTTCATAAACTAATCTACCCAGTCCCATCTATCTGTGTAAACTAATTACTTTTTTAATTAGGTAGCCTTTTTGATTGCTTGTGGAGAACTGTGGTGAAATTTACCACTAATTACGCTGGGGCAGGAGGATTGTTACGAAGGATGAGAAAATTTTATTTCCTTTCGTTGAAACAGGGAGCAAGCAGTAATTGATACATAAATAATATGCTTATATTTCCAATTTCAACCTATACAGCTTCTGTTAACCTTACTAATTGAGGCTGTTTCTCTGGGTCATTGGGTTTCCTTCCATCTAATGCAATGTCTGCAGGAAGTGCAGAACAGTAAGGAAAACAAACTGTTGCAAGGTTGAAGTTTTCATTCTTCTTGTTAAAGGTAATGCTTATGATGGTTGGTTCTAGATTTTAGACTTCGGTGAATTCCAATGACATTTGACTCAAAATGCTGTCTTATAGGACATGCTAGCAAGTAATCTGCAAAGTTCAGCTGCTGGTTGGTATTTTTTTTTCCACTGTGGTTAGAGATGTGTTTAGAAAACTGGGGAATGGCAGGAGCTGCACTTCTCTTGTGCCATCTACTCTGAAGCCCTAAGCCCATCATTTGGGTTTATCGTGAGGCTTATGTTACATATAATAATAACACACTATAGCCAAGATTGTACACAGAAGAGAACCTAGGAAGTGGATTGTTGTGTTTTCTGTCCATAGTGTAGTCCTGGCTCCTTATGAAGAGTGGATGATGCCCTGAGAGATCAGGTGGGAGGAGCGCCATCAAGACAGTTAGGCCATAAGCAGCATATTTTCTTCTCCTTTCCCTCAAGTATAAAGTCCTGCTCTGAGTCTGTACTAAGACTGAGTGGTTGCTGCTTCCCTCCCAGTTCCTTCCAGCAGGCTCCACAGTTTGATTCTGGTGTCATGCAAGCTCCATCCTTCAGTTCTCAACTTCAGGCCAAACCTCTGCCCTCTTATCTTTGCCTGAATGAGTTGCTTGTGCATGAAATAAACACCACTGTTGAGTCAGAAATTTGAGGTATTTTTGGCATTGAATTAATGGCAGGTGTTCAGAACTGTGAATAAAGCCAAGTAGGAAGCCAGACAAAATGACTTTATCTGGATCATAACCTACTTCTTTGTTCAGGGGGGCCATTTTCAACTTTCAGTCCACTGCATTTTAATGTGCAGTGCAAGATCCGAAAGGTTTGATATGTACCACCGAAATCTCCTCCTTTGAAGGCGCTCTGGGGATCACTTCTTCATCGCTGCTGTAGAATGATGGTATTCAGAGTAGTTCACTTCAGCTGTGTCATGAATCTTGCCTTTTGTTACATTTCCATGTGGGTGGGTGAGCTTTAGGGATGAGTTCTGCCCAGGGAAAGACAGTTGTTCCATCCACTTTTAGATGGCTTTCCATAAAGTGTATGAATGAGGCAGGATCAGCTGTACCTATGTGACGTGGCAGGTATGCCCTACTCCTGCACTTGACATAAGTCTTGCTTAGGCTTAGGAACCACAGTAGGCCTTGATGTGACCATTCCTTGCACATTGGATGGAGTTCAAGAACATGGTTAGAAATCTGAGTTTGAATACAAGCCAGTCACCAGAGAAAAGCCTATTTGAGCTCTCCAGGGATTGCAGCGGGCTGTTAACTCTTGATCTCTGTGGTGGAGTAGGTTTTTCCCCAACTCAGCTATGGTTCAAGATTAGCTAGTATTACATCAGTCCTCCATTGTCAGTGGGCAACAGACATGACGGGTGAGTATGAACAGGTGCTCCCTGACTGCATCTCAGAGCCTGCAGCCTGGACAGTAGCCTGATCTGGGGAGTACCAGAACTGTACATTCTGGAAGGTACCAGAATGGCAGGGTTGGTAGAAAATACCAAAATTGCCCTATCTGAACCGTAGCCAGGATAGAGAAGTACTGACTAGCAGTCAGTCGTCTCGTGGTCCTATAAACAGTAGTCCCAAGCAAAGAGCTCCTTGAGCTCTCTAGGGACAGCAGCGGGCTGCACCCTCCATCTCCCCCTGAGCTAGGACACCTCTTAGGGTACCCATGAAGGGATGTGCATCTCAGGGCTGACTCTTCAAGGAACAAGCTCGTCTGTGGGCAAAAGCCAACGAGGGAGTAGGGGAATAATTCACTCTATGGGCAAATTTTGCAAATGCGTGACTGGATTTAGAACCCCTCCCGGACCCTGCAGTAAGTCTCAGGTGAACCTTGCCATTCTCAAACTTTTAAATAATTAATTGTTTCTATTGTAGCAAATTCTGTTGAAATCATTGTGTTAAATTGGCTGATATTAAATACTGATTAAGTGCTGTTAAGAATCATACAATCTAATCTTGTGATTTACCATAAAGTATAAAATCCTAAATTGCTGCTATATTAAAGTTGTGTAAAATCAATTCCGCGATAGATGTGTGGCAGAACCGCCTGGTCTGGTCTCTCAGACCTCTAGGAATGCACCTCTGGCAGTCTTGCTAGGCAGCCTGTGCCAGGATTTTTGTTTGTCTTACACTGAGCCATTTTCTGAGTGAGGAACCATGCTAACTTTTTTCTGTGCTGCAACTGAAACCCATTGCATTTCTCTTTGCCTGCCAAGCAAAAGTTATTCCTTTCCTCCGCAGTCTTTTACATGTCTGGAGACTATTGTCATTACCACCCTCAGTGTTGTCCAGGTTAAAACACCTGAATTCATTCAGTCTTTTAGACCATATTTTAGTCTTTTTCACTGTTTTGCTCTGAGCCTTTCCTATTTGTTCATTCCTTTAATTGTAGCCTCGAGCTACAGCTTCTAACTGTAATAATGCTTCTAGATGAAGCCTTAGTGATATGAAGGAGAGTGTAAGGGCTGTTATCTGTGTGATGTGAGCTAGGCTAATGTTTCTTACATAATTCACTAAAACCTCTGCACCTCTTCCAGAAATGCTGAAAAGCTTTTACCTTTTCCTGTGTTTATGCAGCAGATAATTTCTGCTGTCATGTAGAATCCTGCATTTTTCCTTATTGGAAAATGTTCTTACTGAAATGCATTTTTTCTAAACTTTCTCCAGTCTGTTAGAAACCTTTTGATTTCTAAGATTGTCCTTCAAGATGTTCAGCAGCGTTGTGTCACCCACATCTTAAATATGCACACTTCCTCCTTCACTTCTTTCATCGTACAGATCAGTTGAACAGAACTGCACCTTTTGGGATGGTCAGGCCATTCAAATTTAGAAGTAAACTCTTGATGACTTGGTGAAAGGAGCTGTGCACTGTCTGTCCTACTTACATGGGAATTCTGAGGACCACAGTCTGAGGTATTGCCCAGTAGTTAAGTATTTTCCTGGACCTGAACCCCTTTGCTTGCTTTACAGCAAGTGCTTGCCTTACACCAAGAACTTGAATCCTTCCCCCACCCCACCCCCTTTAAACTCCTATCTCTAGGAAAATGTTTTGAACCATGGCTATCAGGTGTTCTGTGGGAAAGCTCTCAATCCGTGCTTTTAAAGCCAGTTCAGTCAGTGTTAGAAGAGTGTGGGAGACTGACTGCAGCTCACAGTTGAAGACTTTCACCAGAGGTATGGGAGGTGGATTACTAAAAACAGTACATTATTCTAGGAAAACAGAGCAACTCAGTGGTTATTATTTACTTCGTTTTTTTAACTGCCAGATCTGGATTCAAACCTCTACCTTAGGTTAAGAAGAAAGGATTTGAAAACTGGTCTTGTGGGTGGCAGATAAAGCCTTCCGTTACCTGCTCCTAATGTTGACATTTCCTGCTGGCTAGAAACTTCTTGCTTGTTTATTGACTTCTGTGAGTGCCATGCTGAAAGTCCAAACTTTTTCTTTGCCTGAAAGTTGAAACCTGACAGAGCATCTTGGAAGTGTTTGTAGCATGGAGTATGCTTACATTATGTAGTTCCATGAGCATTAGACATCTATGAAATGGTTGTCCTTGGCTTCAGTGGCACTGCACTAATTGGCTTCGCGCTCTGCAGTTAAGTCCCCTTTTCCTACCTCAAGGCTTTTAGCAGGGCTTCTAAATGTGACTTGCTGTACCACCTCTATCCTTTTTGTGGACTTAAAGCCAAATTATCTGTGTATAGTTAGCTCTTCCATCCTCTTAAAGGAAATTGGAGCATAACCTCTCTGGAGATGTACACTCTAGTTGTTTTTTGTAGCTACTGGATAAGGTATGGAGGCTTATTCTGTTGTACGCTTACTTAAGTCTTGGATCTGATATGCACTCTGTGCCACCTTAAACTGTATTTCGATGGGTAAATCTTCCTTTAACCTATGCTGTATGACCATAGTGAAATTCAGCTAATTCAAGACAGTGAACAGTATTTTGATGGGAAAAAATACATTGTTCAGTCTCATCTCTTATGCTTACAAGCTACAGCCAGGAATGGCCTGTGTGTAGTGATGCTCCCTGTGCAAGTGCTTTTGGACCAGATTGTGCATCTTCCTGCTCCCCATACTTCTTGAGTCATCCCAGTGCCTTCTATTTACAAAATCTGTTTTTAAGCGTACAATTTCAGTTGTCTTATTTGTGTTGTTGGTTGGTCTCTAGTATATTGTGGTCAATTACGAGAACAGATTTCCATATATTAAAGTAAGTGGTAGCCACTGGGTAATGACAATAAAAGGGTACAAGTGTGCGGTGTCAGCTATTTCCTCTGCTTGTGTTTTGAGACACAAATAACTGACTTAGACATCGGACTCTAAGCAGAGGTTCAGGGTTGCAAATCCCAGCTGGACAGAGGTGCAGCTTAGTTATTGGAATCAGCTTTAAAAATAGAGGTGGAGGAAGGGATGTGGCTTAATGGTGTGTTTCCCATAATTCATGCTAAAGTGTGGAGTTTTCTTGGATCCCCTTCTGAAGTATTCAACTACACATGGTTTTCAGAAGAAAATTAACTTTTTTTCTTGGATCTTGCTCCCAGAACATAAACATTGTAAAGCAACAATCCAAAAGATGGTGCTAATAAATTGAAAGGTTTGCTTTTCATGAAGAATATTTTGAGGTACTTTATTTTGAGATGTGTCATATTAGAGGCCTGTCAGAAGCATTATTTTAGAATCATCAGTTACTTTTATGAATATAAGAAACTTACCTTTAAAGAATCCTTGGGAAATTATTGCTGGGGAAGAAAGTGCTGTGTATTAAAATATTTTTTGGTAACATAACAAAAGCAACCAGCCTGTGAATTAGCTAGTTACAAGAAAATTACCTGAGTGTTGTGGAAGTTTTTCAAGTGAAGGAATGAGTTCAAATTAGTTGACAAACAGAATTTTGAAACTACTTAGATTTGAATCTACAGTGTAACTGAGGACTTGAGAAATACTTAAGTTTCCATGTAGCAGGTTCCTGCTTGGATTGCTGTAGTACTTTAGGTACAGCGTGTCTTCTGAGTCAGAGGACAAGAATCTTACCTGTGCAACGGTAAACTGAAAAACAGGTAGTAGGTGGCAAGCATATGATCAGAGCAATGGGCACAGGTCTTATATTGATAACTTCCAAGTTGTTATTTTTTGTCTGTGCTTTTCTTCTAAATTGAACTTTTCTGTTTCTTCAGTCAGGGTATAATGTGGACTCCTGTTCTGCTGTGGCCTCTCAGTAAAACAAATGTTTCGTGCAACTGACAAATAATTGAGAAACTTCTTAAATATAATCTGCCAGTAAGATAGAGATAAATGAAAGGATAGCACTTCTGTCCAGGGAATAAAAAAAAAATGCAATCATGATAAGAGTGCAGCATGAAAACTTAAGTGATAAATGAACATGTATCAATCATACATAACGGTAAATACAGCTTATGATACTCTTAGGTAAACTTTGAAAGGCATCAGTAAAGCTCAGGACAGAATTCAAAGAGGACATATATCTTTTGGGGGGGATGGTCTCTTGTACTGGCTAACATGGACTATGTATCTCCAAGAAGTATAGACAGCTACTGCCTTTTGAATTTGGGACCTGAGAGGGTAATAATGATACTACTGCTTAGCCTTAATTTTCTTTATTATACTTCACTATGGAACTTGGATCCAGTCTAAATGATAAACGTTTTGTCAGCAAAAATAATCTTCTATATGAATAATCTGCATCTTGCCACTCAGAGCACTGCTGGAAAAATTCAGTTTGTCATAATGTATTACTGGATCAACTGCTCTGCTAGCATGAGTAATGCATTACCTGCATGGAGTTGCCAATCACTCTTCAAGGGCCAGCCCTATATTATGTTACTGTTGCCTTGTCACAATTTTTGGTATAGTTTTTACAAGTCTTATGCTGCTGTCCTCCCAGAATACTTGGATACTTCCGGGGCAGCAGCAGACAAGAAGAAAGCAGTTCATTTAATGTATGAACATTTCTTGATTTTTATCAGCGAGGCTGGCTATTTTCTATACAACAGAGCATGTCTTTTGGAGAGCTCAGTAAGAGGAAGATAAAGGTGAAGGGGAGAGTATGTATCATCTTGGTTCATGAGGCAATCAGAGGGAGCTAAAAAACAGCTTGAACAAAAATGCGGAGGCAAACAGTTTGGGTTGTGACAGCTGCAGACACAAGAAACCACTCTACCCAAGAAAGTACTGCACCAAGAAACTTTCCCCTGGTTTATCCATTAACTACCTAATCCCATGCACCCTTAATACTAAATGTCACTTTATGCCATACTGCATTCAGCCACTACAGGTAACACCTATTTTTGGCATTCATGCTGACCTGTGTTTCTTGTAGTATTCAGCAACTGCACGTTATTTTTCTGTGGGTATGTTTTTTCAGGATTGTGTATTACTTCTTCTGAAGAAGAGTAATCTTTATTTGAAGTTCTGCCTTTCCCAGCAGACTTGACATCCCTCCCCCAAACCTCCTTATCAGCTTAGCATTTATTTACCACATTCCATTCAATGGCCTGCAAGCATAGTTAGTTACACTGACTGCAGCTGGTCAGCTAAGGCATGCAGTCTGCTTTGTCTGCTCCAGCTGCCATTCCTGGTGAAATTCTTTAGAAGATGACTGAAATGAGTATGCAAAGACAGATGTTCTCCTCAGTAGCAGTTCACTTGTGCTGTGAACAGGGCAGGGTCCATTTTGCAGTTACGTACGCAGGATGCAGTGCTGGGAAGAAGGTGTGCATATACTCTTACAAAACCATAGTGTTGTCACAAATGGCTTTTAGCTCTTAGCACTGTCTGACAGGTCGGGGATCTAGGGTCACATACTTCAAAAGTAGGTCACTCTGCAGCCAGTCAGAAATCTTACAGGGGTGATAATCTGTCAAATCAGTGCTTAAGAGTGACTGAGAAGTACACGTTACTCTCATTGTGCTTAGGGTACATAAACAGATGTAGATGAAATTGCAGTTTACACAGACTAAGGCAAATTAACTAAAAAAATTTTAGACTATTCAATATAGTACCACACAAAAGCTGCACTGTGCTTTGTGTTGCCCTTAAGGAACATGCCAAAAAACTTTCAAACTAGAAAAACTAATATAAAAACTTTCTTGTTCATCAGCAGAGCTTTCTCTTTGCTGTTTAGAGAAGCCCTTCTGAAAGAACCACAGCTTTTGTACACAGTGTTTTAATGATCTTCCATGCAGATCAAGCATTGTTCCCTTACCCATTTGTTTTCTTTCAGCTTCTGGGGTTTGAACTTTGTTCAGAAAAGTCACTTAGGCCAAGGTGAACAGCTGTGCCTTCAGGAAAAGAGTTCACTCCAGAATTCATACCAGCTGATCCAACTGACAACATACTAGACAGCTGCAAAAAAAAATTCTGTTTATTGAAAAAGTAACTTAATTTTGATCAACAGTAATTGTGTGAATTGGGCTCTATAAATCAACCTCAGGCAAATTGAGAAAGGTTTGGAATCAGCTATTAATTCCATCTTGGGCTCAAAGATAACCAAGGAGTAATACTAGATAAAATTACAGATAAATTGTATCACAGAAAAAAGGTGACTGAAGGGTCATTTAGTCCATCTCCTCTTTCAGTACAGACTTTATGCTATAATAGCTTGAAATTATTTCAATTATAAGGTGCTTCCAAAGTATTTATTAGCCCCTCACGTTCCTTACATAGCTAAACACTTGAACTGTACTTTGTTTCTTAGCTTAAGCTTATATTAAACAGGATTTTTTTTTTTTTTTTATCCTTTTTGTAGTTGAGGTGAACTGGCAATGTTTCTATTTTTCCTGAATGTGGAACACACAGATGTTTCAGAACATCCTTTATTTGATGCATCTTGCAGTTAGAGAAAGGCCAGTTTGCATAAAGGGAACCTTAGCAAGTCAGCAGTAGTAATAGAGCTGTAGTCAAACAAAACTGTGGAATGGACCCAGTGCTAATGCATATAAAGACAGTACTGAAAAACTTCTAGGCTTGCAGCTTCACCGAGTCTAGTATGGATCGTGCTTCTTTATACTCTTCAGCTTCTTCCAATTCTTTTTCATTTTCCTGGAATTAAAAGAAAACTTTTGAGTACTTCAAAAATAACTGACATTGAAGTGAATTTAAGGAGGAAATTATGAAGCACGTAGGGTATATCCTTATGGAAAACACTAGTTTTACATGATACAAAGCACAGGTAATTTCTTTTGTTCTAATTAAGGTCCACTATAATGGCTGTCATGTGTGAGTAGATTTGACTTATGCATAACTTTATTTTATTCTCTGAAGTAAGTATTTAAAAACAAGGATGGTAACTGGAACCAATAACAACAGAACTCAGAACAAAAGTACCATTAGGAAAAAGCTTAAGGAGAATCTGAGAATTGAAAAAACATACAACTACACAGTTCATTTAATAAAATGATTGAAGGTCAGCTAAGACAAGAAATCAAGCTTTAAAGACTTCCAAATTTTTAACAATAGTTACTCCCCACATTTGTCATTTTAAGTTTGCATTAGCATGCTGTACAGATCAATAACATCACTTCTGCATGCCACTGAAACCTAGACCAGCTAACTGCCAAGTAACTAGTTGAATGATGAAAGGACCCTAAATCTTGCCACATCCTGAGCATTTATTTTGGAAAACAGTAGAGGCGTACCACCCGAGGACAAGATGCCTTATGTTTTTCTTTGAGAAGGGATTCACATTTTAGCTATCAAATGTATTTGAAGCTTAATTTACAGTATGTATTTTAGCCTCACATTAGCATTTACCTATGTAGTAGAATTCTTGGTGAAAAGTCAGGTTTTAAAATAAACGTGATAATCGCCAAACCTAGTATATTTTCAGTGAATCTATTTGTATAAGACATTATTTATTCCTGCAGGTATTCATATCCTAAAAATGCAGCACAATTGCTCACCTCAATAATAAATAGTATAAAGCACTACTCAGCAATGACTTAGCTGTCTTGTTTCTGGTGCATAGTATACTAAAAGTAGTGGGCAGAAGACTGAATATTTCACTTTACTACAAGCATGTTATGTACATCTGCACAAACTAGAAAGACTACTTAAAGTGGATGAACTATATTTTTCTAATCATGTAACTAGCACAGGAACTGAGAGTCCATTCTAGCAACTGAGTATTGAAGTGTATGCTGGATATACGTTCCTTTAAAGACTGTCTCTAGTATATTAATACAATAGAATTTTCATAGACTGAAGACCAAGTCTGCATAGACAGTTATCTGAGACGGAGTACTGGGATATGGTACAGAATGCCAGTCTTGGGACCTATAAAAAGTAATTTTTCAGTCCATTTCTATTCTGCTGCAGTTACACTGTAGACAAGCATGTTTATCCATGTTCATCGAAGAACATCAGCATTTCTTGATAAGTCGTTTTTGATGCTATACTTACTAGTAGTTGAGTAAGATCTGCATGTGCAATTTCTAATCTGCGCTGACAGTCTGGAATCATCATTCGTGACTCTTGTAAGATCTCGACCTATGAAAATTGGAAGCCAATGAAATGAGAATGTATTCCAAAGAGGAATGTTATTTTTTAAGATAAGCCTTTACTCTAAAAAATCAGTAGTCCAGTCATCAACTAGGAACTTCAGAAGAGTTGTACATATTTTCTGAATAGCCTATTTTAGTAAAAGACACTCACTCAGCATAATTGCTTAAAACTCAGTTTACAGGACATTTCTGTTTACTTTGTGCTTAATTAAATAGGAAGTATTAAGTAGAAAACAGTATTTACAATAATTTTTTCCCTTAGAAAAAAGTACAGCCTGGTAAGCTTTCCATACAACATTTGTTAAGAAAGGCTATTTAAAACAAACTTTCTCCTGCTGTCATGAAGCAGCTTCATCCAAAATGGGATCAGCTGGTTATATAAATATCTCCTGCATCTTTTGGGTAATAAAGAAAAACAGTGTTCAGATAATACCACACAGAGATAATTACTGCATGAAAAAAGTTATTGAGTTATTGATCACATTGTGTGCACACTGCAGGAGGCTCTGACTGAAAGACAAAGGTAAAGAAAAATGAAAAGCAAAGACCAGCAGGCTCATATTTTTGATGCTTATCATGCATAAAAAGTTATTACTTATCCTTGTGCTTCATTTTAGGAGAAAGATTATTCTCACCATGCACTTTGAACAAAATTACTAAACTGGCACCCCACTGAATCTGAACATCCTGCCTCCTCCTACAGAAAACAACTTCAGATTTATATAAGAGAACATTTATTTCATGGAACATTTCTGGATCTGAAATCCAACCACTGAGAAGAAAAGGTATGCAGAGTTGTTCAGTAAAGTTAAATCTATTTAGAAATGAAAATCAGATAGATATTTAAGTATGAAACCTCTTCTGCATTCACGATAACCTGCAACAGAAGGTGTTCACTTTAAACAGCTCACTACATTCTGTCATTCCTGTGTTTTATTCTCCTTTCAGTATTAATGCTGCCATACTGAAGGGAACCAAAGGGAACACTGTCATCACAAAATGGAAGAAAAGCTATGGCTAAGAATGTTTTATGTATACAGGACGGCCTTTTGTTGTAAAACATTTAAGTACCTGAATACAATATCATATGTTTAAGTTTTTTGTTCAAGTTGTTTTTTAGAGAAGGGGCTTAAAAACTTTGTTTCTAACTTCCTTTCAGAGAATCTAGGGCAAAACTTGTCTACTTTAATAAAGCAAGATGGGTGACATTAAAATAAAGTTAAGCACCCCCAAGTTATAATTCCCATTAATATTACCAGTTTTCTTTTAAGCATTCAGTATTGGACTGTGTTAAAGATAAGATTAGTCAGTCTGCATATTATACTTTCAGCAGCGAACAAATACATCAAGGCTTGTAACTGCCACAGAATGAGGTGTGTCAGACTGCATGAGATGATGTCTTCTGCTTTTTGTACTACAACTTGGTTCTAATAAAGAATACCTACAGGAGCGAGAATATCCTCTGATGATATCCTTGGGATGGTATTGCTAACTAGCTGTGTATTGTAAAGCTGGTGGATGATGTGGAAAGTAGTAATTTATTTTATATATGCCACTCGATAAGCAATCTGGGAAGGGAAGACGCATAAATCTAGGATCTGCAAGCTGCAGTCCTGGCTGCTGTAAGAAACAAAACTACCCAAATTGCTCAGTTCAAAACAGAGTATGAATGAGATCCAAAGGGGTTCCTGAGCTTTATTTACATTTGCATGCAGTTATGCGATAATACAAAACAGAAGAAAGATAGATCCTGGAACTACATTCAGTAGGTACAAGTGGATGGAGAATGGAACAGGGATTTTGTGGAACCAAGATTAAAGTTACTGAATGACCTATTCAAATTTTGATAACTTCTGCACAAGAGACTTTTTACAAGTAATACTGATTATTACAGATAGACTTTTTACCATTGCAAACATATATAATAAAGCAGAGTCTAAAGCTCAAATTACTAGATATGCTTTAGGATTGGAATTAAATAAAAAAAAGTGTTTGCTCCCCTAATATTATGAAAATTAAAGAACAGCCCTTTCTCCTCCCCCAGCACAGGCTAAAAACTTTTTGACTGAACTCTAAGGAGTTTAAATTATAAGCAGGTCACAGAGGAAGTTATTACATGAAAGTGATCTAACTTTGCAAAGAAGCATAAACATCTTCAAGGTTTCTGTGAGTTACAATGCCAAAACAGAAGTATTAAAAAAAATGGAGTAACTGAAGTGCATTTAAATGAAATGTTAAGATAAAGCAATAAAGCAGAAAACCATACAGATAGTAGCAAATTGAATTTGTTGTCAATAACTGCACATAGGACCAGGAGAGTTACTGCAACTACAGTGAGGATGATATCCCCATTCCTTTAAGTGTATTTAAAAAGCCAGTTAAATCTCTTCAAACAGCCACGTTTCTAGTCAGTGGTCTCTCAGGATTGAACGTATTTCTACTAAGGGAGCAGATGTTTGGCATCTTACAAAGGAAAGCAGCCTGCTCAGATGTGATGGAGCTCTCTAACTGTTGGGGTGTATGTAGCCTATTTACTAAACACGATGTGGATTTTTTCCGTAAATTGGATCAGATGTCAAAGAACTGGTGTGCATAATGCACCATCAATAGCCTTCAATCTGTTTTCCATAAGTTCCAGATTGCAGTGGCAGATAAAGCAGGACTGGAAACAGAAAAGCTGAATAGATGCAAACACACAGACCAACCTACCAGTTGATTAAGTGGAAGGGCACCGTAACAAAAATCAGACAATTATTTTACATATTCAGAATAAGCACAAAGGCCAAACACAACTCCACGGAAAACAGCTGAGGAGGCTTTAGCATAAACTAAGGCTTTAGACATAAGCAACTTCAATTTTAAGAGGTCCCATAATAAAAGTTCGAAAGCACTATTTCGACATATCTAAGGAGATGCTTAGATGAGGAAGATTCACAACTTTTTGAATCACCCAAGCACTCATACTAAAACATCAGATTTTTGTTAACTTTAAGAATAGCAATAAATGTCACTGTTCATGAATGTCAATACCAAGTATTCTGCAATAGGAAGCAATTTTGCTGTGCCTAACTGACCTGTATTGTATAATGGGGACAAGTTTTATCAGCTTCAAGAAGATGAAAGCAGAGTTTGTTTTTCTTTTCAGCTGACCCACAACTAAATAAGAGATTTAAACACGCAGATCCACAAATAGTTTGAAAACAACAAGAAAACACCTATGGGGCTATCTGCCATTCCTTGATCTTAGGAAAGTCCAATTAGCTACTAGGTCACAGGGCGACAATAATGTCAACAGGAGTAGTGTTCTAAATGTAAAAGGTTTAAGAAGAATCAGGAATGTGAATAGGTCATATATATATATGAATGAAATGACCACATGAATATATATGTATGTGTTCATGCTTTTAAGTACTGCCTTACAATCACATGCCCTTTGACTGTTGCACAACTGAAAACAGATAATCATAACACAGAATGATTTAGGTTGGAAGGGACCTCCGGAGGCCATTTGGTCCAGACCCCCTGCTCAAACAGGGCCACCTGGAGCAGATCACCCAGGACTGCATCAGGGTGGCTTCTGAGTATATCCAAGGAGGAAGACTCCACAACCTCTCTGGGCAATCTGTTCCTGTACTCAGTCACCTGCACACTGAAGAAGTGCCTCCTGATGTTCAGAGGGAACCTCCTGTGTTCCAGTTTGTGCCCATTGCCTTTTGTCCTGGCACTGGGCACCACTGAAAAAAGCCTGGCTCAGTCTTCACTGTACCCTCCCTTCAGGAATTCTCTCAGCCTCTCATAGGAGGGATGCTCCAGTCCCTTCATCATTTTCATGGCCCTTTGTTGGACTCTGTCCAGTAGCTCCATGTCTCTCTTGTACTGAGGAGCCCAGCACTAGAGACAGTACTCCAGAGGTGTGGCCTCAGCAGTGCTGAGTAGAGAGGAAGGATCACTGCCATCAGCCTGCTGACAACACTTTGCCTAATGCAGTCAAGGATTCTGTTAGCATTCTTCATGGCAAGAGTATTTTTTCTTAGCTCTTTCAGGAAATAGTCTACCTCTGTCTCAACAAAGCAAGAAAAATGTTACTGTTTTCATTAATATGTGAAAAAAAAAACATTAGCAAGACTGTATGTCCTCTGTCATGCAGATATTAAATTCTATGTTAAGTCCATTAGATTTTTAATTCAACTGGAAATGACATTACATGAGAAGTAATTTGGAACTGTAAGATAACTATTAATAATAGAAAAGACAATTTATTATCAGTACAAACTCTGACAGTTAACAAAAACTCCAAAGAAGATCTACAATCCCACTGAGAGGAAACAAAGAGTAGATACCTCAGGCTTTCTGCGCATTCAGAAGCCTCAAGATAAAAACATTAAATAGGAAAGGATGTAATTTATATATGGGACAAATCAACAGCCACAGAAATACAGAAAACTACTGGTTCCTAACAGTAGTCTGAAGTTATAAGTGACTGCAGTGTAAAGTTTCTATTACAGATAAAGTATCCTGAAACCCTGTGCAAAGTCTCCATATATTGAAAACTATTACAACTGTGTAGAGACTCAGGCTTCATTACAAGAAAAAAAAAACACATAGGAGTACAATCGCATTACTTGTTGCAGTCAGGGATCTTAATGACCCTTTACAGAAACTAAACTCAGAATTTGAATTTAGTGGAATACTTCAGAAGTGTTTTAACATTTTTTTCCCCAAACTTTTCTATAAATTACTCAAGTTCAGTTTTTAGTAAGCCTGTTTTTTATTTAGTGTCTTATTAAGATACTTCAAATTTCATTTTCTCTCATAATATTTTTTCCCTCAAATACTGCTCTTCATTTATTATGTCTCCTTTTTTCTGCTAATCTGGCTCAAATAAATTGTTGTAAGTTTTCCCCTAATTTCTAAACTTCTCATATGCCTTTTGTAGTCAAAAATAGGCAATGTAGAGTGTTGGTTTTTTTTGTTGTTATTGTTGCTTTTTAAATAAGCTGTAAGTAATGCGAAAGAAAGGGCTTCCCTGCCCCATAATGGTAGAGATTTTTCCCCTGGGATACAAAACCTACCACACATAGTTCTTGTTTAGCTTTGAATTGAGCTGAAATACATGAGTTGAGACTCGTGAGGTTTTATTTATTTATGAGATAAGTAATAGTTTTAAGCTTTTTAAGGATTTCTCCCTCAACTATGGATTGATCTGTATATACAGATGGTACCTCAGCTAAAATAATAGTTAAAATATTCTCATAGTCTCAAATGATTGAATTCATTCCCATTCTTTCCCATTAAAGGACAAGAAAATCTTCAGAGTAGTCATCCTGGATTCACCAAGGTGAAGTCATGCTTGACCAACCTGATCAGCTTCTATGATGAAATCACCAGCCTAGTGGATGAGGGGACAGCAGTGGGTATTTTCTACCTGGACTACATTAAGGCCTTTGACACTGTCCCCCATAAGATCCTCATAGAGAGGCTGCTGAAGTATGGGCTGGATGAGCAGGCAGTAAGGTAGATTGAAAACTGGCTGAATGGCCAGATCCAGAGGATGGTGGTCAGTGGCATAAAGTCTAGCTGGAGGCCAGTGATGAGTGGAGTAACCCAGGGGTCAGTACTGAGACCAGTCCTGTTTAACATCTTCGTTAATGATCTGGATAAAGGGGCAGAGTGTACCCCTCAGCAAGTTTGCAGACAACACAAGACTGGCAGATACACCAGAGGGGTTGTGCTGCCATTTAGAAGGACCTCAACAGGCTGGAGAAATGGGCTGGCAGAAACTTCATGAAGTTCAACAAGAAAAAATGCAGAGTCTGGCACCTGAGAAGGAAGAACTCCTGGCACCAGGGCATGCTGGAGGCCACCCAGCTGGAAAGCAGCTCTGCAGAAAAGGACCTGGGGTCTTGAGGCACACCAAGTTGAACACAAGCCCTTGCCACCAAGAAGGCTAGTGGTATCCTAGGCTGCATTAGGCAAAGCAGGTCAGGGGAGGCGATCCTTCCCCTCAACTCAGCACTAGTGAGGCCACACCTGAAGTACTGTGTCCAGTTCTGCACTTCTCAGTACAAGAGAGACATGGACATACTGGAGAGAGTCCAACAAAGGTCCATGAAGATGGCAAAGGGACTGGAGCACACCTCTTAAGAGGAAAGGCTAAGAAAGCTGGGACCATTCAGCCTAGAGAAGAGAAGACTCAAGGTGGGATCTTACCAATGTATATAAGGTAAGGGAGGGTACAAAGAAGATGGAGCTAGGCTCTTCTCAGCGGTGCCCAGTGCCAGGACAGGAGGCAATGGGCACAAACTGGAACACAGGAGGTTCCCTCTGAACATCAGGAAGCACTTTGTTAGTGTGCAGGTGATGGAGCACTGGCACGGGTTGCCCAGAGAGGTTGTGGAGTCTTCCTCCTTGGAGATACTCAGAAGCCACCCTGTATGGTCCTGGGTGATCTGCTCCAGGTGGCCCTGCTTGAGCAGGGTGGGCTGGACCAGATGGCCTCCAGAAGTCCTTTCTGACCTAAAACCATTCTGTGATTCTGTGATCCTGCAAATGCTACTTTTCATTACTGAAACAAAGACTGTATTTTAAAATAAATTCAGATTAGCGGTTATTAACTAAAACCAATTTTTAAAATGTGTAACTACAGGGTTTTTTTTTTTTTTTTCCTTTTTTTTTTTTCCCCGAAGAACTTCTCAGAATATTAACTCCACCCAAAACATATTTTTGAGCAAACTCTCCTGGTATTGTTTAATTTTGTTTAGTGTAAGAGATATGACCAAATGACAAGCTTGCACATTGTTTCTAAGCCTCCAGGTTCTTCATAACCTGAAAATATGACTTCCAGAATGCACTAAAAGTGCACTAAAAGAACAGGTGCCATTGGAGGGATTGCTTTCAAAGTGACTCAGCCAATTCTGAATGAATCGAGACTGTTCCCTTTGAAGGCTTTTGTCACTGGTCTCTGAGAATACCTTCAAGTAGCATGTAACATTTCATTGCACAGCAAAAGTTCACAGACTCTGCTGGCTTTCACTTCAATGATTTCTTGCATGTCATTGAGAAAATACCATGGTACAGTCAAATAATCTGATGGATGTGAGACACTGAAAATGGGAATTGCATTCATTAGTTCTTGTTAACATCAGCAGATCTTCTGTAAGACTACTGTTTCTTGAGCAGGACCTTGGAGTCTCAGTCAGTGGTGAGGCAGAGACAGCTCACATCTCTAAATACGTCTTCCAGAAATTTTATGTTTGTATTTCGTTCCCATTTCATAGTGAAAACAAGACTGGACATGCACACATGAACTGAAATCTGAATTTCTCATAGCTTTTTTTTTTTTTTTTTCCCCCCCCCCCCTTTTTTTTTTTTAATATTTGGATTTTCCTCCACCCATACTTCTAAAATGAACACAGGAGAACAGGAGGTTTTTGTAATATGAGGCCATCAGACTAGTGAAACCTGCTTACGAGTGAAAATAATTTTAATGTACAGTTTCAGTGAAGATTTAAGAGAAAATATCTAGGAAATGCTTGGGAAAAAACATGGCTTAAAGACAACATATTTACCTGAAAGAACATAAAGGTCACAGGTAAATGAAGACATGTCAAAGTAATGTAAACAATGTATGCGTATCCCCAAAACCCAAGCATTCTCCTAGTGACATGGAAACTTAACACTCCTCCTTCTTCTCAACTGCTGTCCTTTGTGAGAAACCTAAGAAAAATTTGGTTGTATTGTAACAGTGACTCTAAATAATAGTCTTGAGCACACCAAAGTACTGTATGCACCTTGCTAGTTACTGCCTTCACTGCAAACTCTAGCAGCTGCCATGAGTAGGTGCATACCTATTGCTCTCTTAGAGGTCGTGATTTTACCAAAGGGATACTAGTATACATGATAATTGAAATGTTTCTTCTTTGTACTAATGAGCATTCTCACTTCACAGTAACATTTGCACTCACCACCAAACACTTAGTTTACCTAAACACATCCAGAACATTTATTTTCAGGTTGTCAGTATTTCTGAGAGAGTTCATGATGGCCTGATATTCATTGTTAGTGATAGCCATCCTGATACCAAGTGCTAAATAATCCATACCCCGTCTCCTTATAATTTAACAGTTCTGGAGGGCAGGAATTTTCTACAAACACATATTATGGCTTTTATAATTGGTGGGACTTTAGTCTGGAGGAGTCTGGAAAAAAAGTACAGGAGATTCTGCTGTTTAACGATGACTATGATCACAGCAAAGATGGATTTTACAAGTTTTGGGATAGTTTACCTGCTTCTTTATTCCATAATCATCACATGCTTCAGCTTTCATTTTTTCAATCTTTTCTTCTTGTTGTTTTGCTTCTTTTTCATACATGACTTTTTCTTTTGCCTTCTTTTCTTTTCTTTTCTTTTCTTTTCTTTTCTTTTCTTTTCTTTTCNCATAATCATCACATGCTTCAGCTTTCATTTTTTCAATCTTTTCTTCTTGTTGTTTTGCTTCTTTTTCATACATGACTTTTTCTTTTGCCAGTCTGCAATTAAACCAAGTGATTGTGTCAGTCCGATTCTATTACGATAAAAAGTTAGACTATTGATAACCCTCCCCCACCCCACCTCCCCCTGAAGGCTGCAGCCGTACAAAGTAATACACAATTTTATATAACAAAAAAAGGCTTTTAACCACAAAGCAAAGAACTGCATCTCAGAAATGCTGTATTTAGCTACAATACATAAGTCTGATAAGAATTATTTAAATTAAAATATTTTTAAAGATTCTTTGTGGGCTTATCGATGTTGGATATCCTAAAAATGTTACTTCATTTCAAATACATAACAGAATATGACAAGAAGCTGCCTTGTAGATCTGGATGACTGCTAATGATGACAGTAGTACGGAGGAGAAAGCTATCTCAAAACAAGCCCTCACAAAGTAGCTGAAACAAACTTAATATTAAGGTGTCTACAAAGGCAACATTTTTATTATCAGCATTAGCCGTACTTTCTTAATATCATCCAGATTCTGATAGTTTTGTGAATGGCTTATATTCTCTATTACAGTCACGTGGTCTTTCCTCTCACTCACTACAAAACACCACTGCATCTTCATTTTTAGATGAAAAATGATACTAAGGTGACATCCTCCTTAGCAGTAACTTTGAAAAAAGGTTATCATGTGTAAATTAAAAGGAACAGCACTTTCAGGTTCACAAACTGTTATCCCAGAATATTTTTTTTCTGATCACAACTACATGTTATGCCGTTCAATGCAATACTTCACATACTAGTTTTTGTACAAAATGATAAAAATTAAAATTCCCAAATAACACAGTAGCCTCATAGTCCTGCGTTCCTTAGAGTATTTTTACTCTAAAGTAAAAATTTTTTAAGTATTTATTTCTTCATTTACCTCACTGGTTTGGGGCTTATAGACAAAAGTAACAGTTCGATAATTTATCTTATAGCAATTTTTTAATGGCCTATTTTGCAAAGGGAAAATAATCTACCTTTTAATCCTAGTAGTAGACCCACATTTGGGAGCAGAATGCTTTTTGCTAATGTGTGTAGATTCAAGAGTAATGTATTTTTTCCTGTTCTTCCTATATGGCCAATAGAGAAGAACTCAACATACAGCTAAAAATATGTACAACAAATTTCTGACACTACTAAGAAAAAAAAAACCTTCAATTTGCTTTGGCAGAAAATTTGATGTTATTAAGCAAATGCAAACCCTGAATACCTATCATAATGGACAAGCTAAAAACACATGACGGTCTTAAATGTGGATATGCCACCAATGAAGGTGGTGTCTTCAACAACTAACTTTAAGAATAACAGCTGAAGAATGGTAGCCTTAACAGACTAACTTACCAGACTTCAACATGCAAAGCAATCTCAGTTTCGGGTGCAAAGTGAGGGTTTTTCAATGGTTCAATCAACCACAGCAAATGATGATCATAGAAAATTTTGAAGGTCAAAAGGGAAGATTAAGGTCTAATCTGATACCCTGCAGTAATAGTTACATAGTAATTCCATTATCAAGCTTAATTATTTGTTGTTATTGCAATTTTGCTCCTACATCTCCCATTTTGTTACATATGTTCATTAGGTATATATTGGATTACATAATGCTAGAATTTGAACCAAAACATCCTTCAGGATCTGGAGAATGACAAAGTAATGATCAGCTAATTCAAGACCGAAATGAACACTGAGATGCTAGTGCAAACCTGAGAGCATGCCAAAGAAAATCCTTTGCCTAACAAGAGCAATCCTCAGATCAGCCTATAGTAGATAAGACTGTTTAAGGAGAACTTAATAACCAAACGAATGTAATCAGATCCAGGAAGCAAAGAATGTATTATACAAATGAAAAGAGAATAAATAAAAGGTCTTGTAGAGAGCTTCATGGTCACGTTAGCACATCAGAGCAAATTAATTCCTAATTTGTCACAGCTATATGCTCCACTAGAAATGCTGCTGTGGATGGACAGTTCAGAATGGTACTGGGAGGATAAGAACCCTTTCTGAACTAAAGCTGCCACAGAAGCACCACTGCAGTAGTATCTTGAGAAAAACTCCAAAGAGAATATGCCGATATTATAATAGCAGGAACTCTACCTGATTTTCCATCATTGAAAATTGTTTTGTCAAAGTGGCTTTAAACTGTAGTTCCAAAACAAGTTGATATAAGTTGGGCTGTGGTAACACATCCCTGAACAGTTTAAACCCCAGTGGAATCACAGTGCCAGACAGGGCCTTCAGGCCTTAGGAAGAACCTTTAGCAGTGTGTAGAGTGTGTAATGTAGGTACCACCTAGGTCAGCTTCTAGAAGTCAGCCAAGTACTAGCTTTGAAAAGCAGTACTGGGGAAAGACAGCAGACTAATTACTAATAATAAAGACACTAAATCAGTGGCTGTAATTCCAGCTACTGGAACTAGCTCCAACATTAGCATCAGCAAATATCGACTTAATAGAGGATGAGTTAATTGTTTGCTCAAGGTTGTTTGATTTAATTCAAGGCAGTATTATTTGCTTTGCTATTTTTAGGTTCCAAAAAAAGTTAATTTCAATCAAGCTGTGAGATTTTTTTGAATGAGAACAGGAAATTTTCCCTTGAGGAGGAGGAGAGAGAGATGATTAAATGCAGTTTTTATGTTGATTCAGATACTCAAATGTATATACCATTGAAACTAAAGACAACTTGCATTGCTATACCCAGCATTTTGAATTATTTTATTTTTTTAAGCTCAAATAAAAGGTACAACATTTGTCA
>VXAL01006817.1:15229-17729 GCA_013399475.1 Chauna torquata | reverse complement strand
TACTCTCCTACCTAATATCCACAAGTTCCTACAAGGGCCAAGAAGAACCTTCATGTAACTTACATTTGCAAATGACTGCCCATAGTTTTATGACATAAAACGTGTCTGTAAGGTTGATCTGTTCTGAAAGCTATCAGTATTTTTTCTACACCGTGTAAAATTTGCTGAAAAGTCTTTGACAGGTGGCTAGAGAAGCCTTCTCAGTCCAGTTTTGGTCAATAAGTCTACACACTACTCAAACATTCAAAGTCCAACAAAGACTTGTTCTTTTTATTCTGTACATGCTTTTGGTATGCATAAAGAGAGCAAGTCAAACATTCCCATTATCTACTGTCTTTTCTTTGGGGAATCTGCAGGTAGAAGTACAGAACCATTCCAGCACAAGCTTCTTCATCCCATCTTCCCCCAAAACTCCAAAACCTCAGTGACTCCACATATATAAAAAAAGCCTTCTACTTTTTCTACTTTCTACTGTCTCATTCAACTGGTCCCTTCCTTTGGCACAGAGGGGGAATGAATAAAATTCAGTTTTTAACTTTCTTAATTCTCTAGGTATGCATACTCTTTCTCTAAATCATGGAAAATAGATCCTTAAGAGTTCCTTAATTAACTTTATTACCATCTTGGAAAGGAAATCATTTATGTATTAGCTGCAAACTTAGCCACTGATATTTTTCTTTTATTAAAACTTCAATAGGTACAAAAATACAAATATCTATAATGTAAGCACTAATGAAAAGAAAAAAAGTCTTACAGTGAAACAGTTGGAATGTTTTTTTCCATTGTATTGAACCTGTTATATAACTTTACCTTAGCCTGATTTCAGAATAGGTATAAGAAACCTAAGACAGGCTGAAGGTACAAGGTGAATCAAAGAGTTTCCAATCTCACATTGCTTCTGACAAAGTACATCGTATATATTTTGCACAGAAAGTAAGTTTGCCATGCTTAAACAAAACAAAAACAAACAAAACCCCAGAAATTACATATTGTTATTCTTTGGCAGCTTTATAAAGAAAAAAAGTGTCCCCCCCCACCCCGCCTCAAGATTTATCTCTACAGTCTGTTTTAAACACAAAGACTTTAAACACAGAGTAAACACAGGGTATTTTCCTGATAAGTTATTAATTTTCCCAGGGTACTGCATAATTTATACGTAATGTATAGATTAGCATCAATACAATTTATGTTAAAAAGCATTTCTGTCATTGATGTCAGTAAGATGACTTGTACTAGCAATCATATCACTAAGAATTCACATTTTCTTCCACATATAAATGTACTTACTAAAGCCAAATATCTCCAGTCTAAATTCCCTTAAGATAAAACTAATGGTAGTCTGTGCATAGGAAAAGATGCATGTAGAACAACTAAAGGTAAATTGTTCGGCAATGAACTTTTGAAAAATTGGCATTTATCAGCTAGCATGTAGCGGGGGAAAAGTTTAGTGCCCCTTAGAAGTGATCAGCAGCAACAGGAACATTAGCCATCCATTCATTCATCAAGAACAACAACCCTGCAACCTTCAAAACATTACCATGAACATCACAGTTCCTTAACCCTAACCTAGAAAGATACAGATTTACTGCAGTTAATCCTGTGAAAATTACTTAAACCTGAAGAGCAACAAAGTTGCACCCAAGGTACTGTTACTGTACTCACTTCTACTCAAGAAATTAAGAATATTTAGCCTATTACCAGAGCAAACCAAAACATTCCACAATTCTTTATATATACACACACACACATTTTATATTTATATATATATATGGCTGTACATGTATGTAGGAAGCCAGGAACAGTGGGAAGAGACTGGAAGACAAATACTTGAGCTTTCGTCCTCAACTGAAGTGAGAGTCAGTTGCCAAGCTTTGTGAGAGAACCACTGAAGACCTGGGCTAGATCCCCAAAAAGGAACTTCCACTGTGTGTAAATAGAAGAGTTTGAGTTTACCTCTAATAGCCTGAGACCATGATGACAAACTATTATTCTGTCAATGACATACCCACTTTAAAACACTCACATGCTGTCCCTTCATAGGGATGTAGCCATGTTAAAAAAGTGATTACTTATCTAACCTAAATGCTTTTTATTTCTACTCTACCATCATCTGCCGGATAAAAATAATAATAATAATAAAAAAATAGAAAAGCAATTCTGCTTTTGTGATTTCTTGGATCTCTTCCCCCTCTGATTTGATTTTCTGCTTTGGGAATATCTGCCTTTTAGCCATAAAGCTTTTTCTTCACAATTCAATCTTTATCCTGAAGTTTCAAGATAAGGCCTCAAATTTTAAGGTATTTTAATGATTTTAAGAAGTTAACAAAATTGCTATAAAGAGTAAGTTATTTACGAGTAATACCAAAGAGACTGGCACCACCTAAGTGAACAGAATAGTATATATTACAGTTGGATCAGATGTTAAAAATCTGTAAGAAGGAAGTTTCATTTTGTGTGTGTGTGTGTGTATAATAGGCAGCATAATTTCCCACCACCAGCA
>VXAL01006817.1:3788-15135 GCA_013399475.1 Chauna torquata | reverse complement strand
TACCTGGTATGTAATCAAGGTACCAACGGCAGTTTTCCTTTAGTTTTTCCGCTTTTAAAATAAGTCTACTGACCAAAATTCTCAAATTCTT
This sequence comes from Chauna torquata, assembly GCA_013399475.1. Taxonomy (NCBI): domain Eukaryota; kingdom Metazoa; phylum Chordata; class Aves; order Anseriformes; family Anhimidae; genus Chauna; species Chauna torquata. The sequence continues at coordinate 15,044 of VXAL01006817.1, read as the reverse complement.
TCCTTGCTCACCCTGAAATTAGTAAAAACTGGCAAACTGCATCTAATATTAACCGATTCTAATACTTCAAGTCTCCACTTGTAATAGCTCTTTTCAGTCTACAGCCTGCCACACAATTTTTTTTTATGAATACTCCCACATATCTGGTTTAAATCTATTGACTATAAGCTTGCTTTCCTTAGTTATCTTTCATGGACCCTGAAGCAGAAGTCTGTGCCCCCAGAAACAGTGAAGAGAGAACCCAAACAAAATAGTACTGTTTTACTAACTTCTCCCAGTCTTTCAAAATGAAAAAGAAAAAACATATGATCCAATTATTCTGGACCTTAACTACTGGCTGCCACTGGAGACAACTATTAGGGAAAGTGTACAAAGAAACAAATCAAGACTAAAGTGACATTTCCTGTGGTATATCTGCCTCCAAAAATCAAGATAAGGACTTCTTAACACTCAAGAATAAAACTAAACCATCAGTGTTTACTAGATATTATGTCAGCTCCTGGCTATGGCCGCTGTTCTTTTAAAATCCTTTACATGTTTGACTTTCACATGACGTAACAACCAGTTCCATAATATGCATGTTCTGGGTAAATCAAACAAACAAAACAAAACAAACACACACCATACCACAGTTTTATTACTTTAAAGCTACAGACAAAAACCAGAAAAGCTGAAAGTGCATGAGAGAATCTTGAAATAGAAGAACAAACTAATTATTTAACTACCTTCTCCATACCATTAAGATTTACTTCCTCACCTGTTCTCCTCTACTCACTTTCTTTCCACTCCTCAAGCTGAAAAGTAAAGTAACACAAGATGGTTCAAGACAGTCAAAAAGCTGACAACTGCTGAAAAGAGGTCCGCTCCCTGCCCCAGCATACATCCCTGCCAGCACTAATGCTCAAACAATCTCTCCATGAGCCAAACTCAGTTCACCAAACCAGGAAATTAACAAAGGAAGAAAAAAGCTGACATTTTTTCTCCTGCATTAAGCAAATTGAGCAAGCTCAGCAAAAGATTTGAGACTAATGTCAGAGATCAGAGAAGTGGAGCTGGAATGAGACTTTCAAATTTAGGATGACACTGATTTCTCAAGACACTACAATCCTAGTCTATTTGGGGTGCAGATGTGCACCCTAGGCAAGTTGCCTTGGGTGGTTTCTAACTTCTGGTTGCTACTGAAAGAGCCCCAGTTTCCTCTTCTTTCTCATTTCCCAAGGGTACTTAAGTCCCTACCCTTTTCCTTATACATCAACCCCAGTGCCATCTCCTGGAGTAGCATCACTAGCAGTAGCAAGCAGAGCTACCCCCCTGACCAGTGGATCATAGGAAGAGCACACAGTTTATCTTCAGGTTGACATATGAAAAAAGCATGCACAATGGACAGCACAGCAGAAGACTTTCTTTGATCTTGTTTCTCCTGTTAGATGTAAGTTTTTAGAATACATAATGAAAGTAAGAACAGCTGTACTAGGTAGACAAAAATGCCACCTTTCTGAGCCACAGTAATAGGCAGGAACTAATAATGGATGCCCAAAGTAAAAACAGTTAAATGGTATTAGAACAGTGCAAGCACACACTCTTGGTATGCATTCCCCAGTCTCCAGCAGTACCCAACAAATCAGGTTACACACAAGTCAGAAGGGTACCTTTGTGCTTAAGCCACCAGATACAGACTGCTCTCCAGTATTAGAAAAATCAACATAAGCAGCACTTCCCTGGCTGGACTGAATGAGCTCAGTGGAGCTCTAAGATCAGAGCAGGGTCAGAATTTCTCAATTTTGCTATTGAATAGCTTCACTGTTGAAAGGGCATACATCTCTTCAAAACTAATGTTAACATTAACTGCAGTGTATTAGCATATATGCTAAGTGCACTGAAATCTACTCAATATAATTTTGTCAGCTCTTGAGTTAATGAAACATCTATGCTGACATAGTTCAAACCCCTAAACATCGGTAGCATAACTGCACATAGTACAGGGTTTTGCATTTGTTGTTGTTGTAGTTATAGTGTAGTAGATTCCATGTATTAACGTTATGCACAATTATAGCACAAGTAATTCAACACTGCAGTTAACATTGGTGCTGTGCTAATCACTCCCGGCAAAGCCTGAAGCATCAGGTCCCAAATCTGCTTATTACTTATGCACATTCCTGGTTTCACTGAGGCTGTGTAAGCTCACCTGCATTACAAATCTGGGCCTACAGGGAAAAGTCAAGGAAGAAGGGAGGAAAGAAATACAATACTTGACACAGGTATCACCAACTGCCATATTTTCTTAGCTGTAAGTAACTGACTGCTTTCTGATTTGGACTGGATCTCTAGTTTATGCATTCATTTTCTTGATAGTGACAAAATATACATAACATTAGGACAAGCGGACACAGTCTTAAGCTGCACCAGGGAAGGTTTAGGTTGGACATTAGGAAGAAGTTCCTCACAGAAAGGGTGATCAGGCATTGGAACAGGCTGCCCAGGGAGGTGGTTGAGTCACCATCCCTGGAGTGTTTAAGAAAAGACTGGATGAGGCACTTAGTGCCATGGTCTAGTTGAGACAGTGGTGTTAGGTCATAGGTTGGACTCGACGATCTCAGAGGTCTTTTCCAACCTAGTTGATTCTGTGATTATCATCATAAAAGACAAACCTTGAGTCAAATTGAGATATAACCACATACAAGCATACATATAATTTTTAACCTCTTCTATATCTACAGCTTACAGAACTGAGCCACCATGACATTATCAGATTAACTTTGCAGGCTTGGCACTTCTCAGGGATTACTACTGAGAAGACTATGCAAATCAGTTACAGGTGTTTTTGAAGTTAGAAAATTATTTCAATTTAAAAATTACTTGCATTTAACATTTTTATAGCATCTTTTTTATTAATAAAGACACAATATACCATTTTTACTTTAAATTTTAGATCTCTCTGAATCTCCAGGGCTTCACATTTTGTCCCTGCCTCTCAACAGTTACTTTCCTGCTCTTGCAGTAAATTCCAACAACTTTTTTTTCTTTTCAAATCCTTGCCATACCAACAGCTGAAGTTCCACTTTTCCTCTACTAAGAAAGTCTGCGTGACTAGGGTATTACAGCCAGTGGGAGCATGGAGCAGGGCAGATGGAGTGAAGAATCCAGCAGATGCAGCAAGCATGCAAGCTTTGCTTGTGCACTACTCAAAACACAGATTTGTTGGCTGGGGTCAAAGGCTTTGCTGAGGTACTGCAAGAAGCAACTTGTATAGCTGGGGGAAAAGAAGTGGGACTGCAACATGAGAGCTGAAAGAGCATCACTGATGGGCTGAAGACAAGAGTTTGAGAGAAGTAAAAAGTTTATCAACCCATCCTGAAGAGATTCTGGAGCAGCAAAAATTCTGAGAGAATGGCACAGAAGGGAATGGTACAGAGACTGAAAGTTTTAAGTGTAAAGGAACCAGAGAAATTCACTTCAAGAAATGGAAGAACAAGAAACGGGGCTTCTGTGGGAGCAACCCCCTGCCCAGCCCTGTTAGAAATAGAGCTGTCCCAGAAAACCAAACAGCAAAGTGGAAGCGTTACAGTGATGATCAAAGTTAAACAGAACTAAAGTCATATTATGTGTGTAGGCAGTTCACAGTGGATTGGGAAAGAGCCTGAATACAGTTTAAGGAAAATATGATAGGCCTCCTGATCCTGAATAAGATTGCCACTTATGCAATGCATAGAATTTCATAATACTGGAAGTCAAGCCAGTATGGATTACTGTAACTCATCTTCTATATACAAAGCACTACCATACATTTAATATAATTTTTTTTCCCCCCATAGATCCACATTCTATTTCAGCACACAAAATTATTATTCGCAGCTGTTTTACCCACACAGTTTAATATGTGGCTCCATGCCACGGGTTAGAATTCCACGAAAAGAAAAGTATGTACAATCATACACAAGAAAACAGTACCACATGTATACGTAATGGTACCAAACACAGGTTGCCAAGCAACTTAACTACACTATTTCTTAACTTTTAAAGACTGTTGAAAGAATTTCACTTTGCAAAGCCACAGTTGTCCTTAGGTACTTGCTCAAATTAAAAAATACATATATTTCCTCCTTAACATAGCATTACTACCAACAACTGGTGTGTCACATAGCTCTGCCAATTAAGATGACATCAATAGATTACTATGGCCAACATGGACATGAAAAAGACAGTTTTGCCTCAGGAGGGCAGGAAAATAATTATTGACACAAAAACCAATGAGATGCATTTCACTAGAGGCTTTTACGTATTTTTTTTTCAGAAGAGGTAATGGAATGGATGAAGGAATATGAAGGAGACAATCTTTTAAAGGTCTAAGCATCACTAATTTAAATTCCTCCAGAAGGGAACCAATATTTACGTCTACTGAAAAGGTAAAACAAGTGATATGAAAATAATTTTTTAAAAAGAGATCTATGCAATTTTCACAGAAGAGCCGTTCTCACAGCTTTTTTTTTAAAAAAAAAAAGTCTGTGTGTACTGTTTGGTAGTCCTGCACTTTAAATGCATGCTTTCTTTTAAAAACACAGAGAAATAGGAACCCCTTCAGACAAGTAGCTTTGTTTCCAGAGAATGGAGTCAACTTGCAATTGCCCTTAAATTAATTACCTGGATTGCCAGCTATTTATGTCACAAATGTTAACTCAGCACTGCGTAGAGGCAGTTGCAGTGTTTTCACAGCTAATTCATAGAGAGGTTTTATGTGGGACAGAGACTAAGTTTCTAAGCCTAAAAGACTGTAGTGGCCTTCAAGTGCAAGGCCAACTCAAGACTTTCTGTATCAGATCCTGATGCCAGGAGCATTACAGGAGGTACTTAAGACATATCTAAGTAGCTCTGGACCAACAAACAAATTTGTCTAGCACTGAACCCATATTTACAGCGTATGCTGTTAAGACTCCAGGATTGAGCTGGTGACAGCCCTAGACAACAGCTGCACAACGCTCCTGCACTCTTAAGAAAGCTTATTTAATTTGGTTATAGAGTCAGCTAGTATTCCAACAGTGCATGCAATATATTCACCCTCCTGAATCCCTGTGCTCTCAGAAGTGCAGTGTAAACTCATGAAATAGCTTTATCATGCTGACTCAGCATAGCTGAACAGTTCTGCAGATCATTCCCCAATACCCCCGTAATACCGGATATCCCAGCCCTTTCCATTAATTGAGCTATTGAGCAGTTACATACAATCTTCTAATTATGAGAATAAAGAAAGGAGACATGAGTTTCTTATCAATATATTACTGGTAAGAATTAGAACTGGAGCCCATGGCTAATGGGAAACAAGCAAGAAAGCAACAATTCATGTGGTGGACAGATGTATTTGGTTTTTGTGGTAAAGGTTTGGTAGCAGGGGGGCCACAGGGGTGTGCAGAGCCCAGAAGCTGCCCCGTGTCAGATCAGAGCCAGCTCCAGCCAGCTCCAGAAGGGACCCGCTGCTGGCCAGAGCTGAGCCAGTGAGCGATGCTGGTTGTGCCTCTGGGAGAGCAGAGCTAAGAGAGGGAAAAAACTGCTGCACAACAGCAGCTGGGAGAGAGGAGTGAGGAACAGCCCTGCAGACACCAAGGTCAGCGCAGAAGGAGGGCAGGAGGTGCTCCAGGCGCCGGAGCAGAAGTTCCCCTGCAGCCCGTGGTGAGGACCATGGTGGAGCAGGCTGTCCCCCTGCAGCCCATGGGGTACCACACGGAGCAGATCTCCANTGGGCTGACCGCAGCCCCCATTCCCCTGCACTGCTCGGGGGGAGGAGGTAGAAGAGGGTGGATGGGAGAAGGTGTTTTTAGTTTGCTTTTAGTTTCTCACCGCTCTAGTCTGCTAGCTATAGTAATAAATTACATTAATCTCCCTACGCTGAGTCTGTTTTGCCCATGATGGTAATTGGTGAGCGACCTCCTTGTCCTTTTCTCAGCCCTTGAGCCCTTGTCCATCGTATTTTCTCCCCCTGTTCCTTTAAGGAAAGGGAGTGAGAGAGCAGTTGTGGTGGAGCTCTGCTGCTCAGCTGGGTAAAATCACAACAGATGATTAAGAAAATTTGTGATTTTCACCAGAAGTAGCAAGTTTCTTGAGTAACCAAGAAAGTTAACTAGTTTTGTGCTTGAATTACCAACAGAGTCATCATACAGCAAAAAATATTTGCATTCTTTGCAATACTTCATGTCACGTGTACAAAATGTATCCTTAGCTCAGCCATAAAATAATTCAATTTTAAATATAAATCTAAACATTTTTTTAAAAAGAACAAACTGTTTTGTGTAACTTTGAGAACCTTCTGTACTTAAAAAAAATGACAGTAAGTTACTTAGTAATGTAACTTACAATGTTGATATTTTATGAAGAGAAAAAGCAGTATCATTACCAGGGGTATAGGCAATAAATAAATAAATAAATAAAAATCTTGGGAAGATTCCATAGTTTTAGAAAGGTGTTTTTAAAAAGGGCTGCTTCACAAAAATCAATACACTTTCCCCATAGGTTCATGATGTAAAATTCTATAATCAAGGCTTGTAGATTTGTAATTATGGTATGTCAGCCACATTTAAACAAGAGTGTTAAAAGATTGTTAAAGTTAAACTAACACAATTGCAATGTGAATTGTCTTAGTCTCATTCTAATCTACTGGTGTCACTTCCATTTAATCAGATGGAAACTATGGGCAAATGTCAGTGCTATTTTCACGTGCCCCAACTTACTTTGTTCACAGTAGTTTTTAAAATCATTGCCGATCTGAAATAAGATCTTTTGTAAAGTTTTTTTTTTAATCATTTTTTTTTTTAAATCTACTTACTGTGTGGCAGTTCTTTGAGCTTGGATTTACTGACTATTTTGACTATAAGACTTTTGAAGTGATTAAACAGAAGTATTGCTTGCTAGGACATAAATCACAAATACAACAAGCATTATTATTCACATTAATCAAAACTACTTATTTGAATACTGGCTAATGAAAGTATGCAATCACCAAGAGCCTGGGTGTCAATTTTGTCAGAAAATGACAAAGGTTCTCTCCATTCCTAGCTTGAGTTCTTTTCATCAATACATAACAAATAGAAAACACAAAGGTAAGTAAATTACCCACAACTACAATAGACAGTCTCTTGAGAGGGGTACACAAGCATTCTATGATATACAGCTAAAAAACAAAAACAAAAAAAAGTACCTGCTTTGTTCTTAGTTTGAAAAAAAAAAGATGAGTTAGGTAACTGATAAGGGAGAAGAGCGGGCTACAGCAGCTCATTAAAAAAGACAAATGCAATGTCAGGAAAGTTCAGAACATCCTGGCAGTTCTTGCCTCTTTTCTTTTTTTATATACTTGTACAGCCTGAGCATTAAATGTGCTTGAAAAAATTTAGTCGGCATTACAGACTAAATTCAATGCAGTTTTCTAAACTGCAAACTCAGAAAAACTAAGGAAAATAAATTGAAGTCTTAAGTCAGTCACTTTTGTCATGTTAAGCCTCTATGCAAGTCCTCTCACACATTATGAATAAATATCTATATAGTTGCTCTAGTCCCAAATGAGAGGAAAATATTAACGTTCCTAAGTTCACTCAAGTCACGTGCACACCAGCTATAGTACAGAGCACTGAACAAGGCTTCTAATTCGAGAAGAAGAGATGGAGTGGGACAGAGCCATGCCTCTTTTTGCATGTGTACAACTGCCACAGAAGTGGGAGCTGCTGCTGTCATCAATACCTAGGCAACCAGAAAAACCCCATACATCCCATGTGCTCAGACTATAACTACAGCCGTGTGAAAGAAGTGCAATTTCTAATAATGCATTAAACTAACAAGATATAAAATATTTAATCACAGTACTATTCTGCTAAAAATAAAAATGGGATTTTAAGAGGATTGCAGGGTTACAGAGAAGGAAACAAGAAAGCTAACTTTAAGCTTGTCCATTCATCCACAACCATTACCAAGATGTACCATCTCCCCCACAGGGACTGTAGGGTAGCATTCCTTTTCTCCTTTAAAAAAATATTACCTTTACTTACAGTAGGCCAGCTACTGCAGAGTAACCATAGAGCTCTTTGTGTGGCATATTGTTACCACACAAAACCCACAAGCTCAGCTTTCTTGCTTATTCACACTGTCATTATCCAAAAGCAAATCTGAACCCTGTCAACTTTACTTGTATTCATCGCTTCCTTTGTACTGGCCCTGAAATGTATACAGTTGTGTGGCAAGCTGGTCCAAGCAGGCCTCATCCTTCAAAATAACTTTTTTCTTTTTTAAGTCTAGTTTATTTTTCAGTGTATCAGCTCCCTGAAATATACAGGTGCGTGGCCCCTCTAAGGAGGAGGCTGTGACACAGCAGCTCAGATTTAGATCTCCTTAAGCCATGGTCCAACACCAAGTCTTTGCCTATCACAACTGGCAACTGTTTCACCTCAGAGGACTGCTCACCTATACAGTGCCCCTGAAACATACTGTTACTATCAAACATCGTGTTACCCTGGCTGGGAAGAGGCCACAGGACTTGTGCTGGCTAACAAAATAGCTCTCAGGAGCAGTCAGACTTTGCCTGGACTTGTCTTGGCCAGCCTAGAGTTTTCTTTTACCTGTTTAACTGTAACTGCTGTTACGACTACGTGACATTTACTTTGTGCTTTTGCTCAGCTTTGCACAATCCTGTGGCATGACACTATTGTATTGACCTTTTTTACTTATAAGTAATTATTTTAGGAAGAATGAGTTGTCTCCGACTTTGTATAACAACAACAACAATAACAAGTAGCATAAAAGATGAAATCTGATAAGAGCAGGAACATGGGATGATAGCAGAGCCCTTGAAAACACAGGCACAGGAAGATGCTGAAATGTCCCAGTGCTAAGAACAAGTTACCTACCTCCAAGTACTGATCAAAGGAATGCAACCCCGAGACATGGGTAAAACTAGTTTTAGGATAACAAAGAACAATTATCTAACATATATAGAACACACTGTATACAGTAAATTCAGATAAAAGGTGGAGTGCAAAACAATGAAGAAAGACTGAGATGTGGATTTTTATATACAGACTCAGAAAAGCAAGGAACCATTAACATCATATTCCTCCCAGCAAACGATATGCGACGTTGCTACTTGCTTAAATTTGTCCCCTCCCCGCTACCAAAGTGAGCCGAGGGCCTTAGGACCCAGAGAGCCAATACAGGGAGAATGTAACATCAAGGAAAAGGTGCTATTAGAAGCAAAGTAGAAACATTAGAAGCTTTTGTATATATTAGTTTTAACTGTATATTATTAGTATCATTGTAACTGGACTAGTATTCAGCGGGAATTTAAGCAGCCTACTTTGCAACTTGGATGCAACAAGGTTGTCACAGTATCAAAATAAGCATCCATGGCAAACAAACAGAAGAGCCACACCAAGCTGAAAAGAAATTGTTCACACACAATTGTTCATACTAACTTCTAATCTCTTGTTCCCAGTTCTCTCAGACTCACTGAAACTGCAGAAGCAGAGAAATTCTAATTAAGAACACGTATGCTAATCTCAGAGCTAGAAGCACTGAGGACAGTGGCACACAGACACCGAGCCAGCTCCACGTACAGTTATCTTTCCTGCATAACCACAGTGGGATCATTAAACTGTTTTCAGGTCCAAGGGGACATGGCCACACAGTACAGCATTTGACATGTGAACATACAGGCCTGCACCAGCTCTGACTGGGGTGTCCAAACAGTGGTTCATTGCCTGGTGTAGACTTTCCCCATTCTCCAGTCTCTGAACTTGAGGAAAAAGCTTGTTCAGGTAACTTTTGTGATGATGTATTAGGTAATGGTAATCTGAAATGCTGTTAGATATTACCACACAGTTCTCTCAGTAAAACTATCTAACAGCAGCAATAAACCAGTACAGAAACGTCTATAAACTACTAAGTAAAACTGTCCTCTATTAGACACATTTTTCTCAGAAGTATCTAGACACCAGTAAATTATTAGTTCGACTAAAAGAAAGAATACAGACTGACCAAAAAAAAAAAAAACCAAAAACCCTACTTAAGTCTAGTTCTCCCACACTTCAGAATACTTTGCCTACAAGCACAGACACAAAACACCATGCACTTACAAATGCAAAGATGCCATTTTCAGTGTTGCTGTCCAGTGAAGCCAGTAACCATAACATAGGTCATGAAAGGGACCCAAAGCAAGAGGCAGTCACCGAGCCACTCAGACCACACTAGAGCTTCCTAGCTTAAAAACAACACACAAGTTCATAATTTGCACACCATGCACAGTGACAGGGAATGGACATTAGAATCATACAATCAATTTCTTGCTTGCAGCAGCACTTGAGAACTGCTCCTCATTTTGAAACCAGGAAATTGAAGTGTCTTTATCTAGAATAAATATGATTGACCTCTATCCATTTTACTTTTCTAGTGTTGAAGTCCAATCTTTCAAACCTAATCAGATATTAGAAAGTGTGCTCATTTTACTTTTAGGCTTTTATTAACTGAAATTAAATAAGTCATAATACAAAGCTGATTACATGAAACTGGACTATTTAACATCCTGATCTAGCACACACACTAATTCCTGTCTGTACTTGAGTCAATGCAGTCTTTGTAGGTTTCAGCGTTAATAAACCCCACTGTGACCAAAGATTTAACATCAAAGCCTTGTACTCATGGTCATAATAAGAGGGATTCACACGGATAAACTGCAACTTTTCTTAAAAACGAAAACTGTGTTTAGACAAAATCGAGACTCGGGTATTAAATCTACAATCAACTTGGCAGCACGACCTACCGAATCACAAGCATTGCACTCAACATTTGGTTTGGTAAAAAAGCTAAGACTTGCTGCATCTGCAAGGTATTGGGAAAGACTGCCTTGAACCCCCACAGGGCAGCGTGACTCCCCTTGGCCCTCAAAATCACTAAGGAAACAGAACAACTACAAAAAGCCCTTCAGCGCGGGAAAGAAAGGCCTTTTGCTGAGGACGACGAGGCAGGAGAAGCCGGCAGCCATGGCAGCTCNGCAGCTCTTCTGCCACAGCCGACCTCCGGCGCATCCCGGCACCGGGCCGCAGGCGGCAGCCCCACCCCGCCGCGGAACACCCCGGCACACGCACCGGCACCGGAGCGGGCACGGCCGCAAGCGCACCAAGCTGCGCTCGCAGCAATCCCGCCCAGCCCGTCCCGGCGGCGGCAGGGGCAGGGGCTGCCCGCAGAGCTGGCCGCAGGCCCGAGCCCCCGGGAAGCGACGGGCACCGCGGG
>VXAL01006814.1:0-11462 GCA_013399475.1 Chauna torquata | reverse complement strand
CAGCTCAGGAGGCTGGGTACCCAAAGAAAAACTGGTCTTGCTGCAAAAGACTGAGGCAAAGAAGGCATTGGGTACTTCAACCTTATCCTCATCTCTTGTCACTATGTTTCCCCCTACATCCAATAAAGGATGGAGATTCTCCTTAGTCCTCCTTTTCTTATGTATTTAGAAAAGCAGTTTTTATTGTCTTTAACAGCAGTAGCCAGATTGAGCTCCAGCTGGGCTTTGGTACTTCTAATTTTTTCCCTGCACAGCCTCACGACATCTTTATAGTCCTCCTGAGTGGCGTGCCCCTTCTTCCAAAGATCATAAACCCTCTTTTTCTTCCTGAGCTCTAGCCACAGCTCTCTGTTCAACCAGGCCAGTCTTCTTCTGCTCTGGCTCATCTTTTAGCACATGGGGATGGCCTATACATATAGATATTTGCTTTATTAATCATAGGGATACTTGCTAGTGGTGATTTGTAGTAACCTGTAATAAAGTAGAGACATTTAGGAAATAAAGTCTCTGTCCTTGTGTATTTTGGAGTCCTGCAGAACACTGTTGCGATCAATCTCTATATACCTACAGACTAGGCAACCCTTTAGGTTGTGACAACACACCACAACACAGGGCTGTCCACTTTAGTGTCCCTATTTGAACTTGCCCTGTTAAAAGACACTGATTCCAGTCACTGTCTCATTAAAGCTCATCATGGCTTGGATTTCCATTTTACCTTTCACCCCTCTTCAGAATTGAGATTGGCTTTGCCTATTTTAGCTTTCCCTCACTTGTCTCTCCACTTTACTGGCTCAAAATTTTGTTTTGCTTTGATGCATTGTTACTTACTCTGGTAGGATAGTACTTGTACTTCAGTACTTAAATGGGGCTTATAAAAAAGATGGAGAGGGACTCTTTGCATGGGCAAAAGGACAAGGGGAAATGCTTTTAAACTAAAAGAGGGGAGATTTAGATTGGATGTTAGGAGGAAGTTCTTCACTCAGAGGGTAGTGAAGCACAGGAACAGGTTGCCCAGGGAAGTTGTGGATGCCCCATCCCTGGAGGTGTTCAAGGCCAGGTTGGATGGGGCCCTGAGAAACCTGATCTAGTGGGTAGCATCCCTGCCCATGGCAGGGGGGGGGTGAACTAGATGATCTTTAAGGTCCCTTCCAACTCAAGCCATTCTATGATTCTATGAACTGCAGAGAGAGTTCTGTGAGACATTCTGCAGAATGAGGAAACCAGATGGAGGATGGTATCATTTCACACATTTATATCTAGTTTAAAGGAAGTGATTTACCATGCAAAATAAAACTTGTAGAAAACTTAGTAGAAAATAAGTTTTTAGATCTTCAGAAAGTGAAGATCCTCTATGCCTGGATGGCATCAGGAATATAGACAGTTTGAGCACAGCATGTCTTTGCTGCATGAGGATTTTTTGTTCCTTGTATCCTCACCATGCCAACTGAATAAAAAAATGGCTGCATCATTCTTCTCTTGCACCCTCCTGCCAGAACAGGAATGCCAGCAAGCCCTAAAAAAGGAGATTTCTACAGTGAGAGAGAACAACTTGAAGAGCTTTCTGGAGAAGATCAGCAGTTCTCAGCAGAAGCCAAACATATCTTCAAAGCAATATCTGCTTGTTGTTTTCAAAGCAGTAACTCCTCTCCAAAGCCATCCTGCACACCTCTAAAGGAGAAGGATGTTCCTGAACAATTTTTGGACAGTGTAATCTATATAGTGGCCATTAATCCTCTTACAAGAAAGCTATCCACTAATAGATTCAAACAGCCTTTTGTCTCCTACTGGCACTACCTACACAAGCTTGGAAATGAGGATGGAAAGACTTACTGCTGAACCAGAGCTGATCCACTGGCAGCAAGAGATTCAGGCTCTCAAGCAGTAACTGTCCTGTTGCTTTACAAAATCCCTGTGTTCAGAGTCCAGAAGAGATTTCAGCTTTTACTACCTTCAAATTAATGCATCTTGTTCAAATGGAGATATGGACCTCCTTGATAAAGGCAAACAGAAACATTTTCCCAGAAGAAATACCCTTACAATATAGATTATATCATGTCAACATTTAAAACAGTATTGCTAAGTTTAGCACCAGTTGTAGAAACTAAGAGCAACACCTGCAAGGGATCTGCAGGACATTTTGCAGTGGAAAGTTTCACAGATGTCTTCCCTATTTGCTTATAGTTTTTAATCCAGTTTCAGCTGATTCAAAGAAGGCAAGATGGGCTCATTAGGAGCAGGCATTTGGGGGCATTAACACCTGAAGCTGGTATACAATTTCCTGGGAAAAGCACAGACAGCAAAAGGCCATAATTAGAAGGCAAGTCCGAAATCTGGAGTCATAGCCAGTTTTCCACTATTCAAGTCATATGAACCACTAGTATGTAGTATTGCTTATTTTTCATTCCAAATCAAGCCATTTTTGTCTTTCAATAAAATGAGGGCTCAGTTTAGTCTCCTATTAAAGTTAGTGCTTTGTACATCCCCTATGTTCTGTTAGGTTTACAAAACATGTTACGGAAATTTGTAATTCTTGTCTGGACATGTATAGCATAACATTGCTCACAGACACAATGCTCAGAATGATCCCCTCCATGCAATCAGTAGAATGGCACACTAGGAGCTAGCTCACCAGGGGGGTAGTCTACAACTTGTCACCATGCCTGCAGTATCTGCATGTCAAGGTAGCTAAGGCATCCTGCCAGTTCTCTGACACCGAGGAATGCTACAGCCTGGCGCCTCACATACCCTGCCTTACAGTCCAGCACTGACAAAAAGGGCAGCATTGTTGAATGAAATAAGCCCAAAGGTACCAGCTGCCTGCAGGGAATGTAGTGAAAACATGTAAAAATGAAAAATGAAAACATGTAATCAATGTATCGAGAATTTATTCAGCCAGAGCTTTCTTATCTTTCACCAGAGGGTGTAACACCAATCAGCACCTCAGACCAAAAATCAGGTGGATCTGAAATTTTCTGTGACCTTTGGAAATATTTGTGTGTAGAATTAATGGCCCTTCATCAAGTCCGTCAGCCCTCCATTTGGCCTATTCGCCTTCCACTTTGCAAATCACTCACTCTCCAAAGCAGCATAGCTTCTTGTGATTCTTATGACTGAAAAGTAGGACACCTTAATGTGTGTTGCAGAGTATGAAACCACCCGTCACTGTCCTCTTGCCAATGTCTGCCTTTTCTACAAGGAAGGAAGGATGTGATTCCCTGGAAACACATCTCTGCTGTTGCTGTTTCCTAAAGAATTTTGGCAGTTCTGCACAGTCAATACTAACAGCTCATCCTGCAGCAGGGCCATGGAGTGCTGAAGCAGAGGCCTAGTCTCCATCTTCCACTGGTCACTTGCTGCTGGACAAAGCTGTGCTCAGTTTTTGCGAAGACACTCTCAGCCTTGGTGTTTGTTAATGAAAGCAAGAAAGCAAGAAAGCAAGAGAAAGCAAGAGAAAGAAAAAGAGAAAGAAAGAAAAAGAAAAAGAGAGAAAAAGAAAGAAAAAGAAAGAAAAAAAGAGAAAAAGAAAGAAAAAGAAAAGAAAGAAAGAAAGAAAAAGAAAGAAAGAAAGAAAGAAAGAAAGAAAGAAAGAAAGAAAGAAAGAAAGAAAGAAAGAAAGAAAGAAAGAAAGAAAGAAAGAAAGAAAGAAAGAAAGAAAGAAAGAAGGAAAGAAAGAAAGAAAGAAAGAAAGATTTTTTTCGTAACATAATGCTCACATGAATAATCAAATCTCAAAACAGGAAGCCACTGTCCAGATGGTGACAGTAGTCTCTATTGCAGGCGTCCTTCCAGTGGCATCTTGAGCTGGAGTAGATAAGATTAGCAGAACTGGTTTTCTGTTGAGCTCTTTTCTTTATCAAGTAATCCCATTTATAACAGTGCTGAATGGAGAAAAGTACCATGCTGAAAGTACCATTGGATGGTACTTGCCAAACTCTCTCCTTTAACATAAAATACATCCTACAAAATAAGGGGTGAGAAAAGGAAAAAAAGAAGAGGTGATTCTCATGTTGGTGACAATCACTTCCTGAAGGAATGACCGTAACAACAGTATGTGGCTTTGCAGGCCCATGGCCAGTGAGAGTAACAACATCAGTTCAAGAGCATGAGAACAGGAGAGAGAGAAACATTGCTACTGAGGCATGGGAAAACACTGCCACTGTAGCCTGTGAAAAAGCTGTCGGAGTTGAAAGCGGAAGGCAGGCTGCAGAACTGCGAATGGACAGTTATTATACATGCTAAAGCACCAGGGCAGTGTGTGGGACTACATGCTTGGATTTCCCCACAGGAATTGATGCTGTGCAGGATACAAGCCATGGGAAGCGTTTTTGACAGCAATTAGGGCTGCAGCCTCGACTGCCATCAGGACAACTACTTGTCCAGTAACCTGTTCCTGCCTGCATTAGGGGCAGGGGATCACACTGAGTAGAACACAAATATTTTTTCTGTGCTGTTAGTATGCAGCAATATAGCCATAAACATAGAAATGCTAACACTGTAACAGATAATAATGTTACAATTAGGTGTAAAGCCAAGCCTAACAGCCAGAGGTCAATGTTAACCATCAAGCTGAAGATATCATAGCAGTGGGGGCTGATGTTTCTCCTAGCTGCATGGCCTTGTTGGTAACTGTTGCCATGCACTGGATGACTTTAATTGTGGCTGTGCTCTGGTGCCACAACTCATTCACCAGCTTCTGCATTACTGGCCAGAAGAGATTTTCATCTTAGAGCAGATGATCCCACCATGCTAGTAAAGTCTCATTGCTCTGTGCCCAGCTGCTGCTTGGTGTGGTTGTTCTGCCCCCTCAGCAGAGCAGTGTTTCACCAGCCTGCCCTGCACTGCATGCCCACAGCCTGTGGCAAAGACCTGCCAGCACTGCAGTCCTCCCCAGCAATGCGGGCAGACACAATACTGTGAGTAACACTGTCAGTAACACTGTTGAGAACTCCTGCCGGCACTTCTAACACAGCTAATAGGGTGCAGTCACACCAACGATTACAACAGGCAGTGGGCCCAAGACACAGCCTGTGCTGCGGCTGTTGCACCTGCAACGCTGTACTGCAGCTAGGTCCACCTCTCCTGCTCCCACGGGATGCCTCGTCCCTCACTACTCAGTCTACAGCAGCAGGATTTTCTGGAGGAAAACTGTGCCAGCAGCCAAGGTTTGCTGCTCAGCAGACCACAAGACTTTCACCAGCTGCTGCGCTCACGGCAGCTGCACGACCTCATGGGCACAGCCCGCAGCCGCCTCCCGCGGCCCAGTTCCCCTGCACTGGGGGCGGGTCTGCTGCAGCTGCGCGCTCTGGCTGGCCGCTTCTCCTGGGGTGAGGAGCATAGAGGGGGCGGAGCAAGGCTGCTGTCAAGAAGCCATGCTGTGATTGGTGACAATCCCTGCCACCCCGGAATGATAGTGGTGAGGATTAGCCGGTGTCCTTCTGTGCCCCTCAGCAGGAAAGCGGTGAGGGCCTCTCTGATTGGTCGCTGCTTTCTGCACCTTGCAGCAAGCCTCTCTCCAGTGGACACCCACAGTTGCCGTGGCAACGCCTCGTGCAGCAGTGACGTTGGGCAGTGGCAGCCATGGGCTCCTCAGCAGGGCTCAGGGAGGTAGGGGAGAGCGAGGGGCAGCTGGGCGGGAGTGATGATGTCCCTGCCCGCGGCTGGCTGGCAGTGCCACGATGGCACCACAGGCACCATGGCAGTGGTCAGGCCTAGGATAAAGCCTGTCGTGGTGTCCTGGGGCTGTAACCTCTTGTCATTCGTGTGTAGTAGTAGCCTTCACAGAGTTTATGACATCATTAGCATGTATTTTCTTATGAGCACTGGTGACATCACCAGACCTGTTGCAAATAGCCACACTGTGGTTTGTGACACAGCGAGCACTAATTACTAGTTAGTACTAATTATCTTTGTGCCATAGGATTTGTGCCATAGCAGTGAAGTCATCAGTGCCCATAGCATAGTACCAATGATGACATCACCACTGCTTTTTGCCATCATGCTAATGACATGTAAGTCACATTGCAAAAAACTGTGACAGAATGATGCTTTGCTGATCATTATACTTCTTCTGATGTCAGGGCCTTAACACAGACAGCAGTGATGTTAAGGGTGTAAATGACATTATACACAAGAATATCATAAATAGGATCAGAAACTAGGTCAAAGACATCAGCAGCAACAATGTTTTTGTCACTGATGAGGTCACTCCTGTCTATGCCACCAGCACTGATAATGTTTTGAGCAGCAGTGGCATTATCAGCATCTACAGTGACACAAAGGACAGGACATTGAGGTCCCACCAGCAGTTGGGCAACCCTTTCCATTTCCTCAGGGTTGGGGACAGAGGTAGTCCTGCTGACGCTGGGGCTGGGAGCACCTCTGCCGCAGTGCCGAGGACAGCTGTGGCCCTGCTAGCAGCTTGGAGGCACCTTGGGGAGGTTGGGGCTGCACCTTTCCCTGGGGTTAAGACAGCAATGGCCCTGACAGTTGGATTGGAGATGTCTTATCTGTGCTCCTAGTTGGGGATGGTGCTGGCCCTGCAAGGGGTAGGGTTGGGTCACCCTTGTTCCTGGACTGGGGGTTGGGCAGTGGCCTTGACAGTGGCTGTGTTCACAGCCCTGCTCCTTCTGTCCCAGCCCCAGTGGCGTGAAACCAAGATCTGTGTGTAGTGAGTATGGTCCCAAGCCTGTTCTGAAATATCCACCCTGGATCTGCTTTCCCCTACTGTCCCCAGCTGTGCATGGGTCTCCCATTCTCAACTGTCCACAGTTGCCCCTGCATCCATTCTGTCCCTTATTTTTCCTCCCAGAAGTCTCCAGGTCTGTGTGTTCCCAACTGCCTAGCTGGGTCCCCTCATCCCCAACTGTCCTCCGGCCCACCCAGATCCCACTGTCCCCATCTGTCCCCAGGTCCCCTGTCCCCTCCTCCCCCCATTCCCTTGTTTAGCCCTGTCCCTGCAGGACAGACCTGGATATGGTGGCCATGGAGCGACTTGAGGCAGCTCCAACCCTGCAGGATCGGCGTGCGTGAGTGAGGGGTCAGGGGAGCCTGGAGGGACCTTGGACACCCTGAAACACCTTGGGACTACCCTGGGTCACTTGGGATCCCAAGGGAAAACACCTGAGGGGGTTCAACTACCCGGACACCAGCAGGGCACCCTGGAGACACTGTAGAACAATTCTGAGGCACCTTGGACCCCTTAAGACTCTGTGGTGACATAGTGGGACATCATGGGGATGCCAGGCACTCTTGGGACAACCCCAGAACACCCTTGGCGACAGATAGGACACTCTAGGCACCCATGGGACACCTGAAGAATGCCTCTAGGGACTCCCAAAAAATCCTCTGAGACCCCCTAGGACATCCCTGGTACCTCACCTCAGGACCTCCAGGAATACCGCTGGGATACCACCATTCACCTACCACCCCCCTATTCCTCTAATCTCCCTGTCATCCCTGCAGTATCCCAATTCCCTTCATCAGCTCCAGTGTCCTTGTCCTACCTAGGACACCCTAGAATCCAGTCCTGGGTGCATATGTCCCCTCCCAGGATGTCCCCATGTCTCCCAGTGTCCCCACTGGTGTCCCTGTTCCCCTTAGCAGCCCTCTAGGTGTCTGGGTCCTCCCCGTGCCCCATTACCATGGTATCCTCCTTAGGTCCCCTCAAGGTATCCCAATATGCCCCTGTTCCTCTCCCTGCAAGTGCCCATATTGCATCTCTGAAGGCTATTCTGGTCTCTTTTGGTTTCCCAGGTTGTCTGGTCCCCAGGTTGTCCCTTTCATGTCCCTCAGGCTGTCCCTATCCCCTGGTGTCCCTGTCATGTCCCCCTAGGGCATGCGTTTTCCTCTTCAGTGTGCTGACAGAGGTTCTGCCAGGGCCCCCTGTCGTTCTGGATGCCTATGAGGGTGCCCTGGAACTGGGTCAGGAGCTAGACCTGACTCCAGGGCCACTCTCCGCCCTGCTGGGCATCGTGCATCGCACCATAACGATGTGCACAGGTGAGTGCAGGGCCAGGAGGGGATGGGGGGACACAGCACAGTGAAGGTCTCAGCACCGACTCCTCCAATTCCAGAGACACCCCTGCCTGATGTGGAGGAGTGCTACACCTACCTCAGTGAGCTGCTGCTGTGCCATGCTGTGCATGTGAGTCTTCATGTGTCCCTCACAGCCTTATTGGCACCCATGCACTCCTTGCACAATCCTTGCATGCTCATTGGTACCTGCATGCTACCTGCACACTCTCCACATTTCTCAGCATCCACACAGCAACCTGAATACATCCCACATGGTTATTGGCTCCGGCACACTCCATCTATACTTAATGAAACCTGCATGGTCTTCACATACTCCCCAGACACTTACAGGGGCCCCTGTGCTCCGTGCATGCTTTCCTCATGCTTACTGGTGTCCCCATGGCATGCTTAGTGGTGCCTGCATGGTCAATGCACTTTCCTGATGTACTTGTCTGAGTCTGCACACTCCAGCATGCTTTCTGCAGGCTTACCAGAACCCGCGCATTCCTCATGCTCTACACCCTCAGACTCCCAACATGCTCATTGCANGCATGCTGCCCAGCCCCTGGCTTTCTTTTGCCTGCCTCTGCCATGGTGCCATCCCTGTAGTGCCCTCCGGTCAGTGTGGCTGTGTTTGAGCTGACCCAGGTGGCCCGCATCGCAGCTCACCTCCTTGAAACAGTCCTTCGGCATGCCAAGCTCTATGCCTACATCCTCACACCCCAGGTGAGCTTGGCACTGTTGGAACCGTGCACTGGGGGCAAGGCCTGCCCTGACCCCCACACCCTGTCTTCTGTACCTGCCCCTAGGCTTGCCTTGACCTGACCCTGGTTTATGTGGGGAGCCCCAAGCATGGCCTAGAGGGAGAGGTGCCTACTGACCTCCCCAGGGAGGAAGGAGAGACTCCTGGGAATCCCAACACAGGTGGTATTCCTGTGGCTCAGGAGGTTATGAGGGAAATGCCGGGAGTTCAGGGGTCTAGGGGAACACACGGTAATGAAAGAGACCATAGAGTAAGTGGGGGGGCACCTTCCTATCTGGGGTGTTCCCTAGGGTCTCAGAGCACTGGAGGATCATGGGGAGGGTCATGGGAGGCACCCTGGGTTCCTGTGGGCACCCAGTGGTCTGGTAGGGTCAAAGGGGCACCTTGGGGTTATGAGGAGGGTCATGTGAAGCACCACAGCATCTGGTAGGATCAAGGGGGCCCTTAGTGTCATGAGGTGTTGGGAGAGGTCTGGAGGGCACCCCAGGATTATGGGTGGCCCTGGGAACCCCCAGGAGCGGGCCCTACTTTGTTCCATGTCGTCCTGTTCCCCTGGTTATGCCACATCCTTCCCTGTCCGCCAGTGGCTTCGTCCTGAGCCCTGTCTTCTCCATGTCCTGCTGTGTTCCTGGTGACACATGTCCTTTGTGTTCCCAGTCCCTGTTGTACCCTATGCCAGGCCCTTAACATGTCCCTTCCCCTGTGTTCCCAGGAACTCTCTTCTACAGTCACTGGTGCCAAGCCTTAACTCCTGACTTCTTTCACCCTGTATGCCCTGTCTGCATGTGCTCCCCAGTGTTAGTCTGACCTCTGCTCACTTATATCCCCTCCTTGTCCCCCAAGACCCCCTGTGTCCCCTGTATCCCTGGTGTCAGGCCCTGAGCCTGGTCTTCCTGTGTCCCCTGTTCCCCCATCTCTGGTGCCTGGCTATGACCGGTGTACCTGTGTCCCCAGGGTCTCTGTCACAGGAGGTAGTAGTGGCTGAGCTGGTCCAAGTGGCTCAAGGTTGGAGCCAAGAGGTGGAGGCAGGGCTCCTGTGTGGTCATGATCAGCTTGGGACCTGCCTGTCCCCTGCAGAGATGCCTTTGAGCAAGGAGGATGTCTCTGGGTCCCCCCAGGCCTCCCCCAGGGGCAAGAAACACCTTGGAAGACCCCGGGGATCTTGCCAGGGAATTAAAAGCCTTGGTCTGTCGCAGCATCTCTGTGTTGTCTCTGGAACGTGCACCATGTCCCTTAGGATTCCCTTAGGACTCCCCGCATAGGCTCTGGGACACCTCTGGGAAACTCCCATATCTACTGGGACCCCCCCCCTACATTCTCTGAGACCTCACCCTATATCACTAGGTTCTCCTATCCCCTCCCTTGGAGTCCCCCCCACACATCCCAAAGCATGTAGACTGCCTTTGTCATGCAATATATTTATTTATATCTTGTGGCCCCAGTGGGTGTGGTTAATCCGGTGGCCTTGGTCCAAATACCAGATGGAATTTATTTTCAGAACTGCAACCTCTTGCAGCAGTTGGAAGCAACATGGGCTAGTTAAACTTTCAGTAACTCCATGTTATAAGAATACCACCACCTCACTTATTCACAGTTTACTGCACCCTAATACTTGCTCTGGAAGTTTGGTCTATCCTATACACAAGCAAGGTTTTGCTTGCTTTCAGGTGACCATTAAAGCAGTTTTGATTTGACAAGGCATGTCCATGAGTAAAAAAAAAGACTAGTTCATGTTTCTGAACATGTCTTCAGAGCTTTGCCTGCTCAGGATTTTAAGGGTGAAGAGTTGCGATTTGGTTTGTCTGGGTCACCCACCTTCTTTTATGCAAACTCAGCCCTAAAGGCTTCCTTGATGTGATGAGCGCCTCTGGAAGTCTGTATTTCCTTGCGCTCTCCTAAAGAACAGAGTGTAGCTGTGACAGATGCTCCAGCTGTGTTTGACTGGCATCTGTGAAAGCTGACAGATGACGATATTTATTCTTTACCCGAGGAGTATCACATACACAAGCACACACAAGACTTGCCCGCTCCTGCGCAGTCAGGCACGGGTGATCACACAAGCTCATACACAAGCCACGTCCCTGCTTCTGCCTTATCACCTAATCGGGGAGAAGTGACCTCAGAAGCACGAGCCCCAGGACACTCCTAGGAAGACCTGGTTCAGGTCTCAAAGACAGAGATCCTTCCACACTCAGGAGAGAAAAAAATGTGCTTAGAAAACCCACCCCACTCACTGCAAAGGCCTTTGTGTGAAGCACAAAACACTAGCAACACTTCTCCCTCTGAAGAGAAGGGTGAGCATTGGGTGGGCACTGTCAGCAATCTGAAATGCATTAGGAGGAAAGGTTCTCCCTCACATACATACTTCCCTGGTTTCAGTTGGGATAGAGTTAATTTTCTTCCTGGTAGCTGGTATGGTGCTGTGTTTTGGATTTAGGATGAGAACAGTGCTGATAATACACCGATGTTTTAGTAGCTGCAGATTAGTGCTTACACAGGGGCAAGGACCTTTCAGTCTCTAATGCTGCCCTGCCAGTGAGGAGGCTGGGGGTTCACAAGAAGTTGGGAGGGGACACAACCAGGACAGCTGACCCAAACTGACCAAAGGGATATTCCATACCACACGACATCATGCTGAACAATAAAACTGGGGGGGCTGGCTGGGGCAAAGGGGGGGCCGCTGCTC
>VXAL01006811.1:17512-32297 GCA_013399475.1 Chauna torquata | reverse complement strand
CCTCTAGTGAAGCACAGGACCTAAACTGAAGCCACTACTACTGAGTTTTTCCCTGACAGTTGCTATTGGATTTGCTACCATTTTGTAAAAGTACTGGACTATTTTGGCTGGAATTAGACAGGAGTAGGCTATATTATGTTGTTTAGTGCTTCCTTGTGTACAGTCTCATGTTAGTAGGCTTGAGTTTTATGCAGTTCACTTGTTTTCTTTGCTGTAGCAAGTCATGTAGGGGAAACCTGTTATCTGCTCCCATCTCTATAATATTTTGCAATGTCAATGGCTGTACGTTATTACAAGCTTCATGATGCCCTAGCTTGAACTCTTTATTTTGTAATTTTCATTAGCATGGAATTATTGGGATTGTTTTAGGTTCTGATTATGAACTGTAGTTCTGGTTAGTTCTAGTGAGAATCATAGTAGCTTGCTACTCCAGATTCCTATCATATTGTAGAATCAAGATTAGTTTGGGACAACATGAGTATAAAAATTAACAACTGCAACTTGGTTTCTGCCTGTGAGCCAAGAACACTGAAATAATTGAAGAAAATTTATTCAAATGATTCTATTATAAATGAGATAAACTCATGATACTGTGAGATGTTTTCAGATGGATAGCTTGTTAATGGTTCATGATAGTGGCTGAGAAAAGACAATAGTATCAATATGCTCTTACTGTGTTTTGCTTGGGAAAAGTCATCCCCGTTTAGTACAAAAAACAATTGTTGTAGTCTCAGTAGCTTGTGACTTCATTCAGCGCTGGGGTTTTACCTACAACTGTGGAATAATGTACAACTGTTGGTATTGTCAAAATTTTCAGATAAGCTAACAGCTTGCTTTACAGCAGAGTTCTAAGCTGCTGGTGAAGAAAAAAACTGAATGGTTATAATAGTGTTAAGAATGTTCATGTAAGAGTACATACCCAGAGCAGAGTAGCTTGCTGTAATTATATATATATATGTGTATTTAGGGTTTTGTTTTATTTTGCTGCTATTACTCGCTGCGTTTTCTTTTTAGATGATGATGGTCCTATTATGAACAGGGCTTGGTTTGCTATTACTGCACTGATGTCTCTGGGAGCAGTATAGTGATATCTTTCTGTAGGTATTTTTGTGTCAGCCCTGGTATTTTAACTCCTCATAATAAGACTTGTACTGTGCAAT
Source organism: Chauna torquata (assembly GCA_013399475.1). NCBI lineage: Eukaryota > Metazoa > Chordata > Aves > Anseriformes > Anhimidae > Chauna > Chauna torquata. Next base: position 31,137 of record VXAL01006811.1, on the reverse strand, counting down.
GGTTATTTTTAGGGTTTATCCTGCATCTTATGTTACATAAAAAGCAAAAGATTGAAGCAAATTAATACTATTTATCTGTTATGGCAATACACGCTTTCTTCATAGCTCTAATGTTCAATGTGAACACTTAAAGTTATTCGTTATTGATTCCTACCGTACGCTTCATTATTAAACAGAAAACAATATTTCACACTTTCCTGGCTCTTGTTACATCTTCATGTATTTTTATTGCAGCCATTGCAGAGATGGAGTGATGAATTGTGATAACAATATAATTGGTGAGTGAAGAGGCAGAGGGAGAAGGTACTTCAAATCTAACGAATGTATGTCCTCTAACCTGTGAAACTCTTTGTATGTAGTAGAAGACTGTGCAATATGTACAAATGAAAATTTGCAAGATGGGTTCCCTGATTTAAAAGTTACACGTTTGCCTTGAAAGCAAGGCTGGTGTCAAGCAGCAGCATAACTGTCCAAAATACTGCTAAATCTGAGCAGCTTCTTTTTTTTCCAGTGCTTTAAAAGACTTTTTTTTTCCTAATGTAAATGAACTTAGCTACATGACGAACAGCAGAACTTGAGTAGGGAAAACAAAGGCTAGCATTGTCCTGTTAAATGTGGTTGTAGGAACTGAACACTAGCCGTTATTTTTCACAAATATTTTTCTTTCACTCTGCAAATCCTGAATAACAAATAAAAAAAATTAATATTGCTTTTCTTGTACATAAGAAGAAGAATGTAACATTTTTTCTATTACAGTGTATTTTAAATGTTAAGTATTGTGGTCTAAACTCTGTGATGGTGCTCCTTTTACTTCAGTTAGAAAGGCTTGTATTTGAGGTTTCAGTTCCAGAAATGACAACTCTTTGGCCTTCAGTTGAAATTTTGGCCTTATGCAGTTGTCGGTGGTGGTTGTATTGATTGACAGCTATCGAGAACCTCTCTCCCTAAGAAATCTTAATAAAAACACAACAAACCAAAACTCCTTTAATGCCCCACCACCACTTTGGATATTCTTGTTGCACGTATACATTCTGTATATATGTTTAGCACAACCCAAAAGCAATTATGCAGTAGTGTTCTCTAAGTAATTTATTGCACACCTCTATTGGATACAGAATTGCAGGTGTGAAGACTAATGTTTTTGTCACTTTTTTTGTCAGCTCACAGCTGCCCAGCTGGACAGATTTATGTTAACTGCAGTGACCCACAAGTTGATGCTGAACTCAGCAGAGAGAGAACTTGTGAGAATCAACTGCTAAACCTCACTTTCTCAGCACACATTCGTTGTGTTTCAGGTTGCGTCTGCCCACCAGGGTGAGTATTTTGTGTTGTATTTCAGTGCACAAACATAGAAGACTAACTTCAGTAGCTTTTGAGTAGTTAATACTGCTGAGAACATGCCATTTTTATTACTTGGAGAATTTGAGGTGTCAATGGGGTGAGCATTCTGCTCATGAAGGCTTACTACAAAAGATACACACTATTGAAGGTCTAAGAAATGGTGATCTAAAAGACAGGTGGAGCCAAAGGTCTTATACCTCACAATAATAGAAACAAAATAGCAGGAATATAGACAAGGTATTGAAACGGTTTTATTCAAGCCCTGTACTACAGCAGCATCATTTGTACCTACATATCTTTTTGTAGGTGTTTATCTAACCTGTTTTTTGAACATCGCACTGAGGGGAGGCATGTTTTTTCATCTGTAGACATAGTTTTCAGTGTAGTCTCCCTTGAAAGGATATTTTATCAGTCTGGGAGACTTATACTGAAAATGTGCAAATGAGCTGTTGGGGTGTTTTGGAATCGAACACTACTGCTGAGAGATTTTTAAAGATAAAAGTAACAATTGTGTGTTTGTCTTGTTTTTGATGGTATTGAGTTTAGTAAGCACATAGTTTGAAGTTTTTGAGTATTGTCACTCTAAGATTAACGTTTGTAACTTGAGAGCCTGCCCAAAACAAAGAGTAAAAGCCAGATTCTCAGTCAAACTGAAACAGCTCAGGTGAAATCTGTGGATCTATACTCATGTGTTGATTTTTCTGTGCTATGGTAAAAGATTGCTATTCAGACTCCTATTTTTCATGTTAACATTCAAAACAGTGAAATTTCAAACTGTTCACATGAGGCGGAACCGGTATTGCAGTCCAACTCAAAGTACAGTACCTACCATAGTGGAAAAAGTGCAGTGCTAAGATTTTGAAATTGACTCAAGGCAGAGATTTTCAGAATTGCAGAAACTCAGCCTGTTGGAACTGGCTGGTACCCTTCAAAGGCAATGGCTACCTTCAGCAGCAGTCTATGGCCGACAACTCAGAAGAGAACAAAGTTTATATGATGGTCTTGTCTTTTGCTGTGCATGGCCTCTGGGATTATGAACTTTTCCCATCACTTCCTGCAGCAAGTTAGTTCTAGAGTTTAAGCAGTGAAAAACAGTGTCAAGAACTAGTGATCCTAAAGCTCTGGTAGTATGCTTGTATAGTTACAAGAGGCAAAGTTTTGTAATATCCTAGAGACAAAAAATACAAAAGTAGAAAGTTCCATGTTTACTGTAATGTCTGCAAGTATAAGTGGGTGTGTGTAGGACCTCATCCTCAGTACTTAACGGTAGAACTAGGAAATGGTATCACAAGCTTAGGTTTGGACCAGAAATATCAATTTATACTGATGAAGTAAAAATGACAAAGTACTTGTTCCTATGCCTCTTTCTAGGCAACCGGTTCTTACTGGTGAAATATGTAAAGTTGACAATGTCAATTCTTTTATAAGAGGAAAAATAGCCGTGGAATTTCTTTGATCTTAACGTTAGTTCTTGAGCTGAAATCATTAGTTTCAGTCCTTTATTCATGCTTTTGTTCCTTTTCTAAGATCTTGCATTAGTTTAACCTAATTCATTATCTGTAAGCTAACCTGACTTCAGCAGTAGTTAGGTCAGTTTAACATGTTTGATTTTTTTTTTTCAGTTGGTTTAGGTAAACTAATGGAAAAAAAATGGTGCAGAAAAGTGAATACATCACAGTTAAGAAATGTTTATAGGAAGCTACACTTTTTTTTCAGAAGGAAGAATCTTTCCAATCTGTGTAGTGGGGTGATTATTGTATGATGATGATACCATGAAAGATACTTAGCACATACATCCACAGAAGGAAAAAGAACATATTTTTGCTGAAATTGGTGTTAAGATCTCAAGAGGGCAGTGTTTTTATTTTACAGTCTACCTAGCATCAGGAGTCTGAAATATTCTTTCAAATACTTCACAATACTTCCAGCAGTACTCATTTGTTGTGCTTAGAGTACATTCTAGTGGAACTTGCATGAAATAGAAATTAAATACAAAATAAGCAAATCAAAGTGAAAAGTAGTGGTTGTCTTAGTGGGTATCATTCACTTGACTCCATTTTTAGTCTACAGTGGATAGATCAGACAGAAGTAACTATGCTCTAAATACTTAAATTTATGGGAGATCATTCCCACTCTGAGTTATGGTTCTCACAGTATAAAAATTATGATCATAGTTTCGCTGTTTTAGAAGCAATTGAGATAGATAGAACATTAACTCTCCTGGAAGACACATTCTAGTATTTCTCTACTCTGCTTTGCTAACAATTTTAGAGCTACAGTGCTTTTTAAGATAAGCATTTTATTTGTGGTTTCCTCAGTATTTCTCATCTCTCCTTTTAAATAACAATTTCTTCTACTCCCTTGCTGCATTCCAGAAAAATAAGTAATATTCTGTTCACAGCACAGTTTGTAAAAGTTGAATTGTGGAGTTGCATTTTCTGTTTCTGGGTTGTTGATTCAAATGATTTGTTCATCTTCTGACATGAAGACAAAGTCTTCAGTTGGACTGCAAAGAGGAAAAAACAGTAGTATTGTTTCATATTTCTGCATACTGTTTGGCATGTGTACCAAAAAGCATGGCTTGAATGTGTGCTGTTTTGTTGCTGTCCTTTTCTATTAGTTTTTCCTGGACTCAAGTCTGACCAATAGTGAATACTGGAACAGCCAGCTTTAATTCCTTATTTCTTACAATCTACTGTTACTGTTGCTATCATGAAAAACAATCATTTTCATTGTGAATGAAAGAAGAAAATTTTATTTTCTCATTTCCTGCAATGACATTATTTTACCTGTGACTGCAGCAGGAGTTGGATTTGGCTGTTTTATACTTTATGGAGTGTAGAGTTTAAAATACAGTGCTATATATACTGTATATAACTCTTCAAACTGACAGTTGGAGGTTAACTGGAATTTTTGGTGTTACTGTTTTAAAGACCATAAGAACATAAATCCCAGTACATGTAACCACACAAAACAGTTATTAACAGTATCACTGCATCAAAGAGGCCACAATCGTGTTACATATATAATTATTTTCTTTCTGAAACAAACTGCCCTTGCATCTAAAACTCTGCAAGGAGGCTTGATTTGTGTTTTTGTTTGTTTTCTCTCTACCTAATCAGTTTTGTATACAAAGAAGCAGTATTACCTTCCAGCTACACCTCCCATATAGTGTGTGGTGGATGTAACTGCGGGCAAGCTGTATTTTTCACAATTTTTTTTTTGACTTCTTTGTTTCATAGTCGCATCTTGCACTTAAAAGAAAGCAAATTGTAATTATTTACCAGGATTCTGGAGTGTGCAGTTCTCTTGCTATCTTCACTGCCTGTGCTGTGTAGACCTTTTCGCATCCTCCTTTGATGTAAATAAAACTTACTGTTCAAAACCAGTCACATGCAAAAGGGGGGGGAATCCACCCTGCACTGTTTGCGTACATGCAGTCTCTCTGTGTGTTTGCTCTGATTATATTACAAATCTCGTGTGCTTACATGCAAATTATTACATTTTAATATGTGATTATCTGTCTGTTTCACTGCCAGTCTGTGAGACTTTGGCAAAAATCAGGGGTCTAGCAAGCAAGACTTGAAGTGTAGCAAAAAATAATTTTTCTTCTACTCTCTCTTCATTCTCCCTACCAGTCAGCTGTTTCTAGAAGATGGACAAAAACAGAAACTTAAGAAAGGTGATTAAACCCTAGTTCAGCAACATTTTAGTGCAGTTTCTAAGCTACTTGTGTGTTGACCCAGCAGTAGTGGTAAAAGTTGCATATAATTCTTGGGGCTGCAGGAACCAACCAAGCTCAGTACTGTAATGCTGAGAATCCCTGGCACAGATTTGCAGATGTTTCCTGTGCATTGTCGCAGGGACCACGCAGGAATGAAAAAGGACTGAAAATCTAACACAGGATTTGTTGTGTATTAAGGATTACCTCATAACACTCTTGAAATATTTTTTTTAATTGGTCAGAGATAGAACATGACAATATTACAGGGTTATCTGTCTCATGGTTCCTGATATCGAACATGTAGGCTGTACTGGATATCACGAAAGAAAGGCAATTGATGGAGGAAAAGATCCCATGTCTTTTAAAAAGCCATTTTCCCTCTCTCTTAATAGGGGGAAAACAGAGGGCACCTCAGAATAACTAGCGGGGCCTATTTCTTTTTTATATTTGGTGTATATAAAAGTATTAGAAATTACAGAACTTGTAACACGGAATAATGTGAATGGTCCTGCCGCATCACAGAGCAGTGGATTTGTCAAGATAAGTGAATTAAACAGTATCGGTTTAGTGTAGTTAGGCTGCACACCTTGAATTCAGTCAGTGACATCTGATACTGGTGCTAATCCTGTTCTTTATACAGGTTCTAATAGTATTTTGGGGTTTACACTAAGTATATATCATTTGGGGAAAAAAAAAAAGAAAAAACCAAGAGTTGGTATTAGTGGATTTTTTTGTAGAGGAAATCTTCTGTCCTTGTATGTGAGCTTTAAAAAATTTTTTATGTATAAGTGGGTATCTTATATGCATCCTTTTTAAATCTCCATACCAGAAGACAAAAGCTGAACATTAGAGCTACACCTGCTGTATGTTTTTGTTTTCCATTCATTGTCAAGCATCTCATTATAGAAAAGCAACCAGAAGAAAAAGTCATCTTTTTGAAGACAGATGTTTATTTGGAGACGGACTCAACCGAATTGCTTAATAATATACACTAGTGTTTATTTCAGATTATTATCCATTCATATTTCCATTAACTGAGGTATTTAATAATTTCCATATATTATTCATTAAATCCATCTTCCTGTAAAAATGAGGAGGCCCTCCAGTACAAATTCTGAGGGTTTTTTCAATGGCTTGCAATACATGTTGCCTCAAATGCTAATAGCAATTATTTTTACTGCTTCTGTTACTATGGTATGGTTTTACCTACCTGTTAGATCTTCCACACGGTTTCCCTTTTAAGGTTTTGTCCCCTCTATAAGCTGTGTTGAACAAACAGCCATTCAATTCATCTGAACAGAGGGGTCTCTGCTAACTTTACAGTATTTTGAAACTTCTAGCAAGTCTTTTGTCATGATTAACTTCACTTTGTTTGAATTTTAAACCATAACCATACTTCACCGCCCAAGTCACAGAAGGTGAAAGCAGGGACTAGGAGAATGAAGATCTGCCCACTGCAGGAGAAGATCACATTCAAGACCATCTAAGGAACCAGAAGATGCACAAGTCCATGGGATCTGAGGGATCAGGTGGAAGTTGCTAAGCCACTATCCATTATATTTGAGAAGTCGTGGCAGTCCAGTGAAGTTCCCAGTGAGTGGAAAAGGGGACACATAACCCCCATTTTCAGAAAGGGAAAAAAGGGAGGCCCAGGGAACTACAGGCAGGTCAGTCTCACTTCTGTGCCCGGCAAGATCATGGAGCAGGTCCTCCTGGAAACTATGCTAAGGCACACGGAGAACAGAGAGGCGATTGGTGACAGCCAAGAGGGCGTCACTAAGGGCAAACTGTGCTGGACAAATTTGGTGGCTTTCTATGACGGGGTTGCAGCGTTGGTGGATAAGGGCAGAGCAGCTGATGTCAACTACCTGGACTTGTGCAAAGCATTTGATGCTGTCCTGCACAACATCCTTGTCTCTAAATTGGAGAAGCATGGATTTGACAGATGGACCACTCGGTGGGTAAGGAATTGGCTGGATGGTCGCACTCCCAGAGTTGCAGTCAGTGGCTCGGTGTCCAGGTGGAGACCAGTGACAAGTGGTGTTCTTTAGGGTTCAGTATTGGGACCGATACTATTTAACACTTGTGTTGGTGATATGGACAGTGGGATTGAGTGCACCCTCAGCAAGTTGGCTGACAACACCAAGCTGTGTGGTGTACTCAACGTGCTGGAGGGAAGGGATGCCATCCAGAGGGACCTTAACAGGCTTGAGAGGTGGGCCCATGCAACCTCATGAAGTTCAACAAGGCCGAGTGAAAGGTTGTGCACGTGGGTCAGGGCAATCCCAGACACAAACAGAGGCTGGGTGGAGAATGGATTGAGAGCAGCCCTGAGGAGAAAGGCTTGGGCGTGTTGGTTGATGAGAAGCTCAACATGAGCCAGCGATGTGCACTTGCAGCCCAGAAAGCCAACCGTATCCTGGGCTGCATCAAAAGAAGTGTGGGCAGCAGGCCGAGGGAGGCGATTGTCCCCTTCTACTCGGCTCCTTTGAGACCCCACCTGGAGTGCTGCGTTCAGCTCTGGGGCCCGCAGCGTAAGAAGGACGTGGACCTGTTGGAGTGAGTCCAGAGGTGGGCCGTGAGGATGATCAGAGGGCTGGAGCACCTCTTGTGTGAAGACAGGCTGAGAGAGCTGGGGTTGTTCAGCCTGGAGAAGGGAAGGCTCCGGGGAGACCTTATAGCGGCCTTCCAGTACGTGAAGGGGGGCTGCAGGAAAGCTGGAGAGGGACTCTTTGTCAGGGAGTGTGGTGACAGGACAAGGGGTAATGGTTTTAAGTTGAAGGGGGGTAGATTTAGGTGAGATACGAGGAAGCAGTTCTTCACTGTGCGTGTGGTGAGGCACTGGAACAGGTTGCCCAGGGAAGTTGTGGATGCCCCATTCCTGGAGGTGTTCAAGGCCAGGCTGGATGGGGCCCTGGGCAACCTGATCTAGTGGAAGGTGTCCCTGCCCATGGCAGGAGGGTTGGAACTGGATGATCTTTAAGGTCCCTTCTAACCCAAACTATTCTATGATTCTCTTCCTACTCATGGTTACAAAATTAGCTGTCCCTTTCTTGTTTTAGAGAGAATCTCATTCCTTGTATTCCTTTTTTTAAAAACAAACTTTTTTTTTCATCCCCAGTGTCATTAGGGAATCAAAAACGAATTCTCAACTGGCTACCAGTATCAGCAGGGTTATTTGTAGGTCCAGCTGTGGTCACTTCTCACAGCTTGGCAACATCCAATACCGAAGTCTGTATTTATCAAGAGTCTGAACAAACTATCCTTGAAAAGAACGCAACATCATTGTAAAAACACTTGTAGTCTGGTTTGGGGATCATAATTTTAAGTATGAAAGGAATACTTATATCCTATTTTGAAATAAAGTGCTCCATGTTTGCAAGTATGTGCATTTATTTTTATGTCCTATGTGTCTGTTTGGACCTCAAAAATAAAAGACAGCATTGCTAATCAGTATTTTTCCCCTCCATTATATGGTTTAAGTGTCTATAAATGTGTGAGCCACCTTTTTATGCAGGATCCATGTGGAGAGTTTCTTTTTTAATTTTGTATTAAGAAAAAAAATTCATGAACTGGGTACTTCAGGAACTGATACTTATCCATGTTGTTTTTTAGGCTGATTTATATTTTTGGTGGCTATAGAATTGCAGCATGCTAACTATACTGGGTTGGAATTCACTTCCAAAAGGTAGATGTGCCTCTGTTGCAGTGCCCATAAAAAGCCAACTCAGTACTACTTTTTCCATCCTGTTCTGTTAGGCAGGCTTGCTGCTTTCCTTAATCTATTTCATTGTTCCTTATTTCCTCTTGCAATGCTTCCAAAACCCTCTTGGTCCCTCTACTTTCTAGTTCATGTTAGCTACAAATAAATCTTTTTTTTTTTCCTCACTGTACTTGTATGCAATTGACAGTACAGCTTCTTCACCACTATCATTCAGATTTTTGAGCACCTTTTCATATTGCCTTTGTTTTTTCACTTGCATTTATGCAGAGAATCACTGAACTTTGTCACCTGGTTTGAAAGGAAGACTTCTGTTACATGTGAAGTTGCTGTCTGAAATTCTTTTTATTATGAAAATGCATTATCTGTTTCAGCTTGTTCATTATATCAGAAAGATTGCATAGTAAAATACCATTAAAATAGTAATGGAATATTTCTGTTCCTTTTTATTTCATTGAGAGGAAGAGAAGACTGAATCAGTCAAGCCATCTTTGCTTTTTTGTTTTTGCTTTATTTTTAATCTCCAGTACCATTCAGGCAGGTACTTGATCTGACTCTTATAAAACTGATGATAGTATTTACTGGGAAAGATGGGTAAGTCCACTGAGCCACCAGCTCTTCTATGTTGAAAACTACTTCAGATATAATACTGTTGGTCTTCTGGCACATAACTTAGTATTTTTGCTACGGATTAAGAATTCGGAAACCAAGAATATGCTTTGACGTATATCTGCAAATGCACATTTATGCCCAAAAAGTATATTTAAAAAAAAAAAAATCTTCTTGCCCTAAAAGTGTGTACTTATTTTCAGAAGTAATGTATGTCTAAAGAAACTTCAGCCACTGATGGCAGATGAAGAACAGCTAATATCCTTGTAGCCATTCCCAAATTAGCAAAATGTAAGATTTAAAAAAAAAAAGATAGAGTCCTGTATTACATGATGTTTAGCACTGAATTGCACCTATAGTTTTCTAGAAGAAAGTGATACTGCTTGAGAGCAGGTTTAGATAAGTTTAATTCAATGTGCTTATATAAAAATACTTGAACTTGGGAAAAAATTGAGTCATAGCACTGAAGTAATGTTGATAGAAATGAGGTGCAGCTGAAATGATGTAGAAAGGTGTCAAACATCACATCAGTACGGTGACAGTCCACGAATGACGTGCCAGTGAAATATGCTGGGACAACAAACATGCTTCCTTTCCCTCAGTCTTCCCTTGGGATGTGCTATACTTGAAAAAGACAGTGTCTACCACTTCCTTATGCATCTATGAGAGCTGTAGGTGCTCTCTGAGATGACCCCTCCGTTATCACCGTGAAGGGACTCTGAGTAGTGTGGGAGAGGTGCCTGCTTTAGACACTGTTTCCTCTGGTGGTCTTCAGTTCCTGCCCTCTTCTTATATTCCTTCCCCACAACTCAAGCTTAAGAAAAGAAAATTAAGTGCCAATAAAAGTGTTCCTGCCCTCGTTCTTTTAGTTGCTCTGCTTAAAGGCTGTCATATTTTTCTACTTAGAACACGAGATGTTGAGACCAAGTCCCTTTCTTACTCTGTGCTGATGTTGCAGCATTCTTTCCAAAACTGGTACCCAGTTTTTATTCTGCTGTGAGTATTACAGTGGTAACTTGTGAGATAATTTTGCCCTCTTCTGTCCACAATAATCAGAAGACATATGGAAGCAGGAGTTACATTTTGCTCAAGGAGGTTTCAGAGGGCACACAGGCAACTGGATGATCCAAATATTAAGTCTCTAAGAAGAGCTGAAGAAAATGCTGAGGAAGAGGGGGAGTTTGTGAAAGAGGCTACAGAATATGGGAGTCTAGAGGAACCCTAATCATTCCTCTTCTCTCTCGTGTTTTTCTTATTTTCACCTACCTTCTGTCTGTAATCTGTTACTAGTGTTTCTGATTTTTTTTTTTTTAATGGCTCACTCTGCTTAGCACCAGTGGGATGCTGGTGGTAAAGCTGCAGGAAGGGGTTCTATCAGTGCAGGATGAAACTGCAGAAGTGCAGGTGTCTGACCATGTCAGTTGAAGCACCAAAATGAGTTGGTACTCAGAATGGTACAGCAAGGGTGTGATAAAACTGCTTAAGCATTCTGCAAAATGTCTGGTGCTTGGCAAAGTTACTTAATATTTCTTTATAAAAAATAAAGAATGGGTGTACTTTAGAAAACTCCCCAAACAATTAAGAAAACAGCAGGAATATAGTAACTCTTCTTGGCTAGATGGTAAGTGAACTAAAATGAAGCAATTAGGTGCTATAGTAGTATTATCAGCATCTGCTGTTTTTTTAAAAATAATGTTTATCCTATTTTCTTGTTAGGGAAGTCGTGTGGTAGTGGCATTCTCGTATTAGAGATGTTCTGCTGCTCATTTCCTTCTTTTTACCTCCCTTATACTCTTACTGACTTTTGTGGGAAGATTTGTGGAACCCTCAAGAGAGCACGTCTGTTGATGGGGCAGAAGTGTTCGTGGCTGCATAAATCAGTTGGTAGTAGGCTCTTGCCCAAGAGTAAAGAGCCAGGTGATGCACAACCTGTTAAAAACTTTTCTGGTGGAGGCTGTTGGAGAGTTGTTTTTTTAAGTGTTCTGGCCCAGATTTGTGGGCTTTGCAGAAGCAAAGAGGTTTTTGTTCACTCGCATGAGACTCATTGCTTCTAATGATACTTTTACCAAGAGTATTTAAGTATTTGTGTGTATGTGAATGAACAAAACTATAGACAATAATGAAGTAGTAATGAAACTGAATATTGGTTAAGCATGGTGAAATATGATAGCTATCCTTGTGTCTTTGCAGTTCATTGCAGGTTGGACGGTAAGTGTGTCAAGAAAAAAGTCTGATACTTCAAAGGGGAACTATGCAAGGCCTGTCATGTAATTGTGGTGAATTTTTGGATGATTGAAATCTATCCGCTTGCTTGGCTTCACAAGAGAGAAAGCTGTTATCACCTGTTAGCCACTCAAAGGAAGATACTGTACTTAATATTACCATGTCAGTGTGGTGCTCTTTGTGTCTGAATGTGCTCTCTTCAGTTCTGAGCTTTAAACCAGTGGGAATTTCAGTTTCCCAGTTGATTGTCTTCAAGTGGCATAATACTTGAAATAAACGTGGATTACAATGAACACTTCACACATCCTAGAGAAAAATAAGAGTTTTTCAGTTTAATGTAGTTTTTTTTGATGATGTCTGCATGTTCCCATTAAGAAGAGCTATGAAGTTTTAAGTTTCTATCTGATATAAATAACACACTAAAGAAGTGTCTAAGTCATAGTTCACAAAATAGTAATTCATTAATATGAGTAAATAAAAAGTTCTGTGTTGAATGCACTGATTAGATCTTTCCTTTTGGATACCAGGGAAACAAAAGAGTGTCATCACTCTGTTTGTCAAAGATGTACCTCGCATCTCTGATCCATTGTCCTTGGTGCAGTGTCTTGCCAAAATTGTGGTGCTAAATAACAGAAAGGCCTAATCTGTTTTCTTCAGAAAACTATAGGAACACAGGAAAACTTATATCAAATTTATATTATTACAGGGAGGTACTGTAACTCCAAACATCTTGAAAAGGAAAAAAAGATTACCAACCCAGTACTAACATTCTAAGAGATTGTTTATTTTCCAATACAAATACATTTCAAAACTTGTCATTTAAAAACAAGGATAATTTTAGATTGTGTGGCACCTTTAAGAAATCCTTTTACTATGTAACTTGCATGGTATGTAGGATGTTACTCCAGCTTTTTATGTTGTATCAAACAAGATCCTGTATAGAAACAGATACAGAACACAAAATAAGTTGGAGCTACTGAAGTTAGCAAGAACTAGCCCCAAGTGCTAGCACTTACTAAAGATACAATATGCAGGTACCCGTGAAAGGAAATTATGAAATTACACATATATAAATACTGATAAAATTGTGCCTTTTCAATATCAGATTTTAAATAGTTTATTTTTCAATAATAATGTAAATCATTGTAAAGTTTAGGAAAATATTTTTGTATGTAGATATTGGATGTACTTCTATTGAATGTACATATATTTTTTTTAATAGTCTCGTTAAGCATGGAGATGTGTGCTTGGAAGCCGGTGAATGTCCTTGTTCATGGAAAGGAAAGGAATACTTTCCAGGTGACAAAGTGATTTCTTCCTGTCATACATGGTAAGCACAGATCTGTTTAGGTGTTTATTTCATTTTAGTTGTTTAACTCTGGCTTGATTATTTGTCTATTTAATTTATCTTTATGTTTCATAATCATTTCACACTAGATTCTGATAAATCATCCACTGTAATTTTGAATTTACACTCATTCAAAGAACTGCTAAAATTACATTTTTTAGGGTTTGTTGTTTCAAGAAGCTTTTACATAACAAAACAGCAGTATGTTTTTTGGGAATGAAAACAACTGGATTTGGAAAAATCACTGAATCACAGAATGGTGGAGGTTAGAAGGGACCTCCAGAGATCATCTAGTCCAACCCCCCTGCTCAAGCAGAGTCACCTAGAGCACGTTGAACAGGATCACATCCAGGCGGGTTTTGAATATCTCCAAAGAAGGAGACTCCACAACGTCTCTGGGCAGCCTGTTCCAGTGCTCTGTCACCCCATCAGTCAAGAAGTTCTTCGTCATACGGAGAAGAAACGTCCAATGTTTCAATTGGTACCCATTACCCCTTGTCCTATCGCTGGCTGCCACTGAGAAGAGTTTGGCCCCATCCTCTTTACATTGTCCCCTCAGGTATTTGTACAGGTTGATAAAATCCCCTCTCAATCTTCTCTTTAGGCTAAACAAGCCCAGCTCACTTAGTCTTTCCTCGTAAGATAGATGCTCCGATGCC
>VXAL01006811.1:2756-16833 GCA_013399475.1 Chauna torquata | reverse complement strand
GATAGAGAGTGGTTTAGCAATAATGCCTGCCAGTTCCCTCAGCACCCTCAGGTGAATCCCATTGGGGTGCATAGATTTGTGGGTGTCTAGCTTGCCTAAATAACCTCTAACCCAATCCTCTTCAACCAGGGGAAAGTCTTCCTCTCTCCAGATTTTCTGTCCTGTCTCTGGGCCCTGTAGTTTATGGGGCTAGCCTTAGCAGTGAAGATTGAAGCAAAGAAGTCATTTAGTAACTCCACCTTCTCTGCATCCTCCATCACCAAGGCACCCACCCCATTTAGCAGTGCTCCCACATTTTCATTTTTCTTCCTTTTGCTGCTGATGTATTTGAAGAAGTCCTTCTAGTTGTCCCTGACATCTCTTGCTAAATTTAATTCCAACCGGGCCTTGGCCTGCCTCATTGCATCCCTGCATTCTCTGACTATGTTGCTATATGCCTCCCAAGTGGTCTGTCCCTTCTTCCACCTTATGTATGCTTTCTTCTGCTTTCCCAAGAGCTCCTTGCCCATCCACACAGGTCTCCTGCCCCCCTTGCTCGACTTCTTTCTCGTAGGGATGCACCGATCCTGAGCTTGGAGGAAGTGGTGCTTGAATATTAGCCAGCTCTCCTGGACCCCCCTTCCCTCTAGGGCCCTGGCCCAGGGTATTCCTCCAATTAGGCCACTGAAGAGGTCAAAGTTAGCTCTCTTGAAATCCAGAGTTGCAATCCTACTTCTTGCCCAGCTTCGTCCTCGCAGGATCTTGAACGCCAACATCTCATGGTCACTGAGCCGAGACTGCCCTCAACCTTCACGTTTCCAACCAGACCATCTCTGTTTGTTAGTACCAGGTCCAGTAGCGCCCCTCTCCTTATTGGCTCGTCTACCACCTGCATCAGAAAGTTATCCACAATGTTCTGCAGGAACCTCCTGGACTGTTTGTTCCTAGCTGTATTGTCTTCCTAGCAGATACTGGGGTGGTTAAAATCCCCCATAAAAACCAGGGCCTGCGAATGTGAGGCTACTTGCAGCTGCCTGTAGAAGACCTCATCCACTTTATCTTCATGATCAGGTGGCCTGTAGTAAACGCCCATCACAGTGTCACCCCTGTTGGCCTGCCATTTAATTCTTACCTATAGGCTCTCGACTCACACTTCGTTCTTCCCTAGGCAGAGCTCCATACATTTCAGTTGCTCACTCACGTAAAGAGCAACTCCACCACCTCGCCTTCCTGACCTGTCCATCCTAAAAAGCACAAAGGCGTCGATGGCAGCGTTCCAGTCGTGAGAGCTGTACCACCATGTCTCAGTAATTGCGAAAAGCTTGATTTAGAAAAGTTGCTGTTTTGATTGTCCATATATCAAGATAATCTAAGTTAATGTTCCATGGCCAGTGCTCCTAAAGTACAGGAAAAATCCTTCAAATATTATACCTGAGTGACATTTGTTAAATCAAAGCTTTCTATTTCTGCGTTTTAACATTTATCATCGAATCTGAGCAGTCTGAGGGCCTAAAACATAAACCTGTGGCCTGCTATGATAAATTAAGGAGAGCATTGAGCAACACCTTCTGAGCATAGTAACGGATGAATTGTTTGGTTTTGTGTGTGGGTGAGATAACTGATGAGTCAGTTGGCCTTTAAAGGAAGTATTCCAATAGACATTGGTTGATAGGATCACTCGATGACGCGCAGAAACCTATTCCTTTCGCTGTCATGTTGTAAATACAGCATGTACCCTGTAGCTATGTTACTTTGCAGAGTTTCCTTGAGTGCTCTCAGTAGAACATGGTATACCACCATTTCAATAAGCTTCACTAGAGCTAAGATGTGAAAACATACCACATCTACATGATCCCAAAACAAACTTGTTTCCTGATGGACCCACCTGTTTTCTTCTTTGTTTACTGTTGAATGTTGCAAGCTGGCACTGTTTGTCTTATCAGAGCCTCAGAAAAATAAGCTGTACTGTCAAGCATCAAGATTCTATGGTAGTGCTGTAGCCTTCAGCTTCTCAGCAGAGCAGTTCCTTCCTTTTGTCCCTTTCTTTTAGCTTACCAGGAATGTTTAACTGGTGTCACCTGGTAAACTACTGCCCCTGGCCTGCGCAGCTCTGTATAACCTCATACAGTGAAGGCTTGTCCAGTCAGCACTAGACACTGCCTTGTCTGGATGTTGTTGCCTCCTCCAGCCTTGTGCTGACTGCCTACCTCTGCCTCTCGTCAGGTCCTCAGTATCTGCTCTAGAAGATATTTGTAGCCCTTTGGTCGACTGGTGAAGCGACTTACAAGCCGTCTCCACTGGGCAGGCAGGTAAAGCGACCCGGGTTATTCACGCCTTTATTTCCAAAGGCCTCTCCAATTGGACCTGGTATACGATTGCTTGCATCAGAAAGAGCTATTATATCCCATTTGATCTGTATGAGACTTCACCAATGGCAGCAGCAGTGCAAGTGTAAAGACTGGATATTTAGCCTTCTGTCTTTTTTCTGAGGCCAGGCCTATTAATTCCTGTACAAATCCTCATGGCTTTTCAAGTCTTCCACATACAAGAAGCAAAGAAATGCAAAGTGATAATGGCTTTTTGGCAGTCACTAATGGGAAGTCAGCAACCAGCTCTGCTTTCTGTAGAAGTGACATGTTGATACATAGTGCAGAAAGTCTTTGAGAATGCTGTTTATGTATGTGAGGGTGTATTTCATATGTCAAGGGAAAGGTGCGTTTTTGCTTGTGGAAAGCATAAGAATACTCAACAAGCCCATTTAAACACTTACAGCAATTATAATGACGTTAGTGTTATTTAGTGCACAGAAATAGTGTATGTTGCTATTAAATATTATTCATATCTGATTTAGTATTAGTAACATAACTATTAATCTTATTTGTCCATTGAACAGTGAAATGACAAATAAAGTAATTTCTTAAATTGGCAAAACTACCAGTGGAATGCCACGGACTTTCAAACCCAGCTCTGGGGTCTGGCTGAACTGCAGTTCTATATTTCCCAAGTTTTGAGATGGACTAGTTTGGTTTTCAGTGCAACTGCCTTAACGTGTGCTGGCTAGATTAAACAGCTGATGAGGTTCGAGACCATCTACGGATGGACATCTCAGTGTCCAGGTGGAGACCAGTGACAAGTGGTGTTCTTTAGGGTTCAGTATTGGGACCGATACTATTTAACACTTGTGTTGGTGATATGGACAGTGGGATTGAGTGCACCCTCAGCAAGTTGGCTGACAACACCAAGCTGTGTGGTGTACTCAACGTGCTGGAGGGAAGGGATGCCATCCAGAGGGACCTTAACAGGCTTGAGAGGTGGGCCCATGCAACCTCATGAAGTTCAACAAGGCCGAGTGGAAGGTTGTGCACATGGGTCAGGGCAATCCCAGACACAAACAGAGGCTGGGTGGAGAATGGATTGAGAGCAGCCCTGAGGAGAAAGGCTTGGGCGTGTTGGTTGATGAGAAGCTCAACATGAGCCAGCGATGTGCACTTGCAGCCCAGAAAGCCAACCGTATCCTGGGCTGCATCAAAAGAAGTGTGGGCAGCAGGCCGAGGGAAGCGATTGTCCCCTTCTACTCGGCTCCTTTGAGACCCCACCTGGAGTGCTGCGTTCAGCTCTGGGGCCCGCAGCGTAAGAAGGACGTGGACCTGTTGGAGTGAGTCCAGAGGTGGGCCGTGAGGATGATCAGAGGGCTGGAGCACCTCTTGTGTGAAGACAGGCTGAGAGAGCTGGGGTTGTTCAGCCTGGAGAAGGGAAGGCTCCGGGGAGACCTTATAGCGGCCTTCCAGTACGTGAAGGGGGGCTGCAGGAAAGCTGGAGAGGGACTCTTTGTCAGGGAGTGTGGTGACAGGACAAGGGGTAATGGTTTTAAGTTGAAGGGGGGTAGATTTAGGTGAGATACGAGGAAGCAGTTCTTCACTGTGAGTGTGGTGAGGCACTGGAACAGGTTGCCCAGGGAAGTTGTGGATGCCCCATTCCTGGAGGTGTTCAAGGCCAGGCTGGATGGGGCCCTGGGCAACCTGATCTAGTGGAAGGTGTCCCTGCCCATGGCAGGAGGGTTGGAACTGTAGGTGGTCTTTAAGGTCCCTTCCAACCCAAACCATTCTGTGATTCTGTGATTAAACAGAAAATGTGCTACTAACTGAACATACCAGAGCAGCGTTTTAGGGCTGTGTTGTGCAAGGTAAGATGGATGGTGCAGTTAGCTGTGCTGGTTTAGTCTCTATGGGCTGCTGAGTTGGGCTTTGTGTTCTTAAACAAATACTACTTTGAAGTACATATTAAAAAATGCTTATCAAAGTTTGAAAGTAGCTAGTTGCTCTACTTTTCCAACTAGGACTCTCTAGATTCTGATAATGAAATGTTAGTTTACTTAATATGTAAAAAGACTGGAGCAGAGGACATTGAAGACGTAGTGTATATCTCAAGCCCTTCCTTCTGACTGTAAATGTATTAGGTCTCCTGAAAGAGAAAGTATGCAAAGGAGCTCCCTGTTCCTTGCATTTTAAGAAATGTTTCTTCACAAGAATATAACCGAAACCTAATGCCTCACAGAGGGCATGAGAAGCAGCAGTTATTCTTTCAGTCCAAGTGTACTTTCTTCTATTTGCCTTTCTCTGTCCATGAGCTTGGGTAGGTTCCTGCGTTAGGCACCGCTTTAAGATGACCAGAGTTATCTGGGTGAGTCTCACTGCCATCTACTTGTACTTTGTTACGGCAAATGCTTTCCGCATGTAGTACATTCAACTTATTTTAGCCAAGTGCTTAGTGTATGTATATAAGTAGCTATATAAAACAAAAACAGTGGGTTGAATCAGTGACGTTTCCAAGTGGAGTCTTGGAAAATCTGGAAAATGACTTCAGGTTGGTACAAGTTTTGTGGTAAGGGAGAAGAAGGAAGCATGGTGCTGCTAGTAACTGAAGCTGCCTTTATTTGCTTGATAGTTGCTGTCCTTCTAAATTAAAACAATGGTGTTCTAACCTTGTCACATCTGATAGCAATATGAGTAGAAAAGGGAAAGTTATGGGAAACTTAATATTTTTTGGTGCTTTAGTATATGAGATGCCAAACATCAGTTGTTTATCAAATATTTCCAAGTCAAGTTCACACTTTAGTTGTAAAATGTGAATCTTCATTTAATCAGAAAATTCATTGTTTAATATTTTTGAAAATAAACTTTGGTATGTGCTGAAATTATATCATGTGCTGTATTTAGTTTGACCTATATTTGTAACATGTATCTAGTTATACCTGTAATGAAGGTACCAGGGCACCAACTTTTCTTCTTTTATCGAGGCACTTTTTTTTAAGTCTACATGTGATTTAGAAACTTAAAAAATAACATTTTAAAAAATTACTCGTGGAAACTGGAAAAGAAATTTCATCCATTATTTATAAATGTTTACGTCATTTACCGAAAATGTTATTCAGATACCAAGGGGTTGATGCCCAGGGAGACATAGCATCCAGTGCTGCAAAGCCTTGCTGTCGGGTAGTTACAAAGCAAAGGTAATTCAGAAGGGTCCAAAAAGTCACTTAGTGTATGTGTGGTGAAAGCATTTTGATGCTTAAGTTAGCCATAAACAGAATCTGAACTATTCTTCGGCTAGGGTTTGGGGTTAACAATACCTATGTATCAGGAAAAAAACAACCCAAAACATAGTTCTTTTAAAGAACCTAACAGAATAGTACTACTGATTTTTTTTTTCTTTGTTCTTTACTTACACAAAATTCCCATTCAGAGAGTGAATAAGGACTGTAGTAATAGGACACATTGCTTGCTGGTTCTGAGAATCAGCTCATATAGCAACAAATTTACTGTGAGAAGCTGATAGAGGTAGCTTTATCCTTGTAGGACATTACTGATGTGAGTAACTAAGGAATAAATTGTGTTACTGTTGTGATTTAGCCCCCATAGGCAGCTAAGTGCCACACAGCCGCTCGCTCACTCTCCCCAGGTGGGATGGGGAGAGAATCAGAAAGGTAAAAGTGCAAGAACTCATGGGTTGAGATAAAGACAGGTTACCAGGTAAAGCAAAAGCAGCGCGCGCAAGCAAAGCAAAACAAGGAATTCTTTTGCTACTTCCCATGGGCAGGCAGGTGTTCAGCCACTTCCAGGAAAGCAGGGCTCATCACGCGTAATGGTTTCTTGGGAAGACAAACGCCATCACTCCCAACGTCCCCCCCTTCCTCCTTCTTTACCCCAGCTTTTATGGCTGAGCATGACGTCATATGGTGTGGAATATCTCCTTGGTCAGTCAGGGTCACCTGCCCTGGCTATATCTCCTCCCAGCTCCTTGTGCACCCCCAGCCTCCTCGCTGGCAGGGCAGCACAAGAAGCAAAAAAGTCCTTGGCTCTGTGTAAGTACTGCTCTGCAACAACCAAAACCATCGCCACTATTTTCATCAAAAATCCAAAACACAGGATTGTGTGAGCCTCTACGAAGAAAATTAACTCTGTCCCAGCCAAAACCATGACAGTTACCTTGGGTGGCATTTTTTTTTTCTCGTTTCAACAGAAGAAATGTCCTTTCAGTGTCTGTATGTTCTGGAACCTACAGAGTTTAACAGGAAGAAGCACAGGCTGTATGTGTTCAATCTGTAAAAAAAAATTTTCAGGAAATCAATTTATTTATGCTGCTTCTAGTTAAAATATCAAAACGCTTCTGTCCACAGTCCTCATACTTACATGTCCTTAGCAGTTTTGCTCCTTAATGCAATAGCTGTAATCATTTGTCCATGGTTACAGTTGATATTACCATTGTCGGTAATACGTTTTTCAGCGTTTGCGAGCACGGATCCTTTCAATGCACCTTCCATCCTTGCCCATCCATGTGTACTGCATATGGGGATCGACATTACAGGACATTTGATGGACTTACATTTGACTTCGTTGGAACTTGTAAGGTTTATCTAGTTAAGGTGAGACCTTTTTTTTAAAACCTCTGTAAAACTAGATTTAAAAACTACCCTTCTACTTGTTTCCTATCTGTTCCTTACGCCAAGTCCTACTCATTTTTAAGCTTAATGTTGCTTAGACTTTGAATTATACGTAGTAATGCACTGAAGTTTCTGCTATTTGAACTATGTAACAACCTACATGGTTATATTAGTATATTTAAAAGTGCCTCTTTCTTTTTTTTTTTTTCTCTGCAGGGTACTTCTTCAACCAGTTTCTCAGTTATTACAGAGAATATTAACTGCTTTAATACTGGAATAATTTGTAGAAAAGACATTTTCATTAATGTTGGAAAATCTTTTCTAATATTTGATGATGAAACTGGGAATCCAGTAAGTGTCAGTCTTTAATAGTGCTAAAAAGGTAGCACATGTACATCTCTGAGTATTTTTTCCTTCATGTTGGCAAAAAATTACTGTGCCAGTTAAGTAGCCAAGGCATAAATATCTTCACAGTGAATGCTGATCACATCTGTATTGTTCAACGGAAACCTTAAATGAAATCTTGGCTGTATTTCATGAAAAAGAGGAATTACGATCATCTAATCTAACAATTTAGCCTTGATGTGTCTATGGAAAAATGCAGATATTTTGAAGTCAATGGGAATCTTGCTATTAATTCTGCTAGAACTAAGACTTCAGTTATTTCTGGAGTGTAGTTGTGTAGGAGGAATATTCTTATACAGCTGCAAAAAAATAAATTGCAGTCTCTGGTATATGATCCACATCCTAAATTTCATTTTTGTTACAGCTAAACTGCAAACTCTATTGCTGTAAATATTTAGTATTTATAGTAATTTTAATGTAAATAGTACTATTTATAGTTTACAAACCAACTACACGAAGACAGTGGCGTGTCTTTGTATGAGGTATTTTGTAATAAAATTAGACATCTTAGTCTGTGCTACAACTAATTTGGCATCTGAATGATATTGTATGCAGATAAAAATGCTTTATGTGAAGAAGATGGCAATCTCTGGACATATTTAGACGATTACTTATTTCAAGAAGATCCTCCATGCACACTTATACCTATCCATATTCAAAAAAGCAGCTGGCTAAGACCTTCTGAATTTTGTACTTCCTGATGAACCATTAACATTTTAATCTTAACTTCAATTGTTATTACCTATCCTGTAAATTTGATATAAAATCGACTTTTAAAATAGGGAATTCATAAAAATCCAACACTGTTCACAATCAAAATACAGGCCACTTTTGCTTAAACATTGACTCCTGTGTGGCCATCTGTCAGTTTTGGGACTTCTCTCTGAGAACCATCTGTCATTTGTTTTACTTACATGTTTCAGTTCCTATCAAGTGAACATTTTCTGAAGACATTACTTAAATTATAAGCTACCTTGTTTTATTTTGAACAGAGCTCATCTAGCTACATGGACAAATTACAAAAAATACAGTTATGGAAAGCTGGTTTTTTCACTGTTATTCATTTTCCTGATGAGCATATCACTGTTCTTTGGGATCAGAGAACAACAGTTCATGTACAGATAGGTCATCAGTGGCAGGTAAGTGGAACCCAACACTCTTAGTGCCATTTCTTTGAGATATTTGTGTGAGTCTTAGTAAGTAAGTTTATGTTATCATTTGTTTGGAGAATAGACAGTGTGTCATGAAGCCTGTAGGAACTCAATAGCAGTGTCAAGGAGAGAAGTATTCAACTGCCTTGTCAATTAAATTAATCATTCTCATTTACAATCTTTTTTTTTTTTTTTTCATTGTTATTTGCTATTTGCTGTCTAACTTCTGTAACAGCAGAAACAAACATCTTGGGGCAACATTCTCCTCCATTACTCATTCCTGATGTGACTGGAGCACACATAGGGAATTATTCTGCTGAAGTGTGAAAAAACAAATTGCTAGCAAACAGGTTCTCTGAAAAAAAGATCAGCTCCCTTCTCAAAGGCTTAGAGATACATAGTTTAAAGGGAGTAATATTGATGATGTCAAAATATTTTGCACAGCTTTATTATCACAAATAGCTGAACTTTTTTTGGCTGAAATTTATCTGAAAAGGATCAAGTCCTGACAAATTTATAATGGAGCAACAGAAGACAGGAACATACGAAGCAAGTTTTGAAAACAGTCGTGACTGTTAGTGTTTTATATCATGTAGAAATATGTTAGTTTTTTTTTTTTAATTTGTTTCAGGGTGAATTAACTGGATTATGTGGAAATTTTGATTTGAAAACAGTAAATGAATTGAAGACGCCAGATAATTTTGAATTAACAAACTCACAAGAATTTGGAAATAGCTGGACAGCTGTAGAGGTACATAGTCAAAAGAATGTATTTGATAGTAGATTTATGTATGATGCTGTTACATCATACAATTTATCAAGAACGAAATCAGAAATTCATTCATCAAAGTCTCAATTAGTCAGCAATGCAAAAGGCATTATATATGGTTCTTACAGATATCACAATCGACTAAGTAGAATAAAGTAATTGCCTATTTTTCTACACAGTACTGTAGTGTAGAGATAGCATAACAGCAACATAAACAGTTCCACAGTCATTCAACATATCCATTATTTAAGTAACAGATCAGCAAATATAGTTTGAAATTTCAGATTCATTATCTATAGAAATGTGTATTTTATATTAATAAATTATGAATACTGATGTTTGAATAGTGAAGCAGTGTACTGTGAAATGTACATGAATTCTGAAGTTGTTACTTCTCAAGGAGAATATCTTGTAAAATAAAATTCATAAAAATGGTAAAAAAAACAAAACAAAGAAAACCAGCAATAAAAACTACCTAATGCAAATCTGCATCCATCAAATGTTTAGCACAAAGCCCACAACAATCAGATTATCCCAGCTTAACTCAGATCAGTGAGATTTTAATATTTAAGTCAGTGTTGTTAGTGGAAGTAGTCATTGTTTCACATAATAGAAAAAATGTGGGATCTGTTACACTGTGTTGTCAGTTTAGCTAATCTTTTATAGCTGGGAAATACTTAAC
Source organism: Chauna torquata (assembly GCA_013399475.1). Taxonomy (NCBI): domain Eukaryota; kingdom Metazoa; phylum Chordata; class Aves; order Anseriformes; family Anhimidae; genus Chauna; species Chauna torquata. The sequence continues at coordinate 6,907 of VXAL01006811.1, read as the reverse complement.
TGTGGAACCGCAGCAATGGAAAGAAAAAATATTTTTTCCATATACTGGAAAGTTAAAAACTAACTTTTTTTACTGTCATGTGTCTAGTGGTATTCATAGGAGTGCTTCTCGTAGCTAGGGTAAATAAACCCTGATTTCTGACCTTCTAATGAAAGTTATCCAGTTGATCTTTGTTATCTATGTAAACTGGACTGTTCAGGTGAGTAAAGACTACAGATTCTGACTGCGTGGAAGCTCTTTTTAGAATATATGTGTGTATGTGTTTTCCTGCTGCTATCAGACAAATGAAACATTTCTTCAGACTCTGTGTTTTTCCTTTCTCCTGATTAGCATACCCTTTTAATTCAATGTCTTAGTCTCTCCTAAGTTTCACAAGTGATGCATTTTTTGTGCTTTACATCTCTTAAAAAAAACCAATAAAACAAAACTGTGTTGTGTAAATTCAGACACAAAGTACTTATGGAACAAGTTTCTCCCCTTGATTGTACTTTCTTTTTAAGTGTGTTGACAGCTCTGACATTCGAAATCCATGCAGTTTGAATCCACTTAGAGAGCCATTTGCCAAGAAGGAATGTGGAATACTGTTAAGTGAAGCATTTGAAGCTTGCCATCCAGTGGTGAGTTGGAGTCACATGTAGAAAGATGTGAAAGTGAACATCTCACTAGAGAGAAACTTTACTCTTCAGCTCAAATTACTTTAAATCCTCATTTTGTCTTCCATAACAGAATAATTTTGATTACTATAGCAAAAGAGAACATGAAGAAGGTCTAACCCATACTTATTCTGATTCTGAAATGGGAATGTTTAACTGGACCTGTCACAAGGACTATTTGCACTTAGCTGACTTAGACAGTAAGCCATTTGTTAGTGCCACATAATACCACTTTGGCACCTTTTAGCTTTCAACAATGTGGTTAGTCCTATTAGTCCCCTTTACAGTTACTGGAGACAAAATTATACCCAAGTTGTGTTACCTTTTTTTTTTTTTTCCACTATTTGCATAATTGTAAGCACTTGCTTTAGTTTGCTCAAATATATTACATAGTATGCATGTTTTTCAGACATGTTTAAATAAATTCACAGTTTCTTCTAGGCAGTGTCAGATGTGAAGAACTCATTGCTAGAAAAAAAAACTGCATACATCTCCTCACTCAGGCAACCACCTAAGGAAAATAAATGAGCCATGCAATTTGTTCAGACAGTCAACAGGCTCAGGTCCAGTTCAAGAATGGGGGGAACTGATCTCTGGAGCTAGGTGTTATATAGAAAATGACAAATCCCAAGATGTTCAGGTGTTGAAACTGTGTGCATGATGTAAAAACTAAGTGTCAGTGGTTCCTGGGGAGAAAGGAGATTCTGCATGAAAGACAGCAAGGAATCTTGCAGGGTTGTTTTGTGTAATATTATTTTGGAGGAAAACAGGAGCCGATGTCAAAGTTGTATTAATGTAACATTTGTTTAGTCCTCTGCATAAGGTATCAGTTGAGTTCTTCATGACTGTATAAATACTCAAGTGTAAATCCATGTAGAATGCATAACAGTTCAATAAGCAAATTAACATTGACAGTTTTCTTTGAAATTTTGCCCCTTAAGACATCAAAGCAATCTGAGGGGAAAACCACAAATTGTTATATGAAGTTGTCCAATTATATGAAGAGAGTGAACCACTCTGACATGAAAAGCAGTGTTTTCCATCTACTTTATTTATTTCTTACATTTTATGTGTATCTAACTTTATTAACGCTTCTGAGTTATATTTATTTGTCGTCAGTTTAGAAGGAGTTTCTCTTATTTCGTAAGCTTCTATATAGTTTATTACAGTTTAAGTATTACAAAACCATGCAAAACAAGCTCACATCAACATCTCAGCCTGCATGTTCATAGTGGGTCATTGATTTAATTGTTACTGAGTACTGTACAAGATTTTATGATGTGTTCTAATAAACTGTTTCATTTGTATTTCGTGCAGACATTTAAATTAAAATCTTTAATACCTAGAAGTCTTACATGTTACATTTTGAAGGAATCATGGCTTTGTGCTGAGATGATTGTTGCCAGTGTCTATGTGAATATTTTTAATTAGTGATATTTATATTTCCAGATTGATGTGACCTGGTTTTACTCAAACTGCTTGACAGATACATGTGGTTGTAACCAAGGAGGTGACTGTGAGTGTTTCTGTACAAGTGTATCAGCATATGCCCATCAGTGCTGCCAGCATGGAGTTTCTGTAGACTGGAGGTCCCCTAGAGTGTGTCGTAAGTTTACTTAACTAGCAATGCCAGTGACTGCCACTGTAATCATGAGATCCAGACCTGAAAATCAAACATACTGAGTTGCCTGGGGCCAGGAATTGAAACACTAAGCCATGTTAGCAGAGCTACAGCATGAGTAGCTGTGGGGTAGGAAGATGAGCGGGTGCCTCTCACTGATCTCCATGTTCATTTTGGTCTAGCTGGATTGCATGCTTCTTTCCATATTGATGGGTGATACACTTCTATTTTTTCTTCCTTGTCCCATGATGTGAAAGGAGAAGTCAGGCGAAATTGATATTAGGATATGGGATGAAGAACATCCCTCAAACCAAAGTTACGCAGTAAGTTCCATCTTCAGGAGGGCTGTACTTACTAACAGGGTCTAGGAAACATAGCTGTGCCTTATTGCTGCCCCCAGAGCAAGTGTAGAAGATAAGTCTGCTGAAGGAAAACAAATAGGATTTTAAGCAGGATTTTGATCTTACCTTAGTATCCCCATTCAACAATACTGAGAAGTTGAAAAAAAAAAAAAATTGGAGGCCTTTTTCTGTGGCACCTGGTGCAAATGCCTAGCACAAGACAGTCATTTCCCCAAAGATATAATGGAATAGAGCAATACAGAAAGAATGTAAGGAAACAAGCAACCATTTTTCTAACTGTGCAGTGGCACAGAGGGAGTATACAGCTTGCTCAGTCACATAGGAAATTTGTCATAGAGCAAGAGGATTACTCATAATTTTTGATAGAAATTGTGCACATTTTATTGTATGGAAAGACAGCAAAGCTTAGTCTTAACCACTAGAGGTCGCAAAAAGACAACTGTAGGTATGTAAGCTTAGTATTTCTTGCTAGAAAATAATATTTAAATTAGTGTAATTTAAATTAGAATTTTATTAAGTAGTAAAATACATATTTAGCAATAATGAATGTTTGAATAAACACTTATGTATGATCTAACTTGGCAAAGCAGTTGGCTTACACCTTAATCAATAAAGGGTAGTGGAAAACCTATTTATCTGCAGAATGCCTGCAACTGCTTTTTCTTTTCTTTCTATTTTTTAGCTTATGATTGTGAATATTTCAACAAAGGTAAGCCCTAAAGTAGCTGATAATATGTCTGTAGAATCTTTGTTTTTTTTAATATTACTCTTAGTATTTTGTATAAAAATATTGTGTTGATGAAAACAGTTGCAAATGATATATTATTAAAATAACTAAGATTCTGTTTTACTGTTTTATTTTACTTTTCCAAAGGCTTTTAGTTTCATAATCCTTTTAATGTTGATCATGGGTCTTTCCCAGACATCTCTTTAACTCAGTTGCTTTGCATTTATGGATAATGATTAAACAATTAAATCATTGAAGAATTAATTAATAGAATATTCAACCCAATAGTACTAGTGGCACTCCTTGCTTAAGGCACACTGCAGTCCAAAATTGGTACCCATTGGTTCTCTTAAACCAATCGTGATCTCCTGTGCAGCCTCCAGAGGGAGCTAGTTATTAACATAATTCAACTTTTTGTGACTAAATACAGAACAACTATCCGTTTAGGTATGTCTGACCTAGCTTTAAATTCCTGAGCAACAAGTATTGCTGCTGTATTAGAATGGGTCTAAGAAAGAGGTGCAAAATTGGTACAAGGTGCTCGAGTAAAACTTCAGTGGTTAATTTGTACTGGGTGCTGTACTACTGTGGTAGCACTGGAATCTCTGTGCAAACTATTTTAAAGTTATATTGAGAGTTGTCTGCATTGTTAGACATGGCAGAGATGTAAGCACTGCAAGCCAGCCTGATGTGAGGAATGATCAGGACTCCTGCTATTTGTTCTATAACCCTTTTTATCAAGCTCGTGTAGAAGCCTGTCTATCCAGATGGTTCATGATACTTTGGTC
>VXAL01006810.1:76593-91383 GCA_013399475.1 Chauna torquata | reverse complement strand
TTCACAGTATATTCCTCCGAGAGGAAATCTGCCTACTCCAAAATAATCCCGTTTCACGGCAAACATCTAGCTGAAGCACCTATACTAGGAGTACAGATGTTTGGGGTTCTATCTGTAGTCAATAAGAGACAGGAATAGAAAAAAATATGCCTAGAGCACGATGCAGCCAACCACAGAGATGTCCTGTCCTCTGAAGACTCTCCAAGCACCCTACCCAACATCAGATCAAGTGGGAGAGTGATTTTTTCTCATCAAAGTCAGATAAGTGTCTTGGTGTGAAGTGAATCACCCTCAGGGAGCTGAATGTGACTAGTGTTGACTTTGGCAATTAACTCTTAAACACGTGGATTGGTACTCCTAATGTAGACACATTTCAGCAATGAAATTTAGATTGGATGAACTTCATCTCTAGTTCTGACCCTCTGTTGCTGAAATCAATAGGAGCTGTTCCACTGATTTAGCAAGGTCTGTGAATGAGACAGATGTTCAATCAGTGTTAATGTAATTGATGTTATTGTATTACAAAAAAGAATGTGATCTAAAAAAAAAAAAAATCAGTTTAAAACTCAGTAATAACAATCTGATATGAAAGATGAAACAATATGATCTTCCCACTCTTCCCACTTGACTATATGGTCTACCATGTTTGTTAATGAAAAGCAGGGAGCAAGAAAAGGAAAGTTAAACAAAAACCTTAGTACAATTGTATCTTCTCAGATTCAATATTTCAGATGAATCTTAAAGGGTTCTGCAATATTTGTGGGCTTCTGTAGTCTTTTGCCCCACTCCAGCTCTTGGTCCCAGACAAAATCCAGAAGTGAAGAAGGTTGTTTAAATGAAAAAAAAAAAAAATAGAAAGAAAGAAAAGAAAAGAAACAGCCCACTTTTAGGTGGAAAGGGTGAAATCAAAGAAACCTAACTGGTTTGCTTTCGGGATTTAGTCTGCTACATATTTTCTTGAAAGATATTGCATTTTATTGAAATAATTGCGTATTTTATTGAAATGGGAGGGTAGGACTAGATAATCTCCAGAGGTCTTCTCCAGCCACAACTATTGTATAATTCTGTGATTCTATGAAGCTAATTTGGCATCATTAGGCAATTTATGATCCTAGGGTTTTTCAGGTTATTTTGAAAAATACCATACTCAATTGCAAATTATTTCTCTATTGTTCATGTGTTTAGAGAATGAGAATGACTAAACCAGGTGTTATTAAATCATGACTGCTCATTGCTCAAAAGATAATGATAGATGACAAAATACTAAAATATGATTTTATACCTGTAGCCAAAAGGTAACTTCATTGCTTGAACCATAAAGTTCATTACTTAGGTCACAGATTAGAGTGTTACCTTTAGAAGTGAGTATTCTGCAAGTGTTTGCTGTGACCACTTGTATTACCAGAAGTCAATGGCCTGCTTCAGGAAGACTGTTAAAGATACATTTTCCAAGAAAATAACTGGTTATATGTCGTATCTTTGTCACCAATTAAAACTTGTCTCCAATATACAGTTTACCTCTTTTACCTACACGCTGATGTCTACGGAACAAATATTATAGAAGATATATAAATCACTAAAAGTTATATGTCTTAGAGGACTGTTTCTAAGCAACTCATGAGAAATCGGAAACACAAACATTTAAGTCTCAGTTTTTTTCAAAGGTCTTCAGAGATATCTGAAAAAAATCAGGAAACCTAGAGTGTACAGGTATAAACAAAGAAAATTTCAGCTACTCAGACAGATAAAACCTTTAGGATGAATCTGGATTCCTAAGTTCTGTTGGCCATCCTATTCCTGTTTTAGTTCCATTTTAATGCCATTTTTACTTCACCATGTGGACTAGCAAAACAATACATCATACCTTAACAGATAAAAGTACTCCTTCTCTCTAAGCAGCTCTATAAAACGAAATAACCTTGCTGAGCTGTGTCCACTCCTTTGCATAACATTTAGCTGTAAAGCGGAAACAGATTTGGAAAGCGAGACTTACATTTAAGATTTCTAACTGTAACAAGCTCCTCTGGAGCAACTGTTACAGAAGTTATGAAATATGTCATAAATACCATTACCTGTCGATGAGTTCATCTGCAGCTGTTAGCTAGCAAATTAGTAACAGTAGTAACAGTTTTGTCAGAACCCATACGTAATTATACTCATAAACTCCAGTTCAATTCTCTTAAATTGCAATATGTGTCACTCTAATTAGAAATATATGATGTTCTTGATCAGTATTCTTAGGCTGAATCTGTTTGGCACCTTTCCCTGTGAACTTATTTTTTTTTTTTTACAATATGGTATGATTCTGGTATTTGGTAAGGACTGATTTTGCTTTTCATAATTTAAACCACTCTAAGACAGGCTGACATTGTTAGTTAAAACAAATCTGGCATTTCTTCATTAATTAAATATAGATGGATGGAATTCTATTGAATGATCATTATTTCATCAAGAGAAAAGGCATGTCCAAATGTGAAATTACTTCAGTGGTCAGTGACTGATTTTAATGTCATTGCAGTCTTATAATTAAAGCACCAAATTAAGAACTAAGACATATCTCCAAGCTCTTAATTAACCCAATGATGGAAGCAGTAATGATATGAGGTTGTATCTGTGCATAACTTATGTATTATGCTTAATAGTGGCAATTCCCTCTTTGTACATATATCAGGCAACACACACTTTATTTTGAAAACACTGCTTGTCTATTTTTCTGTTGTCTTTTTTCTTTCACACCACATTCAACTTCTTTGTGCAGCCTTGTTGAATATTCATCCTTACAGAAACACTACCAGACAAAAGTGTAATATATCCTAATGAGCAAACAGATTTTAAAGGTCTACGTTAGGGAAGATCACATAGTTGAGATCTTGATCATATGATGGGGCAGAAGTCTCCTTCTTCTTGCTCTTTTGCAGTCTCCATGACCTGTGCACCTCCAGTGGCACCATGCCATTGCTTTCCTTCTGGACGAATAATATTTCAACAGAAAGATGCAAGAATGCCCACTCTCAAGATTTCCCATGCAGGAGATGTGGATTCCATGACCCTTGGTCTGAATCAGATCTAGAACAATGGCCTCTCATTTATGAGGAAAAAGCTCTAGCCACTAGGGTATTCTCACAATGTGGGACCTGGAATGCTATCTTCTTGCTTTTTAAAAAAAAATTGATCCTGTTCTGTTTGACACCATGGCAGGTTGGAAGCCAAGTGGGTAGATACTCCCAGATTGCTTATTGTTCTTTATGTAGCTGTATTGGGTTTACGTGGTAAAGGTTTGGTAGCAGGGGGGCCACAGGGGTGGCTTCTGTGAGAAGATTCCAGAAGCTGCCCCATGTCAGATAAGAGCCAGCTCCAGCCGGCTCCAAAAGGGACGCACCGCTGGCCAGACCTGAACCAATGAGTGATGTTGTTTGCACCTCTGTGAGAGCAGATTTAAGAAGGGGAAAAAACTGCTGTGCAACAGCAGCTGGGAGTGAGAGGAGTGAGGAACAGCCCTGCAGGCACCAAGGTCAGTGAAGAAGGAGGGGGAGGAGGTGCTCCAGGCGCCGGAGCAGAAGTTCCCCTGCAGCCCGTGGTGAGGCCCATGGTGGAGCAGGCTGTCCCCCTGCAGCCCATGGGGTACCACGGCGGAGCAGATCTCCACGCTGCAGCCCGTGGAGGAGCCCACGGTGGAGCAGGTGGATGTGGCCTGAAGGAGGCTGCAGCCCATGGAGAGCCCCCGCAGGAGCAGGCTCCGGGCCGGACCTGTAGCCCGTGGAGAGGAGCCCACGCAGGAGCAGGTGATCCGGTGGGAGCTGCCACCCGTGGGGGACCCATGCTGGAGCAGTTTGCTCCTGAAGGATGGACCCCGTGGTACGGACCCATATTGGAGCAGCTCTTGAAGAGCTGCAGCCTGTGGGAAGCCCACGCAGGACCCGTTTGGGAAGGATGGCATCCCATGGGAGGGACCCCACGTTGGAGCAGGGGAACAGAGAGTGACCGTGAAGGAGCAGCAGAGACGAAGCGATACGGACTGACCGCAACCCCCATTCCCCGTTCCCCTGCACCGCTCGGGGGGAGGAGGTAGAAGAGGGTGGATGGGGGGGAAGGTGTTTTTAGTTTGCTTTTAGTTTCTCACTGCTCTAGTTTGCTAGTTATAGTAATAAATTATACTAATCTCCCTATGTTGAGTCTGTTTTGCCCGTGACGATAATCAGTGAGTAACCTGCTTGTCCTTATCTCAACCCTTAAGCCCTGGTCCATCATATTTTCTCCCCCTGTTTCTTTGAGGAGGGGGAGTGAGTGAGCTGCTGTGGTGGAGGTCGGCTGTTTAGCTGGGTAAAACCACCACAGTAACTTAAATTTGATGGACCTGATTGCCATCCAAAGGTCTTCAGAAATATAAACAGGCAACTTAAGGATTTGCTCTGGGAGGATTCCACAGGAGGAGATGTCTAATAAATATACAGATACAACATTATATTAGTGCCTCAGACACTGCATCTCAAATGGCGTCCCTTAGACGAAAGCTCACAATGCAGTTGCAGAAAGGACCTATGTTGTTACTGAGCTTACTAGCTAGATGTTTTGCAAAGCTTTCTGCATGTGTAGAGGTGGAGAGCAACCCAGCTAAAATCCAAACCTTTCCACCATTCCTGCCTATGAGCTTAATAAATAAAGAAAATAAAATGCTGCTATATAAAATAGGTAGCTTATACTTGACAAATCCATAGTAGGAAAATAAAAAGATAGAACTGACTTTTAATTCCACAAATGTAACCTAATGATAAGGTAAAGAACTCACTTATTATGTTTGAAACAGACTCATAAATGATGTTGAAAATGCAATGAAGCTCAAGTCTAGAGCTCAACTCATTGTACAGTTATCTAGTCCTTCTGTGGTGAAGAAATCAATTTCTAAATTACCCTTAGAAACAAGATTGTATAAAAACAAAGAGAGAAAAGGCTTTCTTATTTGTTTGGGATGCTGAAAAATAGTAATGATTAGTTAAAAGAAGGAAGAGGTCAGCAAGAGAAGTACCATAGAGGTGAGGGAGGGGGGGATGGGGAGGAGGAAGGGGAAGTAGATTTATGATGATGGAATCAAAGTCAATTACAATCTGAAGGTTAAAGACAAGAAGCACTAAAGATGAGAAGTGAAAGGGTGAGACAACATAATAAAGGCCATCTGAAAATCTGAGAGTGCCTCTGAGGGCTTTTTGCTTCAAAGACTACATACAACACAAAATACCCTTTAATCTACCTTTTTAACATTGTATCCATGATGTGTAATTGAACAAGGTTAAATGTGACAGGTCCTGGAATATGTATTATGTGACAATAATATCTTAGTAAGAAAATAAAAAAACCCTGTATTTTAATGGTATCCAGGTATTATGGTTAGGTATACAGATCTATAATTACTACCAGGTCATGTTTTCCAAACAAACAAAAGAAATAATTATGCAGGGGTTGGTGAACACTGATAGCTTGTTTCAGTTTAAAGTTTTGTAATGTTATTATTGGATTGCATAAAAGAGATAGTGGGCTTAACTCGGTAAGTAGTAAAGTTAAAAAAGAAGATTGCTGCACCCGTTTGCAGTACATGAATTAGAATACAGCAGTGAAGCACAAAATTATTACTTTCTTCTGTGATATTCAAGTCAAATACATTGATAGTAAAATAATATCTTCTTTTAATAATATTTTTCTTTATCTTCCTCTAGTACATGCTAGAGACCTCAGTATTCACAGTATAGGTTGCACCTTTTATCTCCACTATCCCAGTATATAGACATTGATCATTAGCCATTTTGCTCCAGAATGAAAGGATTGCAGTTTACTATATGTTTGCACTGTGAGTTTGTCCAGCTATCTTCCACCCAGTCATAGTCTATAAAGAACTAGCATTGGACTAATGATGACTGTGCAGTGAATGCAGTTAAATCATGTTTGGTGTATATGAAGAGTTAACTGGATGAGAGGAGGCATGAAGACTTTCTATTTCCAAAGGAAATATTTTCAACATTCATATAGTTGTGGGATGCTGGATAGACATAAGAAAGTCCAGTAGCTGAGGTTTGCTGGGAATGATTGCATCCATGGTGAGCAAAGTAGTCCGCCAGAGGACCTGGTGTTGTTTTCTGTTGAAGAGGTTCTATGCAGATGGTGGTAAGCATTGCTGTCAAGAAAAGGATATCTGTAAGTTGTGTACAGAAGCAGAAGAACCATTGAGGTAAGCTTGTCAAAGTAATAGGCTTCAAAGTAGTTATTAAGAAAATAAAATCAGGTAGGAAAGAGTATCCAGACAAGATAAAAGAGCCTCTCCCCATGAGTTTCTTCCAAGAGTATCTCTCCATGTTCTCCCAAAAGCCTTTCCCTGTGCCTTCCTCAGAGCCTATCCCTACATCTCTGAAGTATCTTTCCCAACCTGTCTCCCCCCAGGAGCATTTGACCCATGTCTCTTGCCCCTAATAGCTGCTGCTCTTGTTTAAACATTTGTGAGCTGGAGCCCCGTGAGCTCCTCTACCTCGCTGCAGAGCCAACCTTCTCCACACAGGCCACCCCCATCCTCAACCCTTCTAGTTATGTCCAGTGCAGATCCAGGTGATAAAGCCACCAAACCACCACATGGAGGTGGAGACTGGTAGCATGAAGAGGAAACTGGTGCAGCACGGCTGTCTGAAACCAGAAACCACAATGGAGAACCAATGAGGCTGGTGCTGAGGCAACAGAAATGAGCCCTTTGTGCTAATGCACCAAGTGACCCCAGCACACAGGGCTGAATGGAGCTTTATGGATCTCTCACAGAGTGGTAGGAGCATGTGAACAGTGCAGAGAGGTTCTGCTGTGGTCTGACAAGCAGTGTATACTGTTACTCTGCACTAACAGATGTATCTTTTGGAAGCACAAACTCCTTATACCTCTTTTCTATGGGCTGACTCTTCATATACAGCAAAGCTGGATTGAGCTGCATTCACAGTGTAGAAATCATTAGCTCTGTGTATTACTAACACAGCTTAGTGTCTATGCTGAAACAAATCCATATAATCAATTTAGTTTGTTTTCTGCATGTAGTATTTTTAAGCAAGCTGACAATATTTAAATGGAATTTGATTTCTGTTGTTATGATTATTATTTTTTAAATAGATTATTTTACTGCATGGATTGGTATTCAGTGTTTTAAATTCATTCCCTAGCATAGGTCAGATAAAATTGCACATCATTGTTCATGTTTGGATGAGCGTGGAAGCAATTCTGTAAGAAATCCCTCTGTGTGCCAATCAGTTTTTGAAAATACTTGTGACTGAAATTTGCTTGTTGTGTGTGCTCCTGCCAGCTAAATTTGATTGCCTGAAGATATTCAAGTTAGTTAAGAGATGCAAGCATGGGTAAAGAAAAGTCATCTGCAAATGTGAATATTCATGCAATTTGAGTATTCTCCCCCCTGTAATTACAATTTCCCCCAAAAAATGCATATTGTATTTAAAAAGTCTTTTTTTGTTGTTTGTTTGTTTGTTTTTTAGAGAAAGAGAGAAGGAGACAAAGCTGGATAGGCATCATTTCTTTTTCTGCATATGTCTATTCACCAATCAGATCAGCTTTTTCAAATACAAGTCTGACTTCAGTGGGAGATGTTGGTTTCTCAGTAACTTTTGCAAATCAATTTACTTAATTAGGTTCCTAACATAGGCTATTTGGGTAGGATTCAATCTGAGATTAAGATATCTACATTTAGGGTGTTGTTTCTACTGCCTAAACACAGATGTCTATGCTGTTTCAAACACCAGTCATATCCTGTCTAGCCTCTAATGGATACTTTAGAAGGTCATGAGTCTCCCATAGGTCCTGTGTTGTATCTGTCAGCCCTGTGCAGATGTCTTGGATACCCTAGGGCTTCTGAAATTGCACTAGAAATCTGTGTTTAGGCAACTGAAATGAGCCCTTATGGCAGAAAGCTAGACTCCTCTGAATATTTTGAGTAGTTTCCCAAGCGAGACTCAGTTATCTAAACATAGGCACCTAAAGCCATTTGAAATGCCTTAGGACATTCAAAACATCTGCAAAAAGCCGGCAAATATGACATAGGACCTACAGAAGATCTCAGTATTTCGGAATGGCATCCAGAGATTAAATAGGACATACAACAGTGCAACTGAACCCTGTTCCATTGGCTCTAATGAAATTTTAGAAACCTAGCTCCCATGCAGAGACCTATGTAGATGCACCTAAATTTGCTGAATTGAAATTCAAACTGAATCCTCCCCCTTTTTCTCTACAATACTCATGTTAAACACCTCAAACTATCAATTCTTCGGTCTGTTCTGTAAATTATATAAATAGAATCATAGAATATCCTGAGTTGGAGGGGACCTACAAGGATCAAGTCCAACTGCTGACTCCACACAGGACCACCCAAAAATCAAACCGTATTTCAGAGAGCATTGTACAAACACTTCTTGAACTCCTGCAGGCTCGGTGCTGTGACCATGTCTTTGGGAAGCCTATTCCAGTGCCCGACCACCCTCTTAGTGAAGAGTCTGATGTCTACCCTGGATTTTTTGAGAAGTTTACACCATCCCACATTCACAGAAAAGAAAAAAAATAGCCTAATACACTGCATATGTTCATGCTAAATCTAATCTTCGTGTATGGAGTAAAGAGTTCATGCTGTTGTATGGCATACTAAGATGTTAGTATGTATCCATGATCATGTTCAGATAATCTCTTAGCATCATTCTACAATTTTTGGAACCTATATCTTTCAACCTCTTTTCCTGCATTACCTTGCCTTTAGCAGAAGTTCTCTGGCAAGCTGCAAACACCTGTTCGGTGTTTGTACCTTTGCTTGTCATGGGGTCTATCCAGTTCCTGCAGCACTAGCCCTGGGGTGCCAAACAGCACTGAAAGACAGATAACGCTCAGCTATTATTAGTTAGCTGCAGGAAACACTCAAGATTTCTGCCAGAGGGATGACTTTTTTTGTTGAAATACCCAATATCTGCATTTATATAAGGACAATTTGAAGAGCAGAAAGGAGTTTAATTAAACTGCCATACAATGCAGGCAGTGATGGACAATGCTGTTCTCAGAATAGGTTTGAGCTTTGGCTTGCTATTGAGCTAAACTTCTTGAGCATACATGCTACATATATTTGCTCAGAGCCCAGTTCCACTCTGGAATAAGCCAAATGAGTTTCTAAGGCAGAACCTAAGCACAAGGTAGGCATTTGCTCATACTTGCCCTCTGTAAGAAGTACAGGCGCTCGTTAAAGTCTATTGGCACTATTCATTCCAGCCTGAATCTGACCACAGGCACAGCAGAAGACAGCATACTGTAAAATCAGGAACGGCAAAAGTGATTCCAGAAATTGCAGCCAGAAAGAGATTAGAAAAATGCTGTCTGTGTGTTCAGGTAGGAAGCCAATAGTCTTATTTGCGACCAACAGCAGCACATGTCTTTTCTTTCACAGTTCTGTTACACTAGTTGAATATATTGCATTTTTAATAACATTAAAATGTTGGACAAATCACTACAGATTTTGTCACAATGGCTGCAGTAGTTGGAAAAGTTTCTTACATATGTCATTTATGGCAGGTAGTCCAATATGGACACCAAAAAGGAAGGAAAGATAAACTTGCAGACCTGTATATCAAATGTGATTTCTGGGCAAGGCACACTTTCAGAATTCATTGATATCTTTGCAGCCCACTCCACTCCTTGTTAGGTTGTTAAGTGAGTAGGCAATGAAAAATCTCCTCTGCAGAGATAGATAGATTCCACCAGTAGCCTAGAAAATGTGTTCTCTTCCCTCTGGGACTTGCAGAAGATTAATGCTCTCCAAGGCTTGCCTAGCCTTGAATAACATTGCAAGAATAAGAATAGCAAGTTCTCTGGTCTGATTTGCCCTAGCCCACAAAATTAAAACCCCTCAAAAACAAACAAACAAACAAAAAACTGTCTAAATGAATTAAACTTCAAATATTAATCTCATTGTCTGTGCTTATGTATTCAGGAGTATCTGAAGAGCCATAGTCCCAGTTTTTCAAAGATATCCTGTCATCATGAAAATATTATGTTTGCAGAGCAGTGGGAGAAAGGCTTAATTTTCTTTTTGTCCTCCTATGGATAGAAGATAGGTCTATCTTTAAAATGCTGGAAATTTTATATCCGCTCACACCAATAGTACTTCTAGTCCACTACTTTGCCTCAGACAGTGGCAATGAGAGGAGCTATTTAAAGATAGTCTGTAAACCTCTTCATTTTCTGCAGTCCATTGCTTTTGTACTTCTATATCTACAAATATTGTATTGGAACTACCTTTACTGTCTTACTGCTCTACGTTATTTATTTATTTATTTATTTATTTATTTACACCAATGACATCTCTCTCTAAATTGTTTTTGAGAAAATCATGTGTCAAAAGCCTTGAGATGTTTTTCCCTGAGATACTTCCAAGCCACTTGCTCCAGCACGTTCAGAAGTGCAGGCAAATCTAATGATTACTTTTATGCTTTCTTGTACTGGCACGACTAGTTTCCTTAGCTATCCAGACTGCCTTGACCTCTGGTGAAAATCCATGACAGGAGTCCGAACTGAGTGTGTGGGCTGGTTGTGAAGGCCAATTCTTTGTTCAACAGCTGTAAGATTTTAGCTATTTCTTTCTTTGACTTCTGTCAAGAATAAATTGTTTACCTTGCCTCCTGACTCATTGTCCTGAAGAAGGGTTTTCACTCTCATTTTTCTTCCTCTCCTGCTCCCAATAGATAAAAAAAAGACTCTATAACCCAAGAATTAAAACCAGATGCTATAACTGAGAAGAATGAAAGTTTCCTCTAAGTTCAGCCAGAGGGGTAGGATACACGTTGACAACTGTGTGACAACACAATAGGTGGGCATAAGCTTCACAGCAGGTAGCATGAATTCACAGGCTAAATATGCTTTCTCACCCTCTTCTCCTCCCTGACCCGCAGCAAATCCATGCCTGAGCAGAACTTTTGTTCCTCTCTGTCACTTTGGAAAGTTAGTACATGAGAGCACAAGGCATACCTTATTTCTCTTACTTGGCCTGCCTTTAGCCACTGTGATGAGGGAAGAATTTCTTGGTTGCTTAAACCAAGTTAAAAAACATCAACTCGGCTTGCACCTACTCATTGTATTCTATCTCAATAAGCACAGATGATCTTTTTTTTTTCTTTAACAAGATGCAGAACGTATCACCAATACAGATAAAATTTGCCCAGCTGGCACATATATTTCTGTAGCTGACTCCAACTTTCCTCAATTAGCAGAACAAGTACATCATCATCCTGCACAAAAAAAATTCAGCCTGGATTAAAACCTTTTACAACATGTAAAATTTTTAAAATACACAGTATAAAAAAGCTGAAATGCTTCCTGGTATTACCGGTACACTTTTAGACATGCTCTGACATACATATGCATTCTGAAGGCACATGCAAAGGTGTTTTTTTAAAAATGTGATAAGCACATAACGGAGGTGGACAGAATGAGTCAATAGATAAACCAAGCCTTAATGCATGATATTGAGTAAAAAGCAACACACAGAGTGAAGAAATGCAAAAAAATAGTACTGAAATGAGGACAGGGGGTGTGAAGTAGTTTAACTCGGCAGAGCAGGGAAGCACCAACAAAGGTATGCATGGGTCATGGCATGACCAAGCAACAAATGAGGAAAATAATCATTATTAATGAATATAAGTGGGGCAGTATTGCATTTGTCAAGGCTCGGGAAAAGAATGTTATTCATGCTGAAACAAGAGATAGTCTAAATGAATTTTAAATTTATTGAAAGGATGGAATAGTCTTGCAAGTTTTGGACCCAGTCAGGATCTCAGCATCTAAATTAGAAGTGGCTAATCTGTCACTCCTTTGCATTTCAGTGAGACTGTCATGCCACTTGGGCTGCTTGGGAGACCATACTAAGCCTTTTGCTGTGGCTACAGACAGCTGAACATTCAGAGTGCTCGCAGTGATGAAGAGTGTAGAAGAGTGACAAAGGAGCAGAAGGACGCACCAAGGAAAGCTGCAAAGGCAGTTCTTGAAGTGTTCACCAGGGCAGTAGGAAACATTTCACTGTGGGTCTTCAGTCACTGCTCTGATTATTTCTTTTGCCACATCTAAAACCAAGCTGATGGCGTGGGCTAATAAATCCCATAGGCTGGGTCCTATCTGTGGCCTCTGAAGAGATAAATGCATTTTTACATATAATATCTTATCAAGTTTGCCAGATGGTCACACCATTTATGTTTTGAATTATAACATGAAAAGTCAGATTTCAGAGGTTAGACAACAGTCTGGTGCCTGCATTCATTAATTCTCTGTATCTGGACACAATAGGCACAAATCTGCACAATAGATACATCTGTATTTTGCATATAGTTTTCCCTCTGAAAACATTGATTTAGGATCATATTATCTCAAAGCTGTTTTGAATATATTACTTTATTACTTTATTTATACTGCTTTTGTTCATCTTGGTCTTAGTTATTGATCATTACTCTAATGATTACAAAATCACCAACTGATGTAACGGGTTTTATTTTGAGCTTTAAACGCTAGAATCATAGCATCATAGAATGTCCTGAGTTGTAAGGGACTCACAAGGAGCATCGAGTCCAATTCCCGGCTCCACATACGACCACCCAAAAATCAGACCATATGTCTGAGAGCGTTGTCCAAACACTTCTTGAACTCTGACAGGCTTGGTGCCATGACCGCTTCCCTGGGGAGCTGGTTCCAGTGCCCAACCACCCTCTCGGTGAAGAACCTTCTCCTAATATCCAACCTGAACCTCCCCTTTCACTGCTTCATGTGGTTCCTCAAGCCCTGCCACTGGTCACCAGAGAGAAGAGATCAGCGCTTGCTCCTCCACTCCCTCTCATGAGGAAGCAGTAGGTCATGATGAGGTGTCCCCTTAGTCTTCTTTTCTAAAGACGCTAAATAAAGTGTCATCTGTATTCCAGTTTCTCATCTTAAATGAATCCAAAATTCTCTGAATACCTGTTTTAGGCATGCTGCTTAATATTTATCAGTGACTTTCAGTGACATAGTTGGTTCCTAATAAATAACTGGTCTATTTGCCCAGGTGTCCAGTAAAGCAGAAATTTTCTTTCTCAGACTCTTTTTTGATTAGTACTCATCAGTCATAAGTCAGGTTTTAAATGACAACTAGAATGAATGCTAGTATGAGATAAATTTCTCACACTGTTTGGTGTTTATTCCACATCATGATATACAGCACTGTAAATTCTACTTGTGTTTGTCTTTGTTTTGGCTGACTTTTAATCTCATCGACTTATTTTCATGCTGCCATGACAGTTTTATCAGTCTCTCTTGTGCTTTTACTTTAAGTGTGCAAAAATGTATATCTGAAATATCTGTCAAACCACAGGCATAAGCTTCTGTCTACAGTTATCAAAAGGTTTGTCGTGATTTTGCCTGAAGTAGAGTTGATTTTCTTTGTAGAGGTTCATATGACACAGTGTTTTGGATTTTTGGTGAAAGTAGTGGTGATCACACACTGATATTTTGGTAGTTGCCGAGCAGTTCTTACACAGAGCCAAGGGTTTTCCTGCTTTTCGTGCTGCCCTGCCAGGGAGGAGGCTGGAGGTGCACAAGGAGCTGGGAGGGGACATGGCCAGGGAAGGTGACCCAGATTGGTCATAGGGGTATTCCATACCATATGGCATCATGCTCAGCAATAAAAGCTGGGGTAAAGAAGGAGGAAGGGGGGGGACGTTGGGAATGATGGCATTTGTCTTCCCAAGAAAACGTTATGCGTGATGAGCCCCGCTTTCCTGGAAGTGGCTGAACACCTGCCTGCCCATGGGAAGTAGCAAATGAATTCCTTGTTTTGCTTGGCTCACACTCGCGGCTTTTGCTTTAACTAGTAAACTGTCTGTATCTCAATTCATGAGTTCTTGCACGTTCACCTTTCCAATTTTCTCCCCCATCCCACCTGGGGAGGGTAAGCGAGTGGCTGCAAGGTGCTTAGCTGCCTACTAGGGTTAAACCACAACAAGGTTACATGATGTTCTTAAGATTTTGTGTATTAAGCCTGTTTACATGCATCAGCATCCCAATTATTGTTATTATTATTGTTATTTCGTCTGAGAAACAAAGAAGGTATATCTGGAGGCTGAAATCAAGCCTCTTGCTCATTCTCTGAAATGAAATTTGTTGACTACTTCTGTTCAGAAATATGTAGTTGTATGCAATATTCATAATATGGATAGATACTTCATACAAGAATAATTTAATTGTCTGTTCTGCTCAACCATTGTTTAATGAATTCCTAGCAATCTGACAACAAGCTGTCGGAGGACCATTATTAAATTTCGTGTTTGCTTTGCAGTTTTCTTCACCATTGCTTCATCTATTCAGGATTAAGATGACATTGGCTTTTGTTTTTCTTCACAAATAAAAGCTTTGAATATTTGTTATTTGCAAAATGCAAAGTTTAAACTTTCATGGCTGAAGCTTACTGGTCACAAAAAAGTTAATTCACTTTAAGATAGATTTTCACTTAAATCCATGATAGCCTGTCAGGAAAAGTATAGAAACCTGAGAGAAAAACGTGCAATAAACAGAATAGCACAGACTGGGAAAATTCAAAAAGCTGCAGTAAAATTATTCCAGTTAATTTTATTAGGTATTTCCTTGTTCTTAGATTGTGTGTTGTGGTGGTTTTACCCGGCTAAACAGGTGACCTCCACCACAACTGCTCGCTCACTCCCCCTCCTCAAAGAAACAGGGGGAGAAAATATGATGGACCAGGGCTTAAGG
>VXAL01006810.1:37132-54992 GCA_013399475.1 Chauna torquata | reverse complement strand
AGGATTAAAAGTAAAAACCCTGAAGCTCAAGGCAAAACTATGCTTAGCTCAAATATCTATTTTCTATACAGTAATTACCCTATGTAAACTGAGCTTTCCTAACAGAAATATACCCTGAGGCAAGCTTGAAATACAGCATCGTAGTTTATAGAACTGGACCAAATTTCTCAAAAACAGACCATTAAGAAGTCTCCCTGAGTATTGACTTGAATAGCACAGGCTGATCACACAGGAGAGCATGCTGATATGAAGAGAGACAAGTACACTTTCAAGGGACTGAGATTTGAAATATTGATTCAGTCACATTAATTGAATTTTTGCCTTGAGAAGTGATTACAAAAATGTTTCTCCAATATTAATTTGTATCTGCTTTGGATAAGATTAACATTAATTTCTTCGCCAGTCCCCATTACTCTTTTATTATTCATTAGCATCTCCCTTTGCATGTGTAAGAGACCTTGATGAAGCATGTTTATTCATAGACTAACCTTTTAAAATAATTCTAACAGCTCTCTAACAGAAACCTTCCTGGCATGCTGAATATCTCGTCTTTGTTTCATTATTCAATCCTTGTGCACTATCCTCCACTTGAGATGCTGAACATGAATCATACTGCTCTTCCTACTGCTCTCTTCCTCCCACTGAAATGTCCTGTGCTGCCTGATCCCACAGGATAGCTCTGTTCACAAAATACTGCAGCAAATTTTCTGCTGCTAGAATTTAGGAAGGTATAATTTCTACAGAGCTTGAACACAATTATTGATTTATGCCTTCCTTAGTTCATCACATATTTGTTATCATGTTTTAATTCATTGTTCATTTACCTCTCATTAAAATATTTGGTGTGAGCGAGTCTTTGGTGAGAGCTCTAGAGGTAATATTTTGTTTTTTTCCTTTGTACTTACAAACTTGTGACTCTACTTTTTCAGGCACACAACAGGAAAAGAGAAAGGGGGTCCTAAAAAAGGAACAAATCAATTAATTTCTTCTCTCTTTGCAAAATCTATACACATATGTCCAGCACTTGCTAGGTTTTAATGAATATGCACTTGAAAAATCACTACAAAAACTTTATTTTAAAATATAGGATGCATACATGCTTTCACATTTCTCATAAATCCTTCTTCTGCAGTAATAATATGTAGTTGCCTCCAGCAAAATGCTGTCATCCCTTGCATTATCTTTTTGTATTTATCTTGCTATAATACCCAAACTCCCTAATAAGGAAGGTGTTACAAATGCAAAGATTTGCTTCCTGCTCTAAAGAGCTTACAAATTTTAATTTTCTAACTTTAAAATAAATTAGTGGGTGATTTATTTCTTTTTCCAATCAGGTTTAAGAAGAACTCTGGAAAATACATATTGATAGTGACCTCATTTTTTACATGTCTGGAAAAATAATCTATTTCTCAGTGGAGAAACAATACATGTTTACATAAAATTCTGAAGTTTTTAATAGGCAAACAGTATAAGTAAACATTAAAGTAACCACAACTGAAATCCTTCTTATAGCATTCAAAAGAATGGGAATTAGTTTCCAGTATGTATCATTCAAAAACTATTGATGTTTTTTGGTTTGAGGAAAGAATACTTTGTAAGCCTAATAATGTTTTCTGGAGAGGTTAGGATAGGCAGGATAGAAAAGATTTAGTACCTTGAGAGAGAATTCAGTATTTGGAAATTAAATTCCAAGTGACTAAGTAGCAGGCAAACAAAAAGAAAGAGTGTTAGCTTTTTGAAATTGAATTTTTTAAAAACATTTAATGGGAAAAAAGCTACTTGCAAAATAGAAAAAAAAAGTCCTTTGGAGTGGTTGAATTGAGGAAGAATATGTGCAGAGCTCAGTGGACATACTATTTTCTCTCTCTCATTAGGCTCATATTATCTCAACATGCAGAAATTTATATTTGTGATTATCAGTAATGCTAATACAAACAGTAACTTTGACTAGTGGTCTCCCATAGACTTTAGAACACATTCTCACCGTCCCTACACACCATGTCACCAGCACAGATAGATGAGTAAAACTAGGCGTTTTGTAATTTTAAAAGTAAAATAATTGAAAACTTAAGTGAATAGATAGAAAACTAAAGTGCTTGCCTTGGCTAATAATTGAATTGTATTCTGCTTATCCTTAAATGCAATTACTGACACAGCTTTTCTACCAGTTTAAATATGCTGACTTCTGAGCAAGTAATTCATAAATTTCATTAGACCATTTATTTTATTTGCTTTTTATTTTCAATTGAGGACAGAAAGAGCCTTCTACAAACAAAGGAAAAAAAGGTATTGAAATGGAAAAATTATTATTAATGCCATGGGTAGCTCTATGCAATCCTCTGATAAAGCAAGTACTGTACCCATGCCCTACATAACCCAAGACATGGGTATTTAAAATCCATCTTTATTAATGTACTACCTGACAGTTGCAACGCCTGTGGTAAGACGATCTAAATCTGTAGAGTTGAATGCAGGGCATCCTTTGTGTTAGGAAAGGTGAGAGAAAACCGGCTTGGTTTATAGAAACACTTTTTTTNGGTGTTTGTAGATGGCCTCTGCCTGTTTAATCACCCACTGCAGAATTTACATTTTATCATCCTGAACAACAGATTTCTTGCAACAATTAGAGCTACTGACAGCCAATCTAATTTTCCTCTATTGTTTTTCCCATTGCCTGAAGTGTCTTTTCCAGGGCAGCATGTGTGCGCTTTGACTTTTCACAGACTTCCTCAGACTACAACCATTATATCTCGTTTTTGGAGTTTATGGCTCTTCAGTGTGGGACTGTCTTTGTCTCAAGCAAGAATTGTTTCAAGCAAGAAGAGCACACAGCATATAAAGCAAGTGTTTTGGGCTACTGTGCAGATTTCTGACATCAGGTTTATAAACAACTGTTTGCTGGCTTGTAGACTTTGGACTTACAAGACTTTAACTTGAAAAGTAAACATTACTGAAGGATTCACACAGACATATGCATACTAGAGAATTAACTTTAATTCTAATTTTTTCTGTTACGACTAGAAGTCAGGCATGTAGTGGTAAATTTTCAAAGCTCTGTGTAGGTTTTTCGGCTGCAAGACTACTATTAAATTCAACAGGCCATATGTTCTATTGGTTTGCAGGCTACAGAGGTTAGTTTCATGATATAACTTATCTCAAAAATTTGTTTCAACAGCTCCATCTTTTGAGGAAAGGCACTGACTTTGGATTCAGGAAACCTGAATAAAGTTCTTAGCCTATCCATGTTCTTCTATCATCTTAAGCTATTCCTTTAATGAACGCTATATTTTTGTTTCTTTACCTGAGAGTTTTCTTTCCTGATAGTGGTATGTGAGGATGAAATAACACAGCTGCAACAACAGAAGCCACAGAACTAAGAATGTGGTAGTGTCCATGTAGATGGGCAAGAAAGTCTGGATTTGGCCCAGAAAAAAATATATGAATAAATAATATTGCAGTATAAATTAAGAGAAATAACTGGAGATGGGGAGGAGGAGGAGGAGAGGAAGCTTGCTCCCAGGATGAGACTTTATATGGGAATTTTCTTCTAGTAGAATACTGTTATGGTTGTGTTTTTAATCCCTGAAAATAGAGATTGATAATGGAAATGCTGACAAATCTTTTGCTGTTCACAGGACTGTAATATTCTGTTTAACACAACCAAAATTGCAAGGTATGCTTTTTATCCTTTTCTGCTACGAAGGCAATTACACAAGCATCTTGTTGAAGTAGTTTATAATATGATTAAATAGGCAACATTAAATCAACTGGTGATTGAATCCTCAAGAGAGAACATATTTCAGTTAAACTTGAGAGTTACCATACTTCTTTATGTTTAAAAGCCTTTGAAGCAGGACACATGATGGCATGATACCACTCATCTTAGGCTCAGGTTGAAAATGAAGGTGCTCAAAAATATAAATATTCTATTTTTTCTGCTCCTGCTATCTTAATTTTAATGTTTACAGAATGTGATGAAAGCTGGCTGTATTTGCATTTTATTTAATCTTAGGGAAGACTAAACTTCACACATCTGGTGGAGGCAATCTTCTAAAGTGTTTGCTTATGTAAATTAAAAATAAGATTTCACCTGCTACATTTCTAAGCAATTTATTTGTGCTCACAACTGTAACTAACAAAGATTACACTTTTGAATCCACATAATTCAATTTGTACTTCCCTCTAATTCACCTCATATTAGTATTTTTTTGTTTGCATTCACATAGTCCTATGTTCATAAATATAAATTTAAAAAGTTTGTTTGGAAAAGAAAGAGAAGCAAAAAATCTACCATAAATAATTCTTCTCCATCATGTGTACCTCTGCAGGACTAGAAACAAGTCATAAAATTCAGACTAGAAATTAACTATAAAATTCTGTATTTTGAAGGAGTTCTTATTTCAGGATTATGATTCCAGTTCAAATATTTGTATTAATCTTTTTCTATAGCTGATATTGAGGAAAACTAAAATATTTAGCTCCATTAATCATTCATTATAAATCAATTTCTATCACCTTGTCCTAATTGTCGTCTTTCTTTGAATGCCCTTCAAATTGTCAATGTCTTTGTTAATGCAATGTCCAGACCTCTAGGCAATGTTCCACATAAATAGCATTTGACCATCTATACACAGACTCTTCTTACCTTCCTGAGCTGTGAAATGAACATGCATCTTGAAATTAATTTAGTCTGATTTATTTATTTGCTGCTCAACTGTGTTATCAACATTTATGTTTATGTCTTCAGGCTGTCAAACCAATATAACTCCCTACCTTTCACAGTCCTTCCTGGTTAAATTTCATCAGAGCATTGCACTCTCTGCAGCTGATTTCCACCTCTGAACTACTGAAGATATGCAGACCTTGGAGGTCTTCTGGGTAGCACCTTGGAATCTAACTTGGTGCCCTATTATTTACTGCTTATCAAAAATCTCCATTTAATGTTCCACAGCCCATTTACAATCCATTTATCAATATTCACACCCAAGTCTCTACAAATTAATCTGAAGGTGAGATTTTGCAAGAGATTTGAAAGCTTTACTAAAATCGAGCTACAGTGCATCTGCCACTTCCCTACACTCACATGGTTAAAAATTCTGTGCAATACAAAGCAAATAAAGTGAGTCTGGCAAGATCTATTCTTTATAAATCGAGGTGCATATTGCTTATGGTTATCTATTAGAGAACAAAAAAGTTCACATGTATAGATCTTCAAAAAAATATAAAATTTTAGAAATGAGAGGTCAAGCTCTTACACAGCTCTAAGCTTGTCCTTATAAACGTATGAGACTGATGGGATTTGTACTCATATCTATTGAATTTCCAGTGAAATGAAATGGAGAAATGCATCTCAGACTAGAATTAGTCCATAAATACTCATAAATCAAGTAATAATTCATATCTGTCTTTGCTGACCTTCATGAGGCTTCTGTCAGCCCATTCGTTCAGCTTGTCAAAGTTCCTCTGAATTGCAGCCCTGCCTTGCATTGTACTGACTATTCACATTAATTTTGTATCATGTGTGAACTTAGTGATAGTGTGCTCCATCCAGTCAGTGATCTAACTGATGAAGATGTTAAACAGCATCAGTCCTCGAATCGCCCCATGAGGAATGCTACTCATACAGTCACTCATCTGTTCAACACAGAGAAACTAAAATTAATATTAGAAATTTTACTTTTACGATCCAGCTCCTGAGGGCTGAGATTAGTTTTCTCAATGTTGCAGAGCATTTCAGAGTGAGAAGAAATCTAGATCAAAACTTTACTATCTTAATTTCATTCTGAAGCCTACAATGTTATTGTCAAACATATAAATGTAAAATCAGGAGACAATCAAAGATTGCAGCCAACACCTAAGGATCTGTCTGTATGACTGGGCTCAAAGCTAGAGTGATTTACAGATACACAATTAACTTCATTCATAGCAGTATTTTCCTGAATTTAAGGAATTAATTGACTGTATTAAAAAAAAAAAAGTGGAAACATAAATCTTTGCAGTATTCACAGCTCTGTTACATATTTGTTATTTTATCCCCTAATAAAGGGCTTGCCCGTTTGTGACAGGAATATTAAAGCAATTTATTATGTGTTCTTTCACTCCTATCAAGTTTTATCTAAGCAGTAGCCCTTGATTAATATGTTATCATCATTCCATGTTTACAGTAGCCTTTACAATTTACATTACAAACCTCACAATGGCAAAGTTTTAGATAGCAGCAGAAATTTTAAAGTTACAATAGTTATCCATTCTTATATGGACTGTGCGTATAGCAAATGCTAATCATAATCCTAAAATTCTACCACTTTAGGTAAATTTTATTGTGGAATCACTGCAATGCTTAAAATGGGGTGAACAAGTCATGCTTCAGCTCAGGGAAAAAACTACATTTCCAGGAGTTTCCAAACACATGCCTCTCCATAGCTGAATAACAGGTAAGGAAGTGTTTTAGGCTCTTGTCCCCATCCAGCTTCTCAAAAACAGTCTTGGGGGAAGCAAACCTATTTGCCTTTCTTCCTTTCCATCTCAAGTGGACTTGTCCCTGGCTCCTAAAATACAACTTACATACATATATATATATGTATGTCCAGATAAACCAACCACATATTTTCCAGGAGAGAAAGAGAAGTTTCTTTTCCTTTTTTTTTCTCCATTGCAAGGATGCAAAACCCCAAGTTTGTAACCGAAGACTTATTATCACTTTAACTGATGAATTTTCCCAGGCTGAATGCTATAAAAATTTGACATAAAATACTGGCTGTATCAGAAGCAGTCTGCTTTAGAAAAAAAAGTCTTCAAACCTCACACAGTTTAACGGATGGTAAAAATCCAGCCTGCTAAACAGGTCAAGTAAGCTCAGGATAGACAGTCTCCTCCCAGAGGTGGCTCATCGTATTTCCAGTTGTAACCTACCTCATTCATGTATATACATAAAAAAGTATATCCTCACACTAAGTATGTTCCCAACTTCCATTTTCCTCCCTCCTGTTAAATTAAAAAGTGAAAAGAGATGAGATGTAAAAGCCAAACGGAAAGTGTCTGAGCATCTACAGTTTTCAAGGCCTAACTTTCTTGGGCTTTATAGCTTCAACAATGCTTTGGTGAACAGTTAGCATATCCTACCAATCAGCATAATTGTACATGATCAGAGGCTTTTGTAAAAACATGAAAATAACTACATGTCTCCAGAAAAGCTATATGGATGTTAGTCATATTAGCTGCATATTTAGGCTCTAGCATATTGGTAGAATATCTCACTTGTCATAAGCCTGACTTTGGTAAACTCTTAGATCTCATGTTTGACTCCTGTGATTTTGCAGTAAAAGAGCAAGAACACTTCCACAACAACTGCAGTTATTTTCAAATATGTTGTCTGGGTGATGCCTAATTCTTCTCCCTACTTCATCTTTGCATTGAGAAATTGCCAAGAATCATAACAGATATTGCATATTGGTGCCATATAGCCTTGTGCTTCTGTTTGCTGGTTTCTTATGCTGTAGTAAAAATAAATTTTGCAGCTTTTCTCTTCTTTAAAAGATAGAAAGAATCACCTATCCTGATTCACTGAGAACAGGCTGGAGATCAGCAATGTCCATAACCTGCTAAACAAAACCACTAAGAAATACAACAGAGTACTAAACCTCTCTAAAATATTTTAACAGCAGAATTTTCTGTGCCTGAACAGACGTCCGTCTTTAATCTTTACCTGTTGAGTCAAAATGTCAAGTAAGATGATCATCAAATCAATCATCAAAATGCTTGTTTACAAATGAAGGCTGACATACCAGATGACAGACTTTCTCTCTGATTTCCAAATACTACTTGCGTTTCAATCAAGAAATTGCTAAGAACCTACCCAATGGTTCCTAGGACTTTCCTGGACTATGACACGGAACAGGAGGCTGGGGTTACAAATGCCTTTTAAGGGAGAGTCCCTTTTGGGCAAAAGGGAAAGCATGACATTTTTTAACAGAAATATTGACTTCAGAAAGGTTAGGATTTTGTTTTGTTTTGTTTCAAGTGTTTGAAAAGCAGGATTTCCCTATCCAGTATTTCTGCTGTTTTCCTTTGAGCATGCAGGATGCATTTCTTAAAGAAACAGAGGCAGTAGAACTTTTAACACAGAGACACTACTGTGTAATCTATAGATCTGTGCCAATGTCTGTCTCCCTCTGCCTATCCTGCTTTCTCTGGTTCTTTCTGTTGTATTTCGTTTTCCAAAAAGATTATGATAGGAGTAATGGAAGATATAAGAAAGGTCTCAAGGCGTTGCACCTGAGGACTGGAAGTGAAGGAAAAGCTAAAGACAAGTTAGCCTGTTCAAAGATCTGCCTGAACAGATCAAGCTGGGAGACAAGGAGCTGATTGCAATCATCAACCAGTGAACTTTTCCTGGGAGAAATACAAGTTTCTCTTCTACCCTACTGTTTGTTAGTTTTACTGCACTTAAAAGATATTTATAAGCTTCAGCTCATAATTCCCTTTTAACACTATCACTAAAGAACTCACCAGTTGATTTCCTCTCAAGTTAAAAACACATCACTGCATTTGGTCTTCATTGCTGGTGGGCTGCTTCTTTTTTTTTTTTTTTTAATTGCCTTCTTTAGGAGTATCCATCTCTAATATTTAGCAAGAACTAGACCATAACATCGATATTAACTCCTGAAAAAAAATGCATTTCACTATATTGTTATTGTGCAGCATGTTTCCTCATGCAGTTTTGGTCAGAGCTAGCTAGCACCCTCCCAGACAACACCAGCACATGGTTTGGTGATAGCAGAAACAACAGGGATTGTTCCCAAATGGACACTTTGGGCACAGCTACCACCTTTCAGGAGCTGAGGCAGCTGAATCATACAAACCTCAGCAGTGCCTCACCACATGCCCTCAGAGACACCAAACAGACCTCAGTGCCCTTCATTTATTAGAATAAATATATCTTGTAAGTTTATTTCTTAGTAATGGGTAGGTATGGTGATGGTAATACCCAACTGTCAGGGCATAGCATGGACAAGGGACTTCCCCGGGGCTGGGTGCTGTGGAGATTCCCCATGGGGCCATCAGGGCAGGGCCCTGACAGGCAGGGCCCATCCCACCACCCCAGCCAGGAACATGGCAGCCAGTGGCACCAGAGCAGCCCAAGTCCTGGGCATTGGGCACATCACTGGGAAATGGGACAGGCAAAGGCTGGGACATGGGCCTGCAGGTGGGCTTGGCTCATCAGTGCCTATGGCCATGCAGGGCAGGGCCATGGGGAGCTAGAGGGTGGCCTTGCTTCAGCCTTGCTGAGATAGCGGCTGACATGGCGTCCTGGGCCATGGATAGGGTGAGGGAGCTCCAGGGGGCTGGGCAGGGACAGTCAGGCCCGTTAGTGCCCTCAGGACCCTGGCACCAGCAAAAGGATAGCTCCATTAGGGGGTTATTCCTGCAAATATTTATTTTCATAGGTAATTCAACAAGTTTGCTTCCTCATAATGTATGGAACAAAAATGGATAGGAAAAGCCACAGCAAAACTGCTGACATTTCTTCATGGCTGTGCAGCCTTCTATGAAAAAAAGCTATTTATTTTGAATGTGAAAATCTGTGAGTTCAAGTAAAGATCACCATAAAGGAGGTGACCCACAAGATACTAAAATTGCCTCTTCTCTCTTCTATTAGCACCTGAAGGCCTCCACCATGAACGGTTTCCTGAGTGACAGTGAGCGATAGTAAAATTAGAGTAAAACTGACCTTTCTTTATGCACATGCTGTAACTTTTGGTTGTCTTACTGAATCAATAGCCTGTGCCAAAAGCAGCATTTAAAACTATTAATCATGGACTACTGTGAGTCTCGCAGGTATTGGGGATCTTTTGAAGTACCCATATTGAAAACCAAGGAGCAGACAATTTAGCAGGCAACATTTGCAAACTTCAGGTCAATAATACTTTTTCTGAAGTATGGATCCTGCTAAATTTCCTACAGCTAAGATTTTGGTGCAAGGAGTTTATTTGATAATTACTTTTCTTTTTTTTTTTTTTTTTTTTGACGTTGCATTTAAACTAAGTGCGTGGATATGAAAGAATCTTCCTTGTTACAGAAAAAGTGCTTAAAATATCCAAAAATACTCTCAAGCACACCAACTTTTTTTTTTTTTTTCTGTGAGTATCCATGGCAGTGAACATGGATTGTTCAAATGATTTTAAGCAGAGGGAACACTAAAGGAGCATAGACCTGCAAAGTATTCTCAGAATTTTTGTATTGCAACCATTTGCATATTGGAATTAATAGTCACACAAAAATTATACTGTGCTCTGAGTGTAATTCAAATAACCTGTCAGTAGATATGGAATTATCATTACCGCTAAATCATCTCTAGGAAAATCATTTCTAATGGCAAGGGTAGTTCACAATAACCTGTTACACTTGGCATTAAAATACAGTAAGAGCACTCAGAACCCTCAGGTTGGTGGCGGTAACTTTTGGATAGAGGTGATTTTGTTGAGCCACCTGAATTACATCACCATTGCTCATCTGAGCAAGCCCAACGTGGGTCACAGACAGTAGCACAGTGGACTGACTACCTACCTATAGAAAGGCATTTGCAGAATAAAGGTTTAAGATTGCCACTGACCAGAATTTCAATGCTCACATTACAGCTTCATGAAGCTTCACAAGCTAGCACTGTACAAATCCTCTAAGGATTTTTCCTGCTATCCCCAAGGAAGTAGTGAGAAGTAATTCTGTTACCTGAGTGAGTAGAAAGAGGAGGTAAGAAAGAAAGTTTGAGTCATTTTTTCTTTTTTCTTTATCATAAAAAATAAACAGGAAAAAGCATCATTTTTTCCCCTCACAGTTCACCTTTAAGCTCAATTACCAGTTTAACCAACCTGCCAAATTCCACTTCTGAAACTCTTCTAATTCCATTTTGCCTTAGTTTTAGTACTAATTGAAGCTGCTGCAGTTAATTTAGTTGAGGTGAACTGCTCTACTAAGTTTCCTGGAAAGAATTTGTTCTACTCTTTCCAAAGAAGACCTGAACCATGCAGAAATGTCTGTAGAACAGAAAATTGTAAGCACTGTACTAGTTGATGTTTGGTGCAAAGTTATATAAATATGAATATCATTACAGAAAAAGATAGAAGAATCCTGTCATATGTCCTAATTCAGCAGACTTCTCTGAAACAGAAGGAACATACAAGGAACAAAGGAATGTGACAGTGCAAAAAATGAAGTTAAAATTTTCCAACACCAACTAAATATGATTGATCCTACACTGAAATACAAACCTGAGAAAGCTCCAGACAACATGAAACAGTGGCAAGCATCTGTCACAATGATCTCATATAAAGAAGTAAATATTAACTATTAAAGAAAAAAAAAAAAAAAGCTAAGAATTCTTGTTCTAACTCAGATTTAAAATTAAAGTGACAAGTTTAACTTCCCCTACCTTTGTCTTCTGTAAATATATAAATATTTTTCTGCAAATGTGACAAAAGATACATATAAGTAGATATAAGTGGGTTTTGTTGGCTATACAAAAGCATTTCAAATGAAATGACGAATGCATACTTACAGAGATCAACAATAATATATTTACATTGCAGCACAAAAGCTTGAAGATACTAAGAAGATTTAAAGAGCTTAAGGTTGTTAAGAGGTCTTAAAGTATTTCCTATTTAAAAAATACTAAAAATATTACAAATATTTTCTATTTATTGCAATTTGCAAATACTGATTTCTCCACTGCTACTTTTACACCCATAGATGGAAAAAAAAAAAAAAAAGTGGTATTTGCATATGCATATGAACATTTCAGTAAAACATTAATCATACATAACTTTTGGATAGTAAGATCTGTTACAGAGCTGGTAGTCTCCTAAAATAAAGTGCCAATGTTATTTCTCTGGAAAGTTCAAAATCTACACACGTCAAACACCAGGAAATATACTATAGTATTCACTATAGACAACACTCCTGTATTGGCAGGAGGACAAACTGCTTGCCTTCATGAGCTTTTCACTTCTGTAACACATTCACTTCTGAGAAAACAGGTGAGAAGATAATGTTAAGTACTGGAAGTGTTGTATTAATAGTGGATCAGTTTGGGGTCTTCATTGGATACCTCTGAATCCATATGCAATACTTAGCAGGCTAGGCAAACATATACATGTCTAAGTATTTATCAGCTGTGAAACTTACTTGATCAGTATCACTACTGCAGTCCTTGTGCTCATGAGAAAGGTGCTCCTGGAAATGACATTACAATTGCTGTAAAATTGGAGTGGTTCCTCGAAAACATCTCCAAGTATCTGAGATACCTCAGTCCCTTTATAATATGTTAAATTATTTCTGGTTGGTAGCATTGCAGGGTAAAAATGCTATTTCCATTGCACAACAGCAATTGCTGATCATCAGGGCAATGCATAGAATAAAAGTTCAGTTCAGTGATAGAGATACATTTTCAAATATTCATAACTCTGTGGAAGAAATATTTTTAGCTGTGAAATGCTATACCAGCACTCTGTCTGCAAGTGAGTTCTTATGTATATACTTGAACAAAGCTACCCATTAAAGGTATGTGCAAAGAAAAAAAAAGGGATTTTTTAATGGGAAAATCTGTTCATTCCTTGCTCCCAGGGATTTGTACAGATGAGTCAGTTTTCTTTGTGAATACACTAGGTCTACCTAGTATTTCAAGTCTAATATTTTGCAAATGATCGTGCTTCTAAAAATGGAGATTTCAATATCTGAAATTGGGATTTATATAGCCTAATTTTAGGCACTGAAATTGGTAGTTTTGGTTTCCTGGTTGAAGGAGAAAAAAAAAAAGAAATCTCTAGAATGCAATTCAGAGAATCCAATTTATAGTCCTATTCTGATTCTCTGTTTCCTTCCACTGACTACATGTCAGAAAGGTACATATTTACTGTGGGGCTTCAAAGGAGTCCCTTGACCATTTGACCTCTTCCCTGTCCTGCCACACACACATACATTCAAAGGTGCACACATGCACATATTCTACAGAACCTTCTTTCGAAATGTGCCTTCCTTCTGTTGTTGAGGTAGTGATTGCTTTGAGATGCACAGTTCTCTGTCTTCCCCACTGTTTTTTTCAGCCTCTTTCCTTATCCCAGAACTATAGGAAAAGAAACAAGCCACTGAATTTGGATACTCTAAAATAAGTGGCCAAATAGGTACTTTCATTATGAGCAGTTAAAAAATAAGCAGATCAATCCATTTTTCGCTCAGGAAATTTCTGTTCTTTTTCACCTGCAGTGCTGTTGTTGACAAGGATAGACAAAGACAGAGTGATAGCTGGGCTGTACACATCCCTGAATGAACTCTTTGTTCACTCTTCTGTGTTGAGCCTCAGCATCTAGCCTTCCAACAGCTCAAAGTTGATCTGACACATCTCTTTAATACAGTGGAAGGACATAGCAAATATATGTTAGAGCCTTGGGCTGTGTTCTTTAGTCAAAGTAATGGCTAGTACAGGGATGAGTATGAAGGGGCCTTGCATCATCAAAAACTTTAGGGATAATCCTCAGTGATTCAGACTGAATGCTTGTTAACATTCCCAAACAACAGCAACAGCTTAATGGTCCTGTAAAATGGCTGTATGCCAACAATAACATGACTCACATGAGGAAATTCTAAGAAACTTGTCAGCACATCTACTAGCATCTAAATTGCAATGAGATAAGAATCAGGTGGGAAGACTCAGTGGGAAAGAAAAGAATTTCTCACTCTTTCCTGAAGAGCCAAGGAAATGAAGAAAGTACAAGGAAAGAGAACATGACAATGAATAAGATGACAAAAAATACACTAGTTCTCCATCAAGAATTCAGAAAACTGTAAGTCATTGACTCATCCCACTAATATGTTTCTTTTGAAGATCCAGTTTTAATACATATTCACAGCTTTAATAAATACTAGTTTCCTAAAGAAAAAATTAAAATATGCCTTAGTTTTCTCCTGGGTAATTGTTATGGTTTAACCCAGCAGGCCGCTAAGCACCACACAGCCATTCTCTTGCTCCTCTACCCTGAGTTGGATGGGGGAGAGACTCAGAAGGAAAAAGCAGTAAAAACTCATGGGTTGAGATGAAGAGAGTTTGATAAGATAGAAATGGAAGGGAAAATTACACAAAACAAGTGATGCACAATGCAATTGCTCACCACCTGCTGACCAATGCCCAGCCAGTCCCCGAGCAGTGGTCCTCCCCAGGCCAACCCTCCCAGTTTTTATTGTCCTGCATGATATCAGATGGTATGGCATATCGCTTTGGCCAGTTTGGGTCATCTGTTCTGGTTGCGTCTCCTCCTAGCTCCTTGTGCACCCCCAGCCTCCTTGCTGGCAGGGCAGTAGGAGAAACTGAAAAGTCCTTGGCTCTGTCTAAGCACTGCTGTGCAACAACTAAAACATCAGTGTGTTATCAGCATTATTTTCCTCCTAAATCTGAAACAGAGCACATACCAGCCACTACGAAGAAAATTAACTCTATCCCGGATGAAACCAGGACAATAAAGAAAGCATAGTTCACATCATGTAGGCAACTGTGACTGTGTTATTAGGTAATTTACATCTTTCTGAAAAACGTAGCAGGTTTCTTAACACCATAACTAACTCTGAAGATGTTGTTTGGCACTAAGTTCAATATTTTCATAAGAATTTTAATACTGTGCTGTCTTCATTTTTCTGCTATCAGTGAAATCCCCCTCTACCCCTGAAACTCCATGTTTCAAAATCTACTTGAAAGTCTCATTTCAGTTAGAAAAACGTTTTAAGATTTTTCATTATAACCTGATGATGAAAAAAAGTACTGCCAGTACAAGCTTCTTGTTCTATAGATGCATGTGTCAATATCATAGCACCATAGTGAACATCCTGCCTTCACTTCATAAGCAATTCAGGAGTTCTACTTCAAACACTGTGACACTACACAGTCAGATTAGAATATGGCTGAGCATAAAGGGATGGTGTCTTTCTTCTCTTCCCTTGTGGGTCTGCAAATTGAATTTGGCCCACAAGTTGACAGAAATGAGATGCTCTTCAAAATATACCATTTAGCTATTCAGTGTAGAATTGTACACATCATTCAGTCTCTCTTGTTCCTGTGGTTTGTGTCCATAGCTGATGCTGACTGCTGCCACATTTTCAATTGAGGAAAAAATATATGCAGCAGCAAACCACCCAAAGACCTCTCACTTCAGGAACCAAACTCAGGCAACATGTGACAGGAGACCAGGTTTCTGTTTCCCCTGATCCAACCCTGGCAAGAAAACATTCTTCTTAGAGAGAAACACAGATTTCCTTTGGATTTAAAGCAAGGCATGGGAGAAAAATGACCTGGTGAAAACTAGTGTCTCAATATATGGACAAGGGAATGAGGGAGATGTGTTCAAAGTAAGTGTCTGGACTAAGCAGCTCAGGTGGTAAACACAATCGTACTTGACTGTACTGCTGATGCACCATAGTTTCATTTGACTAACACTCTGGCTTTGCATTTAATGCTTTCAGAAAGGCAGCAGGTAGATGAGGGATTTAGGTTCAGTAGAGAATTTTCTTTTTCTTCATAGGAAAAAAGCATTCTGCAATGTTGCAGTTATTTGAAAAACAGCAAGTCCCAAAGCAGTGTTTTTTTCCGAGGATTACCTTGCTATTTTGAGGCGAACTAGTATAATTATATACACAGCATTAACTCAGATTCCAGTCAAGTTTCAAGTTCTTCAGATACACCCAACAAACACTATGTCATGTGAAGTGGATAACAAAAGTAAAGGAATATTGAGTACCTCCCACTTCCTAAACCTACCTAACCTTCTTGCATGTACTGAAAGATAGGTGATCTCCTAAACCACACATGTTACAGACAGGATCTTTAAAGATTTGCCAAACCTGAGAACTTTCTATCCCTTTGCCATTCATGAAGAGATGGTGTTCCATTTCATGGTCTAGGCTAGTAGTCAAGACAAAACTACAACCAATGACCCTCAATTGTCTTGATGCCTTGTCAAGAGCAGTTCATAAACATAGTGGTGGTCCCCATGGTAGTCAGGTGAATGCCCAGAATAGACCAGTCATGACCTTACTTTAGGCATAATTGGTCATGAGTTCTGTTCATTGTTCTGTCAGAGAAGTACTATTCCAAAATGGATATATAGTAAACAGAGGTATAGGTAATTTAACCCAGACATTTCTTCTTCCATCAAAGTACTCTTGTAACAGAAAGTAAAATTTAATTTTCTTTGTTTCTTTAAGACTTTAGTTCCTATTTACAGCACTTTAAAATATTGTACGTAAAGGCATGTAAAAGGAAATGATTTATTCAGTGCAGGAATGATAACTCAAAAGTCTCTTTTTTTCAGGCATATTTTCTCTGGTTCTCTCTTTCTATTCACAGCAGTGCCATTTGCTGTCCAAATAAATAGAGGTTACGTAAGAAAAGAATTATTGTAGTGTGCTCTACAGAGGCATCTCTTAATACAAAACAATAGGTATTGTGCAAACCAACATGCTACTTAAGCAATGTGGGATGCTAAATCCATTTGGTATCACACAGATCAAACCTGGATGATTAATTACAGACCTTATAGGAAAGGTAAACAATCCATCCTCATTGTAGAGCTGTAAGCATACATCTTCTTAATCACAGTGGGATTACAACATCCCACTCTCCACAGGTGTGTAGCTTTCTGTCACCAGCATTTGCTATGAATCATATGGAGTTATTATTCTCATTTTACACTAAATACAGAGATGAAAATAACTGTACACTATTCAATTTCTGTTTGCACAGAGAGAGAAAAAATAGGTATTTTATGTGCAATTTGGACTGCAATATTTCTTTTTGGTTGTCTCATTTGGTAGCATGTTTTTTCCAAATATTAACATCAATGTGCTATTCATAAAATCACACTGATCACTGACATTTGAGCTTATTAACTAAACAGCTATTAATTGTATTGACACTGAAGGACTACAGTAGCGCACACAAGTAAGTATCACTGTGTTTTCTCCTTTGTATCACACTGTGGTATTGCTGCCAAGAACAAGCCATAAGCTAGCTAAGCGAGTTCTGCCTAAAAATATAAGCTTTAAGGTTTTGTTTTGTTCTGTTTTGTTTTAACTCAAAAGCTGACTTTTAACAGCAATTTGTAAGCATTTCTACTTTACCTTGATAAATGTCACTTTTAGATACTAAATCTGCAAGTTACGTTTCACTCTCAGCACCCAGCACATTTTATAAACTGGAGAATAACTTAAATTACTTGGGATACAGGCCAGTTCCCGTTTATATCATCAGAATAGATCCCACCAACTTCAAGACAATTCAGGTCTTGTTCTGAAGCTCTTCACAGAGACCATGTATATCATAGCTGTTTCACCTGAATTTCATTTCCAAGATCTGGAAAGATCTGGATCTGATTTTTTCAGTGTTTCTTGTTTGTTTGTTAGTTTTTAACCATCATGATAAACAGCAACGAACATCTGAATTGAAAATGAAAATAAATTGGAATTATGCTGTAAAATTACAGGTCATTATTACAAAGAATAAGGCTGGAATAGACACAAAGGTCATGTAAATGTCATCCTTTTGCATTCAGGTAGAAATAGGTATATCTACATGTTTCCTATCCTGGTCATAATAAATGTAATTGAACTTATTTGTTCTAGATGAAAAGAAAGGGAAAGGGAAAGGGAAAGGGAAAGGGAAAGGGAAAGGGAAAGGGAAAGGGAAAGGGAAAGGGGGAAGGAGAGGGAGAGGGAAAGGGAAAGGGGGAAGGAAAGAGGGAGGGAGAGGGAGAGGGAGAGGGAGAGGGAGAAGTTGGAGAGGGCAAGGCGAGGCAAGGCGAGGCAAGGCGAGGCAAGGCAAGGC
>VXAL01006810.1:18688-29408 GCA_013399475.1 Chauna torquata | reverse complement strand
AATAAAAAAAAAAAAAAAAAAAAAAAAAAAAAAAGCCTTCTTCATATGCTATATAATAGGTTTATACATATGTACACTATGCACTAGGCTTAGGTTGGAAGTATAATATATTTTAGACAAGAGACTGGGGAGATTCAGGTAAAATTTATATATTTTTTATTAATGAGTCATGGGCTAAAAACTAAATGCAGCATCGGGATGGAATGTGTACCTCTGCAGGGAAATTAAACAAGTTAATATACATTATTTATATATATTGGCATTGCCCACATTCAGTGATTATTGATGGAAAAAAAAATAGAAGGGAGGACAACAAGAAGGGCATGCAGATATTGTGGCATGAACTACTGAAGCAAAAGCAGTTGCAGCCTTCAGAAACTAAGTTCTATTCTCTCCAACCTCCACCTGCCTTCTACTGCAAGCCCATTTTTGCTCTATCTGCTATAAGTAGGTGTGAATTTCAGCGTGTGCTGCAGGTCTATCAGTCTAGGTAATGATTTTTTTTGTTCACTCTTTTGCACCACTGAAACCTATAAACTTAACTTAAAAGCTAAAACTATCTCAGTAACATTTAATTATCTCTGATATTCGGTATTTTTAAAACATCATATATTTTTATTAAGTGACTAAAAAATAACCCTAAGTAATAAAAGAAAGAAAACCAAAGGCCCTTGCAGCAAGAAAACTGTTTATTAAGAAGAAAGAACTATTAAAATCCAGGATTCCTCAGTTTGAAGAGTGACACAAAGTCAGTTTTAGTCTTTGAACAGAGATATGCTTAGTTTATCTAGTCTACTTTCAGTTTATTTGTTGCTTTCTGCTGGAGGTAATTGAGTCCAATTCTCCCCTCATCCACATGTTTCTGTAGGAACAAGAGTGCCCACCTGGGCTCCAATTGCTCCTTAAAAGGATACAGGTCTTATATAGGTCCAGTGAAGACCTTGGGCACCCTAGGGCATCTCAAGTGGTATCAGATGCCTGTCTGTAGGCAACAGAACCTTTTACTTGGGAATTGTTCTTTTTTTTTTTTTTTTCTTNNNTTTTTTTTTTTTTTTTTTTCCTTCCCTTCCTTTTCTTCCTGAAAATAGCCATGTAAAGATTCGTTTAAAAAGTCCTACTCACAGCACATGGAAAACCATTTGATCATAACAATTCTGTGTAAACCAGAAATTTAAGCCCTCCCTAGGGAATGAAAACATATATTTGAATGCTGATAGATATATTCTCAAGGCAGGGGTTAAAAACATTAGGGTTTTGTGTTTTGCTTTGTTTTGTTTCTTTTCCCAAACCTATTCTTAAACAAATCATGCAAACAACTCACCTTACCAAACACCATGGGGAAATGAATATAGGGATTCATAAGTACTCTCCTAGTTTGTATGCATGACTCACTGTCTGGTGGCAAAAATCAATTTGCCTCTTTAAAAAGGCCCCCTTGGGGATAGAAGAATGCAGAGCTGTAATGGTTTACTGTCTTGAGTGTCTTTGTCTGATGACAAACAGAACTGGAATTGACAGCAGAGAGTTATACTCAGGAGCTGAAATGATTCATGTATTGTGACTTTTTCCCTCACCTGGCTTTGCAAAACTGCACCTGCAAAACAGTGCATCTATGTCATTTATGTAGTCACCTCGATTGCACACATCTTGTATTTACAGGCACTGACAGTACCTTGTGTCTCACTAGCTATTTATGTGCTCTGATATCCTGTTGCAAATCAAGCACTCTACTGTCTAAATGAATGTACAAACATTCCTAAATATTAGACCATGCACAACTGAGAAACCACTGAGGATGTTTTAACCTGCATGTCACACAGTGAAGTATATGAAAGAAAAGATTGAAGTGCACACAGAGTAGAGACAGTGCTAGACACAAACTCAGGAAAAATAGGTTTTATTCACAGTTCAGGTGTTGTTCTTCTGTATGACTTTGGACACACATTTTCACTTGTCTGTGACTGCTGCCCTTCTACCTAGTCTTGTTTTGTTTAATTAAGAGATAAAAATTTAAAGCATTGTCCATTTGTGTTGTAGCTAGTGCAAAGG
Organism: Chauna torquata; assembly: GCA_013399475.1. Classification (NCBI taxonomy): domain Eukaryota; kingdom Metazoa; phylum Chordata; class Aves; order Anseriformes; family Anhimidae; genus Chauna; species Chauna torquata. Next base: position 27,359 of record VXAL01006810.1, on the reverse strand, counting down.
GGCTGCTCTCTCATACAGGTGCAAGCTATTTATGTATTACAATTAATAATGATAGTACCTAGTCCTGTTTAACATGTATCTTCCAAACGTCAGTAGAGCAATTCTAGTTGATATCACTTGAAATTCTGGCCAATTGGTCAGAATTCTGACATTTGGATTTTTCTTAAGCTTATATACGAATAACTTGTTAATTTGTCCTTTGACATAATAAATAGGACATAGGAGATCACAATCTGTGGCAACGAAATGCTGGAGTGGTAAGAAAAACTTTCAAATTCCTACTTGTTCAGTCTGTAAATTCTGCAATCACTTGTAAGTTTTTGATAAAGTGAAAAAAAAAATTTTTGGAAAAGGAAGAAGAAAAGATTAAGAAATTCTTCCTCCCCTCCTCCCAAAATGATTTTCTGTTTAATTTGTGAAACCATAAGCATATCAACTCAATAAATTGGAAACTTTTACTTTTGAATCTTGTTTCAGTTAAAAAAAAAAAAAAATCAGAAAGGGATGGTTAAAAACAAGTAAAAAAGCATCTATTCTCTATGAAGTTACTCAGGGAAATAAAAATATGTCCCAAGTTCACATTATGTTCAGGTATAGGCTGTCAGCTTACAGATAATAAGTTTTGTTGGCATAAGATGCAGAAAAAAGAATTCAATCCAGTGCAAGTTAGTATTATGCATAAAGATATTCTAGATTGATTGTGCAAACAGATGCTCTGTGAATTCAATCAAGAAATGGTTTTTGTCACCTCTGCTCAAACAGGCAAGCCAGTTTCATTCCCAATTGAGATGAGAACAGGAATCCATTGCTTACTCTATTAACAATAGACAATTTTTCTAATAATGAATAGATTTTTTCCAGTCCTCTGATGAGATTGCTGAGTGCCAGATGTAGCTGTGTGAATTTGAGTTTTTCTCCAGAGAGGGAGCAACAGTTTAATTTTGGTCTGAAGAGCTTATTTTAAATGCATCTGAAACAGGAGTAAACTTAACTGCTCACTAAATAGTATCTTCCGATAGTCAATGGTACATCCCTGTCTAACAGTGCAATGCATATATCCTGCTTGTAGGCTAAGAAAGAAGATGGGAGGTGAGAGCAAAAATCAACACCATAAAAGCATACATTTATTCACTGCAAATTCACCCAGGTCCAGGTCCACTGTAAGATACCACTGGCGAGATACAGTGACAGCAAAACATTCATATACTCACCTGTGTATTCTCTGTTCGTAAATTGAAAAATATGCACTGAAAGAAAATGAAAAAAAAAAAATTAGATTTGTAGACCAGAGACAATTTTTCCTAAATTTATATATAAAATATTCTTCTCTCAGAACGTAAACTGAACAGAACAGAATGAATATCTTGAGTTGGAAGGGACTCTCAAAGATCATCAAGTCCAACTGCTAGCTCCACATATGACTACCTCAAAATTAAACCATATGTCTGAGAGTGTTGTCCAAATGCTTCTTGAACTCTGGCAGGCTCGGAGCTGTGACCACTTTCCTGAGGAGCCTGTTCCCATGCCCAGCCACCCTCTCAGTGAATAACTTTTTCCTAATACCCAACCTGAACCTCCCCTGATGTAGCTTTCCTCAGGTCCTGTCGCTGGTCACCAGAGAGGAGAGATCAACGCCTGCCCCTCCGCTCCCCTTGTGAGGAAGTTGCAGGCCGTCATGAGGCCTCCCCTCAGTCTCCTCTTCTCTGAACAAAACAAGTGACCTCAGCCACTCCCCATACATCTTCCCCTGCAGACCCTTCATGATCTTTGTAGCCCTCCTTTGGACAGCCTTTAATAGTTTTATGTCCTACTTATGCTATGGTGCCCAAAACTGCACACAGTGCTCGAGGTGAGGCCACACTAGCACAGAGCAGAGTGGGACAATCATTTCCCTCGACCAACTTGCAATGCTGTGCTTGATGCACCTCAGGGTGCGGTTGGCCCTTCTGGCTCCCAGGGCACACTGCTGACTCATATTCGTCTTGCCATCAACCAAAAACCCCTGATCCCTTTCTGCGGGGCAGCTCTTCAGCCTCTCATCCCCCAGTCTGTACATATAGTCAGGATTATGCCATGCTAGGTGCAGACATTTATTTCTGCTCTCAAACTCACTGTGGGTTTTGGGGTAGTCTCTTTTTTTCTCTCTTTCTCTCATTCTTTCTTTTTAAACAATGTGAATAAGCCCTTTTACCAGAACGTACAATCAGAAATAAAAGAGACAGGGTCAGGTTGTCCTAACACCCTGTTCCTAAACCTGTAGCTTTGCCCTTTGAATATAATTATTATGAACTGACATTGCATCATTTTACAGGCCTTTTCCTCAGAGAGGTTTCGACATACTAAAATAGCAAGGTCAGTCATAAACTACTTATGACATTTGTAAAACAGAGGTTTTGTTGCAGGACCCCACATTGCCTCTAAAAAACAGTTTTGTTTTTTTTTCTTCTTCTTCTTTTCCTGAAGACCTTTCTGAGCATAATACACAGTCATCTTGTTTAATAGGCACATCCCATGGCCTTCTGGGCCAGCATAACTTAGTAGGAAAGGGAGCTGCTGCTGGGAAAATGTGCACAAGAGAGATGAGCTGTAAAAGTGTAGTTGACACACACAGCAAAATATCCCAGAAGACTCAGAAGACTTCTCAGTCTTGAAAACATTTACAACAAAGCACAGTGATTTATACCATGATTCCAGTGGAATTACTCATGAGAGCAAGTAATATACTCAGTAGTAATTAACAAGCTCAAATTTTCTGTTATTTACACCAACTCTAACATCTCTTCACACTGTCAAAGAGGTGTGAAAGAAGAAGGCCTGAGAACAGGGTTTTCTTTCATATTTTTTCCTCAAAGATGTTTTTTGTGCTATCAAGTCTGCTTTGCAGAAAAAGTGTCGCCAACCAAGAAGAATCAACAAATGTGTAAACCCATGTGTCTCCACCTCATTCATCTCATCATGTGTTCTCTGACAGTTCCCCAAAACAGCATTCATCTAAATAAGTTGTGAACTTCAAAGTCTTATCAGCAAAATTTAAACGCTAAAGTGGGCAATTTATTTGTCTATTTAGTTCTTTCAGTTTTCTTTTGCTTCGGGTTTTTCCTCCAAAACTCTTGCACATAAACCCACAAACATGAGACTACACATAGTTTGCTGCCTTAACTCAGGTACAGAGAAGTGGTTAGCAAAACATTGTTCATAACTGCTAAGTACTGGCTCTACCAAAGGATAAATAGCCCTGCTCTGTTATGTTTTATATCAAATGTTTAATGTTCCCTATTCAAAACAGCACTCAAGCTTTTGTTGAACTTTCAAGCTTTTGCTGAAGCAAAAGTCATTTTTAAAGCAAAAAGTAAAAAGCAAAAAGCATTTAAAGTCAATGAGACAAGTATGCACTTAAGCAGTATCTTATTCGATTTCCCAAAACCAAGTTCTGTTTTAGCTACTTAAATGTGGATTTAGGGATAAAGCTGCCATATAAAATGAAATATTGTAAAATGACTTTTTACCCTGTGTTCCAAAGGGAGTGTGCGTGACAGATCTCATTTAATATTGCACTGTGCTTCCATTACTAGGCAAAATAAGTGAGGAAGTTTTTACTGAATTCAGACAATATTTTATGTGCATGTGTAATTGTAGTTTTCAGGAAAGTTTTCTGCAGTAGCAGAGACTTCTTTGAGTTAGAACAATATCACTTGAAAAAAGTTTCTTCTACCTACTTAGTCCCTTTTAATGAATTTTCTTTTATTCCCAGTCTTTTCTCAGAACTTTAACCCAACTTCATAGCATATTTTTAGTTTCTTTTTAAATTGATTTTTGTGTGATTTATAAAGCCTTTTGCTATGATTGCATACACAGTTGTATGACAGATTGACATGAGTAATGCTCAGATGTACAATATCCATTCCAAAAGGAATCTATATGGCATAGTTTTTGTCCTCAAGATACTTTGGGATTTGCAAGCTATTAATTAGACCCAAGTAACTCTCTGTTCTTTCTAAGCTCAGTTAGTAATAGATTTCTCTTCCATTTCTCATGGATTTTAAATATTGATAAACATCTTTCTTTCAAAAATTCTACCACTTAATTTTCCCTAGCAGAAATAGTTTCATTAAGTCTTCAACTTCATACACCTCAATATTCAAAATCCGTACTGCAGATGGAGCAAAATTAATTAAAACTAAGTATTTTTCAGTAACCAGAGATAAAATCTTTGATTATCATTTAGTTCTATGGCATGATGAACTCTGATTTTACTGCAGCCAGGATCCAAAACAATTTGAGAGATTTATATCATTCCAGCCAAGATCTGATGACCTTCTTTAATGAATTATGAATCTTGGATATTGTCTCAAGAAGAAATCTGATATGGCAAGCAAGTTGTTTTTGGCTGATAACTTCTTCCTCCTCACAATGGATGACCCTGAAGAGACTGGCTGAAGCAGAGGTCCCATTACACCACCTGGATGTATCAGAATAGTACTCAGAGAGGAACAAATTTAGGGTAGTAGCTTCTAACAATTTCTGAAGTAATATTTTCCTCTTTCCCCTGATGTGCTCCTCATTATTGTCTCTCAGCCATACTCTGCCTCCCAGACCCACCACAACACTGCTGCAACACCAAAGCTGAAGGGGATAGCTGGAGCACTCAGGCAGAGGTGCAAAGAAGCAAGAGGGTAAGGCAGAGTCTAGTGTGAGGACACTGAGGGGAATCCCTGACTCTCAGCTCCTGCTGTCCTAATCAGTTTCTGTTGTGAAGCCTTTGAAGGAGGAACACCTTCAAGTGGGGACCACTGATCCAGAGATTCAAGCGAGAAATATTCAGATAGGACCGTTCAGATCAAATAAACTCAAGGTGTATCATGACAAGACTTCCAGGTGTTGCTGTTAGATTGTGTTTGCTCAGTTTCACAAAGGCCCACATCATGATAAATATTTTAGAACGTGATATTTAGGCCAAACTGCATCAGATTACCAAACAGATCCTAATACAGATAATACTTGAGATAGAAAGACTGCAGGAAAATATGATATGACGTTTCCATTCTGAATGAAAGCTCCAGACAGGATTCCTAGATAACATATCACCTTTATTCTGCCACAAAGTTGGAGAGACTTTACCACTGCTATACTCATTCCTGAACTTAGACATATTGGTTTCCATTCCTGAGTTATGGGGAAGTTTTGCTATAGTACCACGGAATACCTGAATTCTGCCCTTATAAGCTGTGTAGGTACTTCTAAGGGCAGATTTTGCCAAAACTGTTTCAATTTTCCCTTTTCAGTGACCTAATATTATTTCACCTGAAATAATCTGAGTACACTTGGTAGCACTAGATTTTGATTAAAAATGCTGTTTGAAAAAAAGTATATTTTATGCCTAAGTCACACTGTCACTTTATATTAACTTTCTTATTCATTTCACCTTTATGCTGTCCTCTGTATTCATTCATTTTTAACTAAGTTATCTTTTTTCAGTACTGAACTAGATTTTAAGGAGAGAGAAGTGCCCATCTTAGTCTGGAAGAAAGCTATTGCCCTGGCAATTAAAAGCAGCTTGAACTTTAGTAAGCAGATGAAAATCTTTTAGAACCATGTTCATACTGTAAGCTAAAGAAGACGATATGTAACACTTTCACATTGCTTTCCATCCTTGAATCTTTTAATGCTTTACAAAAACAAGACACTTCAGTACCACAATGTAACTTTGTTCAATGATCAGGCACTCTAAGTGGTCTTCTAGTACCAATAATTCCCTAGACAGAAATATTACTTTATATCAAAATGTACATGATCAAATGAATATAGTTTAAATGTGATTGAATTTTGCAAGCTTTCTGTACTAGGTTTTAATTCTGAAGCTCTAAATGCGAAATCTCTGTTAATGCACAAATGGCTACTGCTCCACATTTCAACAAATAAAGTCAGTTAAAAGACCTCTAACCTAAAATCAGTAATGACAACACTCAGCACTTCTATATGCTTGTAGGGACTTTTAATTATTATTATTGTTTGGTTTTGATCTGATATCAGACTATAGATGCTGATCAGTTAGAGGCAGTGCTCTATTGTGGCATTCCTCCTTTGGCTGTAACAAGTAGGAAGGCATTTAACCAATGTCCTTTCTATCTTCAGAATCAGTAGACCCCAGACCCTGCCACTGTGTTTGTGTGCATACGTAATTACAGCAACTTCATGAAGGTTTTTAAATGCACTTCTGAGCGCAGAGAGAGTCCTTACAAGGGCGTTCTCCAACTGAAAGTTCATGCGTCAAGAATTACAAACCACAAATGCCTTTTGAAAAGGCTGAAGTTCTGAAGCAAAGTTTAAACATCTGGTGTGTCAACAGTTACCTAATAGCTCATGAGAAATCACACAAATTGTCCAGTTAAGGTATGGAGAAAGTCAACTCATTAGGAAGATTTTTGTAATACTGTTCCATGTTCCCTCTTTTCATGACTGCCAGATTGACACAAAAGGTCAATCACACATAGACAAATAAAAAGTCTTTTCTGGTTAGTTCTCCACTGGTCTCAACCCAGGTTAGGGACTTCCTTTGTACTCTCAGTAAATGTGCTCCCTAAGCCATCATATATTGCATTTAACAGACCTCTATTCACTCTCCCAAAACTTTCTGTAGTGGGATTTTAAATACCAGCATAATAACTCTACCTGCAAGGATACTACATCCGCTTTCATTAGCTTGGCTTTCAGTAAGAAATTTAACCGCATAGAATGCATCAAAATCCCTGCTGTGAAACATGCCATCTTCTAAGTGCAGTCAGAAAAAGCTCTATAATTTCTTATTCTTTTTAAAATCAAAATTATTTGAGGCTCTGATTTTTCCTCCATATCCTAACTGTTGTCTTGATGATTTTATAAATACTGAATAAAAATAACACATCATACTTTGGACAGATGAACACAAATTTTCTCCATTATTCACTGTCCTTTGTAGTCTTCATTAGCATAGACCAAGTCACCAGCTTGCTAAATAAACAGAATATACAGGTTAGATATATGTTTTTTTACCTGACTTATTTCATGATGCAGAAATTACTTAAGTCCTGTTTCAGTCCTTTTCTGTGTAAGAACAGAATGCTCCAATAAATAATGGCAAATTACAGCCAGAAATGGGTGTCTGAATGAGCTTGTCAAGACAATGAGACATTTCAGCTTATTATTTTGAGAAAATTCAAGTACAAGAGAGAAGCTGTGTGTACTTGTAAAATTCCCAGACCTTTATTAGGTCTATATATAGATATGTGTAAAACAGTTTGCAGGATTAGGGCTATAAACTACCAAAAATAAAATAAATTAGATTCAACTTATATGGAGAAAACATTAAAAAAGGCCAATTCGCAGTACTTAGAAACAGTAGTATCAGTTATTTATTAATTAATTAAAAAGGTTGAAATTCCTCTTAGTACAGCCTCCCCTATTCCACAGTTACTAGCAATATTAGGAAGACATGGTCTCTCTGAAAGAGGGCTAGAGGACCCAGTATTTTATGGCAGGGCTCACCGAAAGAAAGAATCACAAGAGGCTTTGCCTGCTTTTCCAGAAATGCACAGCTGCTCTATACCCTGCCTGGAAACCTAAACAGATACATTATGCCTTATATACCAGCTTCCCCCTGTACTCAGCTCTGGTGAGGCCACACCTAGAATACTGTGTTCAGTTTTGGGGCCCTCACTACAAGAAGGACATCAAGGTGCTGGAGCATGTCCAAAGAAGGGCCATGAGGAGTCTGGAGAACAAATCTCATGAGGAGCGGCTGAGGGAACTGGGGTTGTTTAGTCTGGAGAAAAGGAGGCTCAGGGGAGACCTTATTGCTTTATACAACTACCTGAAAGGAGGCTGTAGCGAGGTGGGGGTCAGTCTCTTCTCTCAAGCGCCAACTGATAAGACAAGAGGAAATGGCCTGAAGTTATGCCAGGGGAGGTTTAGGTTGGATATTAGGAAAAATTTCTTCCCTGAAAGGGTTGTGAAGCCTTGGAACAGGCTGCCCAGAGAAGTGGTTGAGTCACCATCCCTGGAGGTCTTGAAAAAACATTTGGATTCAGAGCTTAGTGACATGGTTTAATGGTGGACTTGGCAGTGCCAGGTTCAAGGTTGGACTGGCTGATCTTGGAGGTCTTTTCCAGCCTAAATGATTCTATGATTCTACTAGCCAAGAGAATCTTCTTAGCCTTACACTAAATAACTTCAGCCTAATAACAGCCTAATAATCAATGACACTGGGATCTTATTCTTTCTTGTAAGAATTTAGAGGGAATTCAAAAGTAAGATTAGCTGAGGATTGTTGAAGATTTCATATGAGTGTTAGCAATGGAATTGTTGAATAGGTGTTATGTCTGTTTCATTTTTATCTTATATGTACTCTAGTAAAGNTCTCATTTTCAGTGTTGGAAAAAGGCCAGATAAATCTGTTAAGTTCACTTGGGCTTGACTGGTAATAACACAATTCAGATCATTATTAGGCCATATGATTATATGCAGCTCTTTACACTTCTAGTAAAGAAAATATATGTTCACCTTTAAAATAGAAATGAGGCTTTGTAATGGACAACAAAATGCAGATCCTCTCAATCTCCACTCTGCTGTTATACATCAATGGAAGCATGTAAATTTAGACAGTGCTTTGAAAGCAATTGTTTGTTCCCCAGATGCC
>VXAL01006810.1:7636-18678 GCA_013399475.1 Chauna torquata | reverse complement strand
CCTCGTGTTCTGTTCTGGACATACCTCCATCTTGGTATGTTCCTTAGTCTCACAGTTCAGCCCATCAGTGCTAACATCCTCAGTGTTCCTCTGTAGTAGTTGCCTGTGTGGTCTGATGTTCTAGGTATTCATTGTGAGCTGAGGAGTGTTTCCGACCCTGGGAGACACCTGGCTTCCACCAAGACATCTGTCAATGGTAGTACTTGCATGTCCCTACTTCCAGTTAATATTTAAATAATTTTTAACTAGAGAGAGCATAAAGCAAGAGAGGTTATTTCCTTGTCTAAATAGCCAGGGCAGCCATCTTGGCTATGAAGATATTTAGCTTCCAGGTCTGGCAAAAAAAAAAAAAAAAAAAAAAAGAAGTGTTCTCTGGATATGTGCAGGAGCTTGTTCCTAACTCTTTCCCCCTGGACTTTGAGCATTCCAGTCTTTCTCACTTCTCTCTGGTCTAGGTATTGCAGAATAAGTTTTAGGATCTGGGACACTACAGTTTTCAGACTAGTTTTACTTAAGTTTCCTTTAGAATCTGGTCTTTGCTATTAATACCTGAACTTATATTACTTGACCTGAGGGTACTAAGAAACTTAGGTCTCTCTATCCTGCCTTTATACTAGTTCTCTCTCTATATATGTAATTAAAACATGCATACAGATAGACCAAACTTTTCTATGTTCTGGATTCCTTGGAAAGGACACATGGCTGAATAGTACAGGCAGGATGTGGTAAGATGCAATTAATCCAGTTAATCCAGACAGGCAGGGAACCATGACTGAGATAGTAAGTATTACATGGCCCAGAAGATCAGCTTGAGGTCACAGAACATGATCAAGGGAGGTGCCCAGTATTCCTTGAATGATCTGCTCTCTGTCTCTGCAGCCAAGCCTGACATCCCTTAAATGCCTATATTTTATGATAAAGTATTCTATACACCTTTGTCTTCCATTTATTAGTTTTTGTGACATATAAAGCAAAAAACATCAAAAAAGTTTCCATGTGTGAGTCCTCTGCTAGAAGTCAAACTGCCTCTGAAATCCCTAAAATTACTTGCAAAACCTTCTGAAGGTTATGGCAGACTTCCTGCTTCTTTTTTCTTCTTGGTGGTGGTAAAATCTGGACCCATGCCCAGTGCAGGAAATATAGTGTAAATAGCTTTGCTGCAGATTGCTACTGGATTGTTCAAAACATCAGATGGCTAGAATATGTTATTATCAACAAGCTGTTTACTGGCCAATCAATTACAAACTCTGATGGAGCACTAGGCAGTTTATTGTAGGGTAGCCAAATGGATGGAGAAAACATATGTCAATATCGCTGATACTTGAAGGGGCAAATTCTGCTTCAGTATGTTGCAAAACCTCCCACAATGTAACCACACTGATGTTGCTTTGGAAGGATAGGATCTATGGCAATGCTAGTGGAAATCACTAGGACAATGCAGTTCTCAGATATTTCAGCAACTTCTTGTCAACGTGCATTTGCATAATAAGAGTACAGCTGAGGCATCTGTGGGTAGTGCTCCCCTCAAAGGGGTTTTGAAAGCATAAGTTTCTCAGTCTTGTGCAATATAGATGCAGTCAGGTATTGTTGGTTGGCTTTTACTTTCATGTTAGTTCTTCAATGAAGTGAAGATTTGGGTCTTTTGTTCTCCTTCTTCTTCTTATATTTATTTACCCAAAGTCCACAAAATGAAAAAAAAAAGTCCATTATCTGCAATCACAAACTGGAAAATTCTATCCAGAAACAGATGCTTCAAAAGGAAATTTTCCATTTTAGATGCGGAAAAGCCTATCTGTTTGCTAACTGTACCTTAATCAACAATGTATCATTGGACAAAATTTTTTTCACACATGCTGCTTGTATTTCCTTCTAACTTCTTCTTTGGAGAGTTTGGTTGCATGGGGAACAAGATTTAGAGGAGTAAAACAGAGTCATCATGATAATGAGAAGAAAAAAAGCCAACTTCTTTTGGAAAAATCCACAGTTATATTGGTAGCAAGCAGGTAGATATCCTACCCAAAGGATGTTTGGACAATGACTAGAGGATACAGGAGTCATAAATATGCAGTCATTCAATGCGTCTGTATTTCTGTAAATTACAGGTAGTATTGCACTGGAGTTTCTCACTCACTAAAAAACAGTCACAGTTGATCCAAACTGATATTCTTAGTTGGAAAGGAAAACTCTGCCTTTGAAATTCTATGAAATATTATATAAGAGCTCTTGGGATTAAAATATATATATATATATTTGAAATTATCCATTCTTCAGGGAAAAAACACTGAAAAATGCTACATTAAGTGAAGGGCTAAACAGGTGGAGAGATATTCCATTCTACTTCCACTTGACTCCAAAACCAGTAATGTGCTAATGCTGAAAAATGCTAAAGAACATTATTAAAAGGAAACAATAAAAATAATTAAGAAGTATACGGTATCTACATTCATTAACTATCTAATCTAAAGTATTAGAAAAGTTCAATAACTTATTATTGATTGTTTCCTTTGTGTAGGTTTTTGCCACCATCTCTAAAGATGAGCAGTAAGTCACTCTGCAAGTTGTTCTTGAAATACCAGAAAGAGGCGGAAGAATCTGGTCTGCAGTGATTATATCACCACAAGAAAGTTGGGGCCTATGGCTCACTATATTGAAAAGAAAGTCTGTCTGCTGTGGAAATAAAGATGAGCTCTGGAAGAATAATAAAGGAATCAAGAACATACCTGCTTTACTCTGAAAAATGTTCATGGATGTGTCCTACAATGAAAAATTCAAATCCTTTCCCAAAACTCACTACTGATATTTTAATTGTTGTTAATTTGAGCAAGAAGCAGCTAAGATTTCCCAATTATATTCCTTCAAAATGGCCTGAAATGATGCTCCAGCTTTCCAGTTTTTTGTAAATCAGAGCAGTTTTGTTGGCTGTAACATGCTAATGCCAACAAGACCAGAAGTGTTGGGGCCCAAGAAGTGGAAAATTCACTGCCACTTGAACTATGCATCAGCAAAGCATAATTTTAAAATACACACGTAGACTCAATGAAATATTTTTCTTCAGAACAAATCTGATGCAGTTTATTCAAATATATCTTGAGGAGGTGGGAGGATATGAAAAATATTGAGCTTCAAAATGCGTTTTTCTCAAAACGTAGAGGCAGAAATAAATTTTAGCCACATTTTTTTTTAACATATAACCTATATAATACAAGGGTCTTTAGTTATAAAAAACTACCTATTAACATACACAAGCCATACTCTGCTATCTGGCAAAGATGTGTTCTTTTCAAAGCATTTTTTTTTCATGAAAATTATTATAGGGATGGAGGTATGCTGGGATTTCAGAAATATACACGGTTTAAACATATGGAATAGTATACATGATAGGAATGATGGAGAAGCAGGACCAGGTTTTGGAGGGCAGCTTCATGGAACTGTTCACTTCTCTGAAGGATCTCAGCCACTTCCTTTTTGAGATTGAATGCCTGATGCAAAATTTTTAGTGTGTCTGTTCAGGCTGCCCATTTCTGAAAGATTACATTTTCACTTACGTCATCATCTTCTTCAGATTAGTTGGAGCCAATAAAATCATTCACAAGTAAAGGATGGAAAAGCAGTGAGGTGGTGAAAGTTAGTGGAGCTGGTTATTAAACAAATAATAACAGGACTCTGAAATGATGGTGAGAGAAGCAATAGACAGTGGCATGTGCTCTGTTGACATTCCCAGAGCCACAGAGATGCTCAGGAGTGGGAGGAGAGTCGTTACCTGTGTAGCTGATGGAAGGTCAGGAAGTGTTCTTAGCATTTGGAGACTATTGGTCACTTAGAAACATGAACAGAGCAGCTCTGTTCCTTGACGTAAGTATGTCTGATGTAGCCAGTGTGACAACTTCCGTATTCTGAGAGACTTCCTATCAAACAGAACATGGACTTGACTAGCATCTCTTTCCCTCCCCTGAAAGTTCAGATGATACTTGACAACTACTACAAGCCATGCAGGATCTTAAAGGTGGGATATATGTTCTAAATTTGCATTTTAGCCCTATCTTTATTATGACTAAGTCAAAATTTGAGGCACTGTACAAAAGAGATATCAACACAACCATAACCGGGAGATGGCTCACATTAAGCAGAAGTTTCTACAGTGTAGTAAAAGTGTAGGACCAATCCAGGAACAAAACTTCTGCTGATACCACTGTGCAGCCCTGATTTCCCTTTTTCAACTGTTATATGTTAGTTAATGCTATCAAGAGTCTTTCAAAGTGAAATCAATGGGAGTTTCATTATTCACTTCAACAGGAGTGGGATAAAGTTCTAAAAAGTAAATGGAGCAATGAAAATCTAAGAAAACAAGAGACATGCTAATATGAGTTTTGTTTAAGAATTCTCAGTCTCACAGGCTTTGTTAAGCAAGCAATTGAAGGCTATGTGCTTGGGTGTGTGTGAAAGTATACATGTCTTATGGGAATGGAAGATGATACACCTTTATGCTAATCTTGGATGGAGGTAAATTTAGAGACAAATAATTTAGCCTGCATACAGAAGGTGTTGAAACAAATGCCATCTAAAATAAGAAGAATTTAAAGGTGCCTTAAGTATTGTGTGTGTTTTTACCAGCTTGGTTTGTTTGGAACCATTAAACACAAACAGAATGAATAATTTAACGTTTTACACAGTATGTGCATCTTGCACCACTGAGTTTTTGGAACAATTTCATATAGAGAAAATGTAGTGGGTGCTTGCCTTGCTGTTCTGTAATTTTACTTTGTCCTTACTTCTATTACATTTCAAAGCAAATACTCTTCCTAGTTGTGAGGTGAATTTAATTCTGGTGAGCAAACGTGAGTTTTTTTGTTGCTGCTGGGTTTTTTTGTTTGTTTGTTTTATTTATTTTTTGTGTTGTTTCTCTGTTTTAGAAATTCAAGATATGAGATGTTGAGAACAGAATGAATATTTCTAATGACCTTAAGCTAAGTGAAACCCTTTTCTCTGTTTGTTCTTCTGTCCAGATTCGTTAGTGCACAGAGCATGTTTTATTGCACTCTGGGACCATGTAAAGCACTTAGCAGGGAAGATGCGCTTACAAGGTACTTTGTTTGACAATAGCCACCCCAGATCTCTCATTTTTCATGTCCTCTTTCTGTTCCTCTTCTTCATATTTGCACAACATCTGCCTACAGTATCATTCCTGCTTCTTCTTGTCCTTGCTATGTTGTTCTGTTACAGTCAAGAGTCTCAGAAAGAAAAGCGTAAGATCCATAGTCACTTTTTGTTATTTTCATAAATAAATGTTTGTCAGAGGATCCAAATAAAATATTCTTAAGAGAACCTCATGAAACATTGTTTTTCCATGAAGATGTGAAGTCAAGCTGCTCCTGGGCATAGTTATTCTACTTCACAAGTTTTGATTCTATACCAGAGCAGACCAGGAGGTGCACCAATACCTTCCATATCTTGATTACTCAGAGGAGAAAACCCAATACCATTGGCTGCAAGAGAGCCACAGAATACTCCAACCAGGATCTGAGGGCAAGCTTCAGAGTTAGATAGAACAGTGGGAGGGATTTGCCTTTCTAAAATGAGCCATTGACTTATTAGGGCTGATTAGGAAGTTAACAGCAAACTGTTTGTTGCAGGCAAAAACAAAGACATATTAGCTTACAGGACTAATAAAACAGTGATCAGTTCAACCCGTCTTCAACCTCAGTGAAACACTCAAACATTGCAGAAAGACATTATATTAACTGTTGTATTTCCGTGCTTTGAACCAGAAATCAAAATATCTTTCTTTAAAAAAAAAAAAAAAAAATCATAAATGTAGACAAAATGATTTAAGTAGCAATGGAAATTTTAGACATGATAAAAATGGAATTATTGGATTTGCCCAAACTAATGTTCTTCTGCTTGTTTTTATTAATTTTCTGAATGATGACTCTTTCATCTTAATATCAGATAAAAAATTGGCTCCATGTCTTAACAATATCTGTACACAAGAATGACTACTTTCATCCCAGTTCTGCCGTCAGTCCTCTGAAAGGTTTTACTGTGCATGTATATGAGCACGTCTTCCAGTGGCAAGGTTGAGTCTATTAACCTATTTTTAAGATTATTTGAGACAAGGACAAAGCAAGAAACTCTGCAGTGGATATTACTGTTTCAAAGAGCTCTAAATAGTTTTTATCTTAAAGCACATCTTATCTGCACATTTTTATAGATAGTAAATCATTATGCTTAAAAATATTATGTTTGGGTAATGTCGGCATTATTATCTAGAAAATTGTTGAATCCTTGCATAGAAGATAAGTTTAAGATGGCACTTAGAGTGAAGCTGGGAGAAGTAATTTCACCTAGAGACTATGGTGACATTCATATTGTTCTCATTGCAGTTCCAGGACCTCTGAGTAGCTACTGTTTGAATTATAGTGAGACTTCTACATGAGTAACCTGACCGACACCAGGAAAAAATCTCCCACCCTTTCTTTTGTCCAATTTGGCATTGAAACTGTTCTATTCAGGAATAGTTGATTTCCAGAGCTTACTTTTTGGAGCATGTAAGGGATCAGTGTAAACTCTATTAGTTGCAAGTACTGAAGTAAAGTGGTACTGAATGTCAGCCCTACGGGTCTGAATAGCAGCACAATCAGCCTTATGTTTACGTGGTGTATTAAGTGCATGCTTTTTGCCTGGCCAAGCCTCTCACTTGCTTCTATTGCATCCATACTTGGGCATTTTTCTCTCAGCTGGAAGATAGTGAATACGTGTTGTTCAAGTGAGATAGAAGTACAATATTTTACCACTTATTTACGTGAGGCAGCATCTAGACTCAGCAGAGCAGCAGTGCTGTAAACTTTCATTCATCAGATACCAACACCTCATGCCAATGGAAATCTTTGAATGGACAGTATCCATGGTAGCTCTTGTCTCCCACTAGCTATCAGTGCTTCAATATGGCTTGAATCAGTAAAATTGCCAAATGGAAGCCTAGGCGTAAGGTGGGCTTAATGAGTGATATAAACATAGGCAGGGACTGATCCAGACTGGCTCTGACTTTTGAAATATGTTGATCCGTCCAAAGTGAATGCAAGAGTAAAAACGAATGAAAGTACCCAATGATGAAAATTGACTACTGTTAATATGTCTTTGGAGAAAGCCATCAGGTGTTAAAGTCCAGTACAGAGATTGAACTCACATGTAATTACACTGGCAAAGATGACAGAGAAGTCAGTATGTACTTGCTACTGTTCTAAAGCTATACACTGTTTTGATGACCTGTTGGAATTGCTGCTGGCAGAAAGGCCAGGGGGACAGCAACAGCAGAAGCAAGCAACTGAAACGTGTGGCAGCATGTGTGTTAACCATGCTGTTTTCACTGAAGTGGTAGACTAGTTTCCTCTTCAGCTATTAGTCCAGCTGGTTACAGGGGCAAGTGCCAGTTTAGTGTTAACAGAGGTGACAAGACAAATTACTTTTGGACTCAAAGTATCTGAAATAATAAAAGCCTTAAATGTTCTAACAGTTAGTGTCCTGTTACTTAATATGAATTCTATCTTCTAAAGTGACTTTAGTGTTTATTGCTCAGCAGGTTAAGATAAGGGACTGCATGGGATATTTTGTAAGAATTCAATTAGCCTGTGTTGTGAGTTAACTGCATTTGCATAGTAATGAAACATTCTTTCAACAAAGTGTTGAAGAAAAACACACTAATTAATTTTTTTGAGCAGCACCTGACATTCATAGGGCCCAATGGTGGCATTGGCTAAATGCCTGCATGACTGATGCTCCTTTTTAGAGCTGGCCAGCATTTGTATGTCTATGAGTTTAGAAGAAAAACAGCAAACAAAAACCTCCCCAATCCCACAACAGCTTCTTAAAATGATATAAAGCCAATTTAATAAATTTGCCAGTCACACCTGTCCTTCCTCTCTTTGTCTCCCTTCTACTGCCTCCTCTTCGATACATCAACCGTTGTTTCTTTCCACTGTTATGGACATTCATTACTTTTCTTCCTTTATTATTTCCTGCTCTGTATGAAAAGAAGACTCCTGCCTTCTAGCATCCCTCCATGATCCTCCAAGCACTATTCACCTGTACCATAGGAATCACCATGGCAGCAGAACAGCTGCCAATAAGTTGCTCTCTCTTTTTTTCCATTCAAGTGGCCTCCAAATTGCTGACCAGTGAGAGAAAATAAGTTACAACAAAAAATGGGTTGGCAGAGGTTACTTCCCTGCTGGGGTTCCTGAGAGCAGCACAATTGTATTTAGCCTTTCGTCTTGGGGAGATGGGCAGATGCCAGCCTGTTCCACAATGAATAGCACAGTAGAATAAATAAATCCAAAATATTCTTTCAACCACCATCACTTACCTGAATAAAAAGAGATTTCATCTTCTGATCAAATTTTGCACAAATTTGATCCCACAATGTTTCTAATAGGTTTGCCTATTCTTTCCCCCTGCCCCCCACCCCTACCCCTCATGTGTTTGTTCAAAAGCTTTTTGGTCACAAAAGCTCTCAAAAACTCAAGTGCATTTATTCTGAGGGAAATCATCATGCAGGAATTGGCTGCCCTGTAGTTTTTATACTATCTTTCCTCTGTCTGTAAATGTTTCTATCTTACAATCTGGAAACAGCCGTGAACAAGGCAACCAATGAAGAAATTGCAATAACTGCATTAGCACACACAATGGAAGATTTGTGGCCTCAGCTGAACAAACAGCTTTTGCACAGTGAAATTTGTGTTACGTCACCATGATTTACTGCTTACTAGGATGGCATCCTAGTATGAAAGAAAGACACTAAGAGGCACCATGAGAAGACATAGCTGTCCACTGACAGACCTGACCTAAGACAGACCTGCAGCCACTATCTGACTCAATGAAACCAAACATGCAGCCAACCACTTTGGAAGCCTTCACAGAAGGTTTTCCCATTACTGTGGTGATCTATTGAACATAGTGGTGCATACAAAAACTGCAAAGCAAAAAGAAATTTTCTATAATTAGGTATTATTTCTAAGATATACAGTAAGGTGACAAGTGAAAGCTTGGGTTGTCAGTTCTTAGTTGACTATTGCATGCCCTTACAAGGCACTGCCCATGATCAGTTGGGCTACTACTGTTTAGCTGATGGCAAGTAACTGGATGTCTTTATGTCTCGTCCTTATCCCTAATCAACATAACAATTATCTATACTATCTGTTATGGCTGGGAGAAAGGACCAGATTCCTTCATTCATTTGGTAGACCAACATAAAGTAAGAATCCATTGTTTCCTACTGATTATGGCATTGCTGTTTTTATTTTCACAATACACCGATGTTATAATGTAGTACTTCTAAACAGGTTAACATTTTAACATATGCTGAGAATGCTGTAAGCACCCATCCATTATAAAGAGAATGGCTGTATTATGGTTGAATTAAACATCAAACCTACAGGGGAAGAGTCAGCCCTGACTGCAGTGCTTCTTGATGTGACCACTGTGAGAAATGCTCTGAAGCCCAGCCACTGCCAAGAAGACAAGTACAGACATCTGTGAGTGAGTTACTGCAGTGAGCATGCTGAAGCTCAGCCAGTTGCCGAACAAGCTACCCACAAGTTATTTGGCTTTGGATGGTGTTGCTAAAAGATTGGCTTGGGAAAGAGACTTCATAGCACAATGGAGAAGGTTGTGTACTTCTTATTTTTCTCACTCTTGTTTAGTTTACTTATTTTATCTTATCTCTTAGTGTTTGAATTGTCTACAATGTAATTGTAACAATACTCAGCACTAACACAATAACACTTGGTACATTTTCTGAGAGGAAAATCCCCTCAGTCCTTAAAAACACCTAAGTCATAGGATCATAGAATCATAGAAACGTAGAATCATTTAGGCTGGAAAAGACCTCCAGGATCAGCCAGTCCAACCTTGAACCTGGCACTGCCAAGTCCACCATTAAACCATGTCACTAAGCTCTGAATCCAAATGTTTTTTCAAGACCTCCAGGGATGGTGACTCAACCACTTCTCTGGGCAGCCTGTTCCAAGGCTTCACAACCCTTTCAGGGAAGAAATTTTTCCTAATATCCAACCTAAACCTCCCCTGGCATAACTTCAGGCCATTTCCTCTTGTCTTATCAGTTGGCGCTTGAGAGAAGAGACTGACCCCCACCTCGCTACAGCCTCCTTTCAGGTAGTTGTATAAAGCAATAAGGTCTCCCCTGAGCCTCCTTTTCTCCAGACTAAACAACCCCAGTTCCCTCAGCCGCTCCTCATGAGATTTGTTCTCCAGACTCCTCATGGCCCTTCTTTGGACATGCTCCAGCACCTTGATGTCCTTCTTGTAGTGAGGGCCCCAAAACTGAACACAGTATTCTAGGTGTGGCCTCACCAGAGCTGAGTACAGGGGGAAGCTGGTATATAAGGCATAATGTATCTGTTTAGGTTTCCAGGCAGGGTATAGAGCAGCTGTGCATTTCTGGAAAAGCAGGCAAAGCCTCTTGTGATTCTTTCTTTCGGTGAGCCCTGCCATAAAATACTGGGTCCTCTAGCCCTCTTTCAGAGAGACCATGTCTTCCTAATATTGCTAGTAACTGTGGAATAGGGGAGGCTGTACTAAGAGGAATTTCAACCTTTTTAATTAATTAATAAATAACTGATACTACTGTTTCTAAGTACTGCGAATTGGCCTTTTTTAATGTTTTCTCCATATAAGTTGAATCTAATTTATTTTATTTTTGGTAGTTTATAGCCCTAATCCTGCAAACTGTTTTACACATATCTATATATAGACCTAATAAAGGTCTGGGAATTTTACAAGTACACACAGCTTCTCTCTTGTACTTGAATTTTCTCAAAATAATAAGCTGAAATGTCTCATTGTCTTGACAAGCTCATTCAGACACCCATTTCTGGCTGTAATTTGCCATTATTTATTGGAGCATTCTGTTCTTACACAGAAAAGGACTGAAACAGGACTTAAGTAATTTCTGCATCATGAAATAAGTCAGGTAAAAAAACATATATCTAACCTGTATATTCTGTTTATTTAGCAAGCTGGTGACTTGG
>VXAL01006808.1:5263-25946 GCA_013399475.1 Chauna torquata | reverse complement strand
GATTGATTTTTTTTTTTTAATACAAAAGAGTCTAAGAGGGATTCATACCATGTTTGGACACCAAATCTGTGATTTTTATTTATAAATCCTAGTAAATACTGTTAATCATCTTGCCCTAAATAACTGATCACATTTCATGTAACCAGGAGAAAACAACGTCTAAATTAGCTGTAGGTATCCTAAGTGGGCCCTAGTACCTTAAGGGAGTTCTCTCACCAGAATCCTTTGATAGGCTAAGCTGTAAACCAAACTTCTTGTCTTACTGACCTTTCTGTATGTAAGCATATTCCTGCTGATATACTTACGTTTACACACATGCTTTTGTTTGCAATTCTCATTTTAAATCACAGCTATTACAATTCTCAAATATATATTATACTTTATAGCATCTGGATTCAAGGCATGCAATCAGATATATCAGTAATATTTTAGTATATATCAGTAATTTAGGTGCACACTAGAATATGCATTTTTCTTACGCAGCAATAATTTAAAACATTAATAAGGATTATTATTCTAACTGCATTCAGCTTGGTACTTGCTAGAAGTTCATAATAAATGGCTTTATATATTTTGCTAAAAGAATAAATCAGAAGACTTAGTAATCCAAAGCAAGCATTTTTTTCTCTTAGGTACATATAGGTATAGAAGTACACCAGAGGTTCTTCTAACACAAAAACTAGTTCTTTCCTCCTTTCTCTTTTCTTCCTTCTGAACTGTTTGTTACATTTTGTGAATGGCAGGGCAGAGAGGAGAGGAGTAACACAATCAAAGCTAGCACAGTTAGTCTTTTTTGTTACTGGCATGTGACATTATGAGCTAGATCTCCTGATACCTACACTGAGAGGATTGCTTCAGGACACAGCTAACAACAGATGAATTTCCACAAAGTGAAATCTAAACAGAAGGAAGTATCTAAAGCCCTCCTGGTAAGTAAAGAAAAGTGTGAACACACTACTCCACAAAGGAACCACACACAAAAAAGTTCCCAAATTAAAGTAACATTTGATCAGTTTTCATCCATTAGCAATAGCATCCTATTTCCACTTGGAATCAAGCGTACTGACATTTCTTTATGCACAAAACTACAAAACGAGAAATAAGCAAAAGCTGAGTAAACCACATTCAACTACAGATATCTGCAACAGGGTAACAGAGACACAATTCTTCCTTTCTCAAAATAGGCATGATGCAACCTAGTGCTGAGAGGTGATGCCCACATGCACTGTAGGAGCTCTTGAAGCACCACACCTGATTTGAGTATGCGGTTTGTCAGAGTTACAGGATGCACGGCTATTCCATCACTCTTTGGAGGGTGGTGGCATGCTATTCCTATATGATCATGCTGAAGCTGGTTAATGGGGGAGGGTTGAAGTACTCACCACTGGGCAAACCAACACAGCTGTTATTGCTCATCCTGCAGAGACCACATGGGGCTCATGCCCACTCACAAACACGGAGGACAAGACTGCTTTTATTTCCTCTTCAGTTGACAACTGCACAAGGGCCACCCATTTGTTCCCAGAATGAAACAGGAACAAGTAAAATGAGCAGAGGTAGAAGAATGAGGTGAAATGTCTAATCCAGAGAAATGTGGGGCAGTGTCACCACTTGACTGGTCAGTCCCTGAGATCTTCAGAAGCAGAAGCCAATTTATAAGAGGAAAAAAACACACAGCAAGGCTCTAGGGTGTACAGGAAAGTAAATCCTTTCTGAACTAACGGCAGTCCTTTCCTCCTTTTACTTTGGAAGAAAAGCAGTAAGATCTCTTTTTTTGTAGTACTGCCACTTTCCCTTATTCTAGTTCAAGAGCATATGGTGTAAAGCACATCTCGCTGGGTCCTAATTTGCATGTCTTCCGGTCTCCTGTGTGAGATCTTCCACCTTGACGATCTTAGAGAACGGACAAAGCTGAAGTACATGTTTTGTTAGGGCCCAGTGAATGCTGGAGGAGAAGGAAGAATGGCTTCTTCCAAACTGATCACAGTAAAGCTATGTTCACCGATGAGAACAAAATGGAGCTAGTACAGACTGTAGAGTACTCATCTGTTCACAGTGCAATCAGCCACACGCTAGGTATTTCATCCCCTCTCTCCCACTAGTAACAGTTGGGTATGTCCTTTGATGCTCCCGGAACTTGATTTCTTTTTACCATGCTCAGATGCTCTGCTAATGTCTTTGGCCTTGGTTTTGTTTCAACCAGTAGCTGAATTCTCCCAAGTACCACCCCCTCACAGTACCAAAATAATGATGTCATTCTCATCTGCAGATCTTGAGAATATAATTCAAACACTCTTCTTCCATCAATTCATGGAAGATTTTAAAGGCTGCTACTTCGTTTATCTCCTAAACTAATGTGCTTCATGGTGGAAAGGTACTGCAGTACTGCAAGCACTACTTGCAAACAGGAATGGAGGCAGTGCCACTGGGCATTGCTCTTCTGCCCTCAGCCATCTTTTTTTTCATTCCTGTAAGCCTGAATCTTTCTCAGGAGATTTTGCAAAAGTTTCAGCTTGTCAGTCAGCTGTTAATGATATTTCACAGGCAACATCTTGAGTGCTGCTGAGTGCTACATTCAATTATCTAAATACTTGTTGCACTTGGGTCACAGATGTTTCAACCTTGTTTACAAGTTTGAAAGGCCATGAGTGACAGGAGAAAATAGCCACAGCTTTGTAAGCTCTAGAGTCTGCATTCTGGCAGAAGAGTCGGTTTTTCTAAAGCTTTCCAGAGGCTAGATCTGCCTGCAGTGTAAGAACAAAATAAGAAAAATATCAAGATTTGCATTCCAGAAGGGAAAAAAAACTGTGCGAGTTTTCCTTCATTTCTTGTACTCTGTTGCTTCTTATCATGGGGGCTTGTTCTTCTCTCTAGACTGGATCAGTGTAGAGATTTGGAGGCAACTTTAGGAGTTCTAAATTCATTTTTAGTAAGTGTATTTCCAGCAGTATTTGCAACATCCAAAGCACTTTGAATGAAATCTCACAAATCCTTTAAGATGGACTACTAGGAAAAACAGGACAAAAGATGGAGTAAAACAGGCAAGGGGAACACACAAAGAGACTGATAATTCAGTGCTTTGTCTTCTGGTTATCCTAACTACCTTCTCTGAGGACTCACATTAGTACTACATAATGCTACGAAGAGACCACTATATACACATTTTGTTTTTAATCATATGCTCCCTTGAACGTTGTCCAAGCATACTGGTAGATCATTGTAAAAATGTGAACAAAAAAAATTAAATCACTCATGCTGTAGAGTTGACTCCATATCACATTTCATTGTTACAGTACAGCAAATAAGAAAGTGTTTGATCTTAACTGATGCAATTGTTCATTATTACTAGCAAGGCTGTTAGTATACAGTATAAAACTGTGTTTCTGGTATGTTTTCACTGCTAATGATTCACTGGTAACATACTCTGTCCTAGAAAAAACTCCCTCATGCACACACACTTTTAAGACAACAAAATTTTAGATTTCTGTTGTAGCTAAATCAACACGAACATTTCTACCAAATTTACCTTTGCATAGGTTACATGTTTGGTGGAAATCATGCCAAGAATGCAAAAATTTGCAGGTATTTTACCTGGTGAGGTACGGAAGCGACATTGTCCGGTCATCGGATCATACTCCTGGTTTTCATCAGAACACAGGCACAGAAAAGAACCGTCAACATTTTCACAGAGGGCTTCGCCACATACCCCACTCAGCATTTCACATTCATTCACATCTGGGGAAAGAGGCAGAAACATAAATCAATTTAGACCCACTGCTGACAGTTTGTTCTTTTATCTGTTGTATCTGTGCCATATTGTCTGCTGGATTACAGATGTGATCTCTGGGGAAGGATTAAAAACTTATTAATACCTAAGTGGATCCATAAATAAGTAGTTAGGCACTTTGAAATAAAGGTACCTGAAAGCCACAGTACACTTTATAAAAACATTGGCGCTGCTTAGGTGCTGCTTGTAGACTGGAACATTAGCTTTCTTTTTTTTTTTTCCCCCCCTCTTCTTCTTTTCTGGGAATTTCTTTTTCATTTTTAAATACTTGCTTGTCTTTGTACCGTTTTTCTTGGGATTTAAGATTCAGGCTCATTTCATTTGTTTTCTTAAAGAGCTACTGTAATCAAACTTGTTCTCTTTATTATCAAAATTCCACTAAATTCAGGGAGTGAAATGAGTGCATTTTGGTGTGATTCAGACCGCACTATGAAAAGTGAATTCCCTTTTCTCCTCAAAATTCCATTTTTCTTGTGAACATTCACTGAGCAGTGAATTCTCCACCCACACCTCCACTGCATTCCTCCCTTATGCAAGGTCTCACAGGCTGCTTTGCAACCCACAAGGGTTCTTCCTGGGAGACCTCCTGCAGAACAGTGCAAATTTCCTCTCCCACATTTAGATGCTCCAAACTACTCCATGCCACAATAACTGTGACCGGCCGAGTACAAAAAGAAAAAAAAAATCCACATATTTTTAACTTGGATTCCATATGCCTGCTAATTAGTCTACCCTGAAATTCTTTCAGTTGATGGGAGATTTGTCTGCTGTTTAAACAAGGGTTTCCAAATATTCTTAGGATGACTTAACTTTACTCCCTTTTAGGTTGCTAAAGTTTACATTTGAAAATCTACTCAGTCTTTTTACTAATGGCAGAATCTGAAAATTATAATTTGCATATCACAAATCAGAAATAACTATAATTGAATATGGCCTAAAGTGTAACTTGTGAGGTAACGTTTTATCCTTTTTACCTCTTATCCAGACAGAATGAATATCTAGTCATATAACTGAATGTTGATTTTTATGTGTTTTTATATAAATATGCATTTTAATTCATGGTTTGCTCAGCACTTTCAAAATGTATTTAGATTTTTCATTATCTTTTTGTTAGATTCCTATCAAGAAGGAAGAAGTCTTCTTTGAAAAATGTTGCCTGGCCAGAAACTATGAAGACTTGTCTTTTTCCTAAAACTGTTTTGCTAGAAAGCTGGCATCAAAATTTATATGAGCATTTTATAATTGTGTCAGGATCATGTGTATTAAATAAAATAAAAATGGAGAGATTATTTTATGGTGCAAAATCACTGAAGACTCAAAATTTAATTTTACACCAGCTTTTACTTTTCTTTTTTTTTTCTTTCTTCGCTTAATTGGTTTTCATCTGTAAAAAGTCACAGTATGCAAAAATATACATTGGTATGTTGTAAATGAAGTGTTAAATGGTGTAAAGAATTTAATCATAAAACTATTTAATATATTAGAAAACAGATATAAACACTTCTGTACAACTTCTAACTCCTTCTCTCTGTTCAGTATTCCATCTAGGTCTGTGCTCCTGGTAAACGTGTTTCATCCTGATTTTGGCTTGAAGAAATTGCTTAATGAATACCCTTCTTTGATCTGGTACTAATTTCATATTAGAAACTTGTGCTGCCTCAGATGGTTCTCAGGTCCAACCATCACTATTAACAGTAGATATGGAAACCTATTACTTACAAAAGAAACATTCACTATTTACACATTTACAGAAATCTCACATCTTTTCACAGTGATAGGTATCTCTCCTGGAGCTTGAAGCCAATGTTAGAATGTGTTCAAATACAATGTGCATAGGGAGGTGTGCCATCTAATTCAGACTGGCTGTACCACATGCCAGACTTTATTTCCTGTAGAAGGTAGTACAGATTTCTGGTTATTCAGTTAAGAGACTAAACAGATGTTGCATTTAAATAGGCTAAAGAATTAAATTCAATCTCTTATGATTTACGTTTGCGAATGGTTCTGACATGCAGAAACAGTGGGGTTTCTTGTGTTTTTATCTTTTTGTTCCGTTTTTTGTTTTTTTAGAGAGAGAGAATGAGTGGCTCAGCTTATTTGCTGTTGGTTTCCATTCAATCCTAATAACAGGTTCTCATTAATCGGCTACGCAGTTAAGTTTCCACCTGGCACAGTGTTCAGTGAGTAAAGCACAGGTCAACTGCACTTCACTAGTAAGTGGCGCAACTTGAACCAAAAATGATGGAAAACAAAAATGTTCTTGTGAAGAAATGCATTTTGCTTAAAAGCAGCTTTTTGCTCACTAGAACCTTGCAGGAGTGACCAATTGCATGTAGGAACTCACCTGTACACCCTTGCCCATCCCGTGGGTCCTGATACCCCTGGTAACAGAGGCAACGGTAGGAGCCATCCATATTTTCACAGAACCCGTGACTGCCACATAGTGTGCCGTTCACACATTCATCAACATCTGCAAAGAAGAATTTAACATCAGACAGACCGTGTTACAATCAAAGGCAGACATTCACGAAGGGTGTAGAAGAACAACAGATGGGCTGTTTTTGCAAAAAGGTACAGTGATGCCTCTCTGTACACTTGAAAGCAATACACAAAGGACAGACGCAAAAAATGAAAGTAAGAACACGTACAATTTTGGAAATTGTTTCAGTGTTAATTTCACAGGAAATATGTCAGAAAATCACTTTCATCAACTGCCTCCCATCTGTTTCACCAACCTGCCCATAGAAAAAAGCACAATTTAAAGGTGACCATTCTCTCCAAATTTCCTACAGGTTCTGCCAGTGTAGTGTCACACAGCTAACAACATGCATGAAACTGACCCCCCTGTGCAAGAAGAGCTTAAGAGTATGGTTACATCCCTCGTGCAGAAGTGCTGAACACAGGCCAAAGAGTTTATGCGGGACCTAGACGTGCTGCACAGATCTCATTCTGGTTCTTGGCACAGAAGAGAATTTCACGGTGCATGTGTCGGTGGTAAATATCTGCAGATCTAAAGTTCTGGCTTTAATCCTGTAAGTTTACACATATGAATAATCTTATTCAGGTAGGCAAAGTAATCACAATGCCTGCATGCTTTCCATATCGGCCCCTTCATTTGTAGTTCCCAGTTGTGGTTTGCTGGTCTTACAAGTATGAGTCACTGCGTAAGTCTGTTCTTTGACTCAGCTGCCCACCAGCCTATAGCGAAGCAGAGCTGCTTTGTGGCAGAACGTGGTTTATTTTTGTAAGCGTATTACAAGTGCGAGAAATATATTATTTTTATCTTCACTTGAATTAAGACCTAAAACCAAGGCCCTGACCATCTGTGGTCATTTAAGATGTCATGGTGTGTTTTTCAGGAGGAAGAAAATTAAATCAAAAAGCTGGGAACCCGCCAGGATACTAGGATTAGTACCTTCTGCCTTCTGAACTCCTCTGCAGTTTGAAGCAGAGAAGTTATTGCTACATTTCTTTCCTAGAAACCATTGTGACTGTTAAGTAAGGTTGCTGTTCATTCGGAATTACGTTCTGTGACGTGCCTCAGGGGTAGTTACATTTTAAATGGTGAAAAAGTGACTCGCTTTTGATTTACCCGGGTACTAGCTATGTCATTAATTGTGCACATTACAGTAGACCTTCACGTGATGAAGCCCACCAGCGAAGGCCTTAGGCACTCACTGAACTAAAGGGCTGGTGGAATCGAATCCTGCATTGACACAGAGAGGATGCCTTTGAACAGGTGAGCAGCACTGCTGTTTGGAGTCTTTCTGAAAGGAAAGAGTAGGGCTGAAATGCAGTCCTGCCTACTCCTCCAGCTATTCACAGCTGTGTCAAAGGTCTAGAAAAATCAGTAAAGATGCAACTCATTCTTCTTCCCCTGACAGCACTCAATGTGTAAGGACATTTTCATTTTTAAACCATGTCTGAAGCTCAGTTGAAAGGGAACTGGCTGTCTTTGAACCATGTGGTCACAACTCCCCAAGCTATCTGAATTGCCATCCACAGATTTCCTAACACGTTGCCTGTTGTGCTTCCTTCTCACTCCCCAGATTCATCCACACATGCTTCTGACTGCCTCAGGCACAGACTTTTTTTGAGTCTTGAAAACCAGCCTTTCCTATTTGCTGTGGCTGGGACAGATTTAGAACTGCATATAGATTTTCAAGACCAGAAGAGAATATCCACATAATGTATGTATCCTGACCTCCTAAATAGATTTAAAAAACTCCTCAGGTATTTTTTTTGACCGAGTAAATTGTGGAATCATAAGTTTTTTCATAAAGGCATCTAATATCATTTTAGGGTTGTATATGTGATAGAGAACTCCCCTCTCACTGAACTGATCCACTGGTCAATAATGTTCAGCTAAAATACAAAATTCATGCAAAAACTGTATATACTAAATACACTGAAATCTAGGAGACATTTATAAATATAATTATTTTTAAAAAGCACTTGCAGATGGAGCTTGCAGAATATTTTATTTGGCTTGTTGTTTTGTCAATAGAAGTTTTAATGATCTTTATATCTTGATTTATAAACAAAAAAATATTAAAGGAATTAATTTTATAAAGGGTTATCTGTATTTGGCTAAGAATATGATAGCTACTGTATTTATTCTGAAGGAACTGAATATGAAAATTGGAGTGCTTTCAGGATACTGAACTTTTCGAAATCTACTACAAACCCTCCCTAGTAGAATTAATTCAGCAGTAAGAGTGAGCAATATATATCTGTATTAAAGACACTGTCAAAGGTGAAAGGTTAAGTATTCCATTTAATATCCTTTCCTTTTCCAGTCACCATAATGACAGAATTATAAAAAGATGCACATGGAGTTACTGGGAGAAAGAAGGTAGAACTACTGCATCAGCCATTATTGTTGTATTTTTCTGGTCCTTCACTTTTGCTACGGAGCATTAGACCTGCATGGCATATTTTAGGTTTATTTTCAGTCTCTGACAATCATCTGGAGTTTCACATAGCTGGTCAAAAATACTTCATACTGTATCTGTTATTCAGAAAATCCTGTTAAGAAGGGAATTCAAATTAAGTAAGCAGTGGTGGATTGACAGCCAGGAATTTAAGAAAACAGACAATAATGCAGTGTTTGTATTTTCAGTGGCCAGCTATAGCTTAATAACAGAAGTTCCTGAGCCACAGGACATTTACACTGTTAAAAGCCTAGACAGAAGAGACTATAAACGGGGGTTTTAGAATTACATGACTTACAGTATTTCTTTTACTTAATAGCTAAATACTGAAGAAAACAGATAAGGGAATGGATCATGCTCTCCAAAGGTAAACTAAGGTCACTGACTGAAAAGCTGCAGAAACAGAATTTGTGATTGTATCCTAAAAGTATCCTGATTTAGTATATAATATCCACAGAAGATGGCTTTGTTTTTAAAAAGTACACAGTCTACACATGACTGGATCTTTCAGTGCTTGGGAAATTACAGAGAAGGTCCAAGCACCAAATATTTTTCCTTGTCTACACAGCTCACTCAACGGACTCCTGTTTTACAGCTGGAAAGGGCATTTGTTTCTTTAATCACAATGTAAAGCATGAACCTTGTAATCAGCAGTTCTCATGCTATATAGAGACAAAGCAAGGGGAAAAACTAAATATGAAACTAATATATCCTGTGTCTATACAGTGACTAAAGTACGTCTCTAATTATGACCTGTTTCAGTATCCATGACTCAGTGCTGCCTGCTTTAATCAAAACTCCTTTGATCTAACATCATCAGGATCTAAAGAAATGCAACATGTGTGCACTCAAGCCTACTCCTGTTCAGCTCAACACCACGTTCCTGTTTTCTGCCAACATGAACAAGGTGAAGGTATACTTAACCTTAGGCATGATATTTAAATCTCACTGAAATCAATCCACATTGCAAAGTTTCTAGAAAAGGAACTATTGCTAGGACAGTTCTGTACAGTGCTTAGGAGAACAGAGCTGGGGTTCTGACACAAAAATCACTGCCATGAGAGAATCAGGACAATGAATATTTGAATAAAGATTTTAGCCATTGAGAGGCAATGATTCTGGATGGTCATTCAAACATTGCAATGATGTGGGTAAGAAAGAGACTCTTGTTTTTCCCTTTGTGTTCTTATTTCTTTAGCTAGTGTCCAGATAAGAAGTAGCTGTTGCCCTAAAACTTCTCTATCAGGAAATGTGACAAGGTTGGTGAAGTTTGAGATTATTCGTTGTTCATTGTGAAACAAGAAGGTAGCTCACGGGCATACTCCGGAGATGCATGCTTGAATCCATATTTGGCAGAAGCCTGAGCTTCCTTACCTCAGTATATAACCAGAGATTTGGCGAAAATCTAGTTGTCTACCGCATAAAATTTACGCCATTTAACAGATAATACTCTGCCCCAAAAGGAGTCCTAGATTTACCATACCCTTTTCCTAAAGCTGCCTTGTCTTCCCTGCAAGGGCAAAATTAAGATTGTGACGTGCGGTTACAGCAAACATCTACTCTCTTAAAAAGTCTTTGGTGGCAGAGGTAACAGTCATGCATCGTTCAAAGCTCTGCTCTTTGTTTCCTTGATTTTCAGACTTCGCAGGTATGCAGACACCTTAAGTGATGGACAATACAGCATCTTCACGTACAGATGTCCAAATTATTGTTTGAACACAGAATGATTTGCGGATGCTTCATGTAATCATCCAAAGGCTCAGAGTGCTGACAGATATTGAGTAGACAAGGAAAGGAGAAGGGGACATGGGACAGCAAGTGAGGGGCAAGCAAGAAGCAGAGGTTGCAGAGCTCTGATGGGATGTGTAAGTTCTTTTGGAGTGCCTGTTGAGGCAGGCAGTGAAGCTGGGGGCTTGGAGCAGAGAGGAAAAGTGAGGGAGCCACTGAGAGACAGATGGGATTGGACACAGAGACAGAAGAGGTGCTTGGGGCACGGTATTGACTTTAAGCATCAGAAAACATCTAAACTGAGTTTTTGCCAACACAGCTAACTAGCAGCCAACTGGGTAAGACACTGCCTTTACAGGAACCCCAGAGAGCTCAACAGGGAGCTAGGGAGCACTCCATGAGCCTCCTGTTCAGAGAGGCTGGCGAAGCCAAATTGCTGAGCATGGGGCCAGACAACAGTGGAATGTCACCGCCACAACAAAAGTTTGTCTACACCTTGGAAGAAGACAGTCTCCGCAGCTGTTCAGTTTGCTTTGGCCAATGGCCATAGAAGTTCCATACCAGAACTGAACCACATGGGGTTCTTAAATGTTTTATGTTGTTGTTGTTTCTGACTTTTCAAAAAATGATTCAAACTCATACAAAAACAGTCTGGAGATATGGAAAATCTGTTCCCCAGGCACAGAAAGGCATCTGAATCCAGCAAAATTTCCTCAGGTTCTTTCTCTGATGGTATAAACAGTTATTCTCACTCACTTAACTAGAAGTAAATTCACAGAGGCACCTCGTGTAAAGAACAGTAGCTTCTGCGGCTGGAGGCCACATCCTCTCTCAGCACCTGGAATGTCACACATTCCTTTTGGTTTTCACCCTTTTGCTTCATCTTGTCTTTTTGCATGAATTTGACTCCTGAAACTAACACCAGTACAAATATTAACACTGAAGTCATCAGTACTCCCTTTAAATGTTTTTCTTCAACTCCAGATTTTTTTTTTTATTGAAATCACAGAATGGAGAAACTAGTCACGGTAGAAAAGGAGTGCTGCTGCTTCAGAAGACTAGAAGTAACCTTGCTTTGCCAAGCTATTAAAATACTTTTCCAAGTGCTGAATATAAAGTCTGATCTGTATTCCATATACACCACCAATTACTTGTGAAGCATGGTCAACTGGTTTTGTACTTGTTGTTTTATTCTTCATTAAAAAAGTTCCAAAACTACTCACGATCCTGGAAACAGATCTTGTGATTTCATCCTTTTCTATTTAGTAAAACTTTAGCTTTATTATTCTAATGAAGATTAGCTTTGTACTACTTTATCAAATGTGATTGTAACCCTTCCCTGGGAACTGTGCTACTTTATTAACTGTCAGAGATCCAGACGGAGAGGACTCGTTTCTGGTATGTCCCCTAAAATCAGACGTCACTAACTTTTTTTTTTCTTTTTTAAAGTTGTGTTTCTGTTCAGTTTTGCCTTTTCTAATTTCTGAGAGTTTGATTTCACAAGGTTAGAAAATGTTCTTCTAACTTTGGTTTGGAATAAAGTGTTTGGTTACTACTAAGAGCAGGCTACATTCTTCTCTTTTTTTTTTAAAACTATGTTCAACAGTGAGGCAAAACACCTGCTACTACTTTTCTTGCTGAGAAACTGAAGATATTTAACCATATCCTTTGTAAAGACTGGGTGAAATGCATACATGCTGCCAAAAGAGTTTGTGAACATGCTTTTAGCAATTGGTTACCAAAAAACTTGGACTTGTCCCCATTACTTGAAATCATAAAACGCTGGCTTCTCCATAAATCACTGGACCTATTCAGATTCATTCTCTCTAGTCTACTTGACCAGGCTTTTCTATAACAGTAAGCGAATGTTTCTTAAAATTTATGCCATGATAACAAAAGAAAATAAATGTTTAAAGATGAATAAGCAACAAAATATCTACAGGATTTTTTAGTTATCAACAATAATTAAAACACAAATAGTGTGTTTGATGTCATGCCGCATCTAAATATATAGCACACATTCTCCTACATCAGCATAACAATATTCACTTACCAATAGGGTATTTCATTTCCTTAGTTATTATATTACTTTTTATATAGCAAGTTATACATCAGCTCAAATAATACTGCTGGTTTTCCTCTGGTAAAAGTAGGGGGAGTAAATGCTACAGAATTTTCCATACATCTTCTCCACTGAAGGAAGAACCTTTTCACCAGCCCTAAGTGAACTGGTGAGAAGAGCTGGCCCATGAAAATCAATCCTATGAAGATGTACTGGTATAAATTGGGATAGAGAACAGCTTGCTTACTTCTTGGATGCCTGAGATTCTCCACCCATAGGTTCTAACACTGAGCTATCTCTGCCCAGGTCTTCTCCTCTGCATGCATCCTGCTGAACTACTACAGCATAACTTTCTCCTCTTCAGGATTATTACTTTTCCCACAAGGCTTCTTGCCTTGAAAATTCCTCCCATCCACAAGAACAGCCATTCTTCATCCAGTCAGGGGAATTTATGTTTTCTGTCAGCATCACTGACTACACAAAGCCACATATTTTCTTGGTATAATTGACCACAAGTCTCCTGTTTTAAATTAAGTGCAGTAGAGCAGCATCACTAGCATGCGTGTGCTTTCCATTAGCAACAGGACATTTTCTCATGCTACAACCAAATAAAAACCCTAGGTGGACCTAAATTCTAGGTTTCTCATTGATGTTCTCACCAGTGTTATTATTGTAGCAACTTTTACAACTTTATATGAACAATACCTGTATGAGCATACTTGCATGTGAAGTGTAAGCTGACTATCACTGCAAAGATCTAATTACTAAGATTTCCTCAATTTCTGACATTTCAAAACGTCTGAGGTTCTATCATAGATAGCATTTTACTATAATTTCTCACCGGAGCTCTGTTGCATGGATGCCTCCTCTGGTTGTCAAGGTCTTGACAAGGAAGGTTCCGTTGTCTCACATCCAGCAATCAGAACATTCAGGCAGCTCAGGCTTGCTGCTGATGCACTTAAGACACTTTAAATGATGCTAAATATTTACGGCAGTAAAGGGCTACCCATCTGAAACCTCTCAGAAGCCCAAATTCCAACCTCACTTTATTTGCATTTCATAAATATCTCTTCTTTCCACCTTTGCTATATGATGGAAATAATTTCCCATCTCTGAATAAACTTTCATATTATAGCAGATGTCCACTGGTTTCACATATCTTAACATAAGGATATCATTCTCGTCTTTGCCATTATTTGCTATAGTTAGGTCAGTATTCCTCCTCTTTCACTAATTTCTTTTGCTCAAAAAAATATAATCCAATGTTAAGACGGCAAAATTTTTTAAAGTCAAGAGAAGTAAAACACAGCTTCTAACAAACTAACTCCATTGTGTTGCCCATTTTGTACATCTCCTGCTACACTCCTTAGGACACAAACAGCAGCAGGTCATACCATGCATTTAAGAGAAAAAAAAAAAGGAAGGACCTTTAGGTGGCAGATTGCTGAGTTAATAGTGGTTTTGGAATAATACATCCAAACTGGCTGCTTTTCTTAATCAACTAGTAACAGCAAATCAACGGGAATGCAGGGGGAAGCTCACACATGACTACGACTTGTCTCACCTTCACACGATCGGCCATTTGCAGACACAGAAAAGCCCTGCTCACATATGCACTGGTAGGAGCCATCTGTGTTTAGACACTCCCCGTGAGGTGAACAGAGGTCAGATCTCTCACATTCATTGATATCTGCAAACAGAGACATTAACAGCTTTGCAAACAATAATTCCCTTAATATTAAGCCTAAGTTCAATTAGCCTTAAAAACAGCTTTTATTTCCACCAGCTATGCAAATCGTGCTCAATTTCAGGAGTAACCAAACCTTGTGGGACCTTTTTTAAACTCTGCATAGGCATCGGTATGTTCTGATTTATCATACTCCCTCTATATCACTCTGCAATAAGGATGAGCAGATGAGAGTGATTTGTGAGATGTCAGTATAAGCTCTATACAAGCCAACATTTCTTCTGCATTAGGGGAATTCTCAGATGGCTCCATCTTGCTGCTTCTTGATTGCTGTATGCTGGTCAGCTAGTGCATCTGGCTCCACGTGTCTGTGTTACCAGCAGGTCTGGAGTTGCATCTTTTCCAGTAAGTTGATTTCATGTAATTTAAAGCCAAATTCTTTTTTTTTTTTTNAATTTTTTTTTTTTTTTTGTTTTGCTTATGGGGAGTTGTCCCTAAACTTTGGTGTATAAGAGGTCATAATCATTGCTTTTTTTTTTTTTTTTGAACTTAGCATTTTTCAAATACTGCCTTTCAAACTGACTTTTGTATCTGAAAAACAAGCGTTTCTTTCTGATTGATGTTTTCTTACCAACAGAACATGCCATCAGAACTCAAAGACTGTATGCATGCNAATTTTGCTTTACAGAAACATTTAGAAGAAGTTTTCAGTACCACCCTGAAATCAAACACAAATTTAGAAAAAAATTTACTCAGCAGGCTCACTCATCTATCATAACAGATAGCAGAATTTCTTACTCTTAACTGTCTTTTGTTGCTTAGATTCCAGCCATCATTACAGCCATGCAAAATTCATCAAAGTAGACAACAGTTTTGATAGACTAGATAAATTACGATCTCAGTACTATCATTTCAAGTCCCATGACACCATTATAGAATATTCTTTAGATACAGACTGTTTGTATCCTGTCTGTATAAACCTTCTAGGCCAGTGTCCTGAAGACATGGCACATGCGGAAAGAACAAAGGCAGCTTGGGGAAGGGTAATATCTGTATGAGGTGCAAAGGGAGAAGTCAGTGCACTGTGTTTCACACAACACCTGCATGTACGCAGTCTTCTCTGAATTCAAGGTAAATGCAGACCAGTGACATACTCCATGAAGCTTTCTGTAAGTGTCGAAGTCAGGTAAGGTGGGAGACCAGCAATGACAAGGGCAGTACGGTACCTCCTCAGCATGTGCACTGTTCACAAAACTAAGCTGCCAGTTTTTTAAAACTGCCAGAAAAATACTGGAAACCAGAACAGCTGATTACACAAGGGTAGAATGACTTTTAAAAGACAGGAAAACAAAATTAATAATATTAGGGAAACAGAGTTTAGTTTGTCTGAAAGAGCACACTACACACTTTCTGATGTTTTTGGACTTTTGGACTTTTCAGCCTTGCTCCTAACCAAAATGCATGTTCCTAATTTCTAGTCTAAATTAGTCCAGATTCAACTTTGCAGACACTGCATTGTGATAATCTCTATTTTCAATGATGGTTTCCTTCGAAGGTAATAAGGCTATGATCAAATCACTCCTCATTTTTCTCTTCAACAAAATAAACAGTTTAAAAT
This sequence comes from Chauna torquata, assembly GCA_013399475.1. NCBI lineage: Eukaryota > Metazoa > Chordata > Aves > Anseriformes > Anhimidae > Chauna > Chauna torquata. Next base: position 10,130 of record VXAL01006808.1, on the reverse strand, counting down.
CATTCAATCCTTTTTCCTTCAGGCCATCAGCTTTTTTGGGTTCACCTCTGAACTCTCTTCAACTGATTGGCATCCATTCTGAATTGTGGGCACCCAAATGTCTGTGTACAACCATATGCCAATAGCAACTGCATCAGTGCAAAATAGAGGTAAATAAACCTTGCATACTCCTGCTGGATATTCTGCTTTTTCTATCTTCCAGACAGTGCATTAGTCCTACTGGCCACAGGGTTGCACTGGAAGCTCATATTTAGCTACCTATCTCTGACCCCTAAATCCTTTTCAGTCACTGTGTCCCAGAAGGAAATCCACTGTCTTACACATACAACTGAGATTCCTTCTTCAATATGTGACTGGCTATACTAAAATACATATTGTTTGCTCATACCCAGTTTACTATGCAATCAAGATCACTCTGCATGAGTGGCCTATTATCCTGATCTTTTTTACCGCACCCCTACCTAATCTCTCCACACAAATTTTGTCCAAAATGTTTCTTTTTTATTGCTATTACAGAATTCTGATAAGAGCTAACTTTCGGTCCTTTAAAGACATCTCTGTTTCACTGCTGTGTAAAATATTTTGAAGGTACAAGTCATTATTTATAATATAAGTATGGCTAGTTTTGTCCAGTCCAAAATACAGGACAAGAAAAACATATTCAAGATTTCCATCTTCGACTAATGAAAATTCTATTATTACATCCTGTAACAGCTCAATAACAGGTAGCTAACACAGTAATAACACTCTGACAGTACTTAATTCTGACAGTCATAGATCTCCCTTTCTGATCTTTCACTGTGTCTAGTTCTTTGCTTGTCTAACTTGTCTGTATTCATGGTATCAACTCCTCCTTTCTTCCATTTGTTCTTATATTCATCTAGCTACTTCTCAAGTAGTTTCATTCCCCTTCTACAGCAAATTCTTCTTTTTCAACATTGGTGGCCTTCTTTCTCAAGCGTGGCGCTCTTACCTGAAATGATTTCCAATATTCATTCACATTTTTCTGTTTAAAATACCGTCTATCCCTTAGATGGCTCATAAGTGCTTTCAGTTTTCTGATATTCATTGATTTAAAACATGTAGCCTATACTCTTCTCCTTTACGTAGTGAACAGAATTTGAGTGGTAGGAAAGCTGGCACTGATTTGTAGCTTGTGGTCAATTCTCCTTTATCTGCTAAAGCAAGGTCTAACACAGCACTTCTCTGTGTTGAATGTAACATTTTCAGAATTAGAAAGCAGTCACATGTAATACTTAGAAGTTTTGCAAGGAGTTTACTCTTGGTTGCATAAGATCTTCAACAAAGATCAGTTGGAATGCAGTCTGTCAGCTCAGATCTAAACTGTGCATGAGAAGAGCCAAAGTAAAGTCCGGACTCCTGGTCCTCCAGTCATTTAGAGCATGAACATGATATCACTTTCCAGCTCTAATACTATGCTTCTTGTCTCATAAAAATGGATGATAAAAGGGAGTGTTGAGGCATGCCTGGGTGTTGTGCCAACACGGAGTTAGGATTCTTCAGACCCAAAAGCTGGCAAGTACTTTTTCTGGGTTTGGCAACGTTGACTTAGCCTGAGGTAACACGTTCTCTTCCTCCCCATCCTCCACAAAGTATTGCAAAATGTTTTAGAGATGAGAGAGGTTTACCTAACGTGACTTGACACTAGCTATACTGCTCTGTTACAACATCGATTCACAAATACAGAAGGTACAGTCAAAATAAATGCTTCCAGGATCTGGGAAAATGCAGCATTGAACCTCTGTGAGTTCTAATATAGATCCTCTTTCAAGTTACGAAGGCTGACATCTAAGCCTCTTGAAATAATTTCTCAGCTTATATTAGAGACAATGATATTAAGTGAGAAGAGTAAGAAAGCACTACCAATCATAAATAAAATGAGTTTCTCCTCATTATTGTGATTTGTGACCTTCACTAGTTATGATTATAAACTTGCAAGTTCATAAAAATGATCCAGGTATTTTTAATAGCTATTTCATACCTTGACATCCCCTATTGGGTATCTGCTGGAAACCATCTGGACAAGTGCATTTGTAAGACCCATCAGTATTCATGCAGCTTCCTCCAAGGCAAATATCACTGTCTTGAACGCATTCATCAATATCTGAAATAAAAGTGTAATTGAATAATTAGATGATGTATAAGCTGATGAAGCTTTTAAGTGATACTTCAATACTAATGTAGCAACCTGAAGCTACAGTGTCCTTCAATAACTCTGTGTTAAGATGTCCTTTGAATTTCTCTTTCATCATCATATTGTCAAACTTCTTGTATTTCTAGAAAGTTTTAAAATTTGAGTTTGAGTCATTTCTTCTTAGCAAGCACATCTAATATGTGCCACCTGCATCTCTAATGAAAGCTATCATAACAGACCTTTATATCAATCTCTCCTTTTAATGGTGACTGTGGTGTTAGAGTACAATTATCAAGAAAACCCAACCAGCTGTGTCTGTCTTCTAAGACAGACATAAAAAATGCCTAGTGACGCAAACTTGCATTTTGAAATATGTATCTTCAGACATGTTTAGACCACTGCACAAAGATGAAGTGCAAAAACATGAAGTGACCTGACTCTGATGTCATCCAGAGCATGTGCAAGCCCAAGCATAGCTGGTGTGCAACACCACACAAGACATGCCTATGGAGACTACTCACAGAACAACCACGTGGACAGTAGGTCTGCAGGACACAAACCACACTGTGTACAGCTGTGCTAACAGTTGTTTTTTCAGAGGCAGTTTATGTGATGCAATACAGCCATTTTGCAGGCTTAAGAGCTTGGTCACGAAGCTGAATAGTTGCTTTTGCATAGCGCTGCATCTAAGCCATAAATGCAGCTCAAGAGCCAGGGCACGCACGGTCTAGCTCCCAGCTGCTTATCCACCACATTCCCAGTACCAAGCCTTAGGTCTATAGACTCTGTCCTAGCATCCTGACATCCATGGGGTAAATATGCTGACTGACACTTAGTAGGGCAAGTTTCAGGACAGAAACTAGATACAAAGCAACCAAATATTTCAAGAACAGGATACTGGCATCTCCACCAAAAGTTTTTTCTTTCCATTGTCTTTCAAAGGCAATGGCAGCCGAACAGAGGAAACCAAGCACAGGTACAGGATTAACTCTGCGAGTGTCAACATTCCAGTGATATTATATAGTTTTGTTTCAGTACAGCTAACGATCACAAAGTACTTCATGACTGTGCCTCTAGTTTTAAAAGCAAACAAAAGAAAAGAAAAGAAACATATCGTAAGTAACTTGCCCCTGCCTCCACAGTGCTCCACCTTGTAACTCATTGAGTCTATTGCTTTGATAGGACAGATAGTTTCCTTTGAAAAAGTTCTCAAAGAATTTTTCCATTGCCTTGGAATATTCTGACTTCTTAACCACAGATTTGAGCTGACTAGAATTGTAGTTTTTCATGCATTGCGGGAATAATAACAATTAAAAAAGAGGACATGACCTCATTTCTACGCTTACCTCTGGAAAGCCTAAACACTGTACATCAGAGTGCAACTATCCTTGGGATTTAATCTACTTGATTAAAACAAGAAATAGTGATAGCTTTCTTACATACATGAATGTTATTGCAGATAAAACTCCACTTAATGCTGACAAAGTTGTGACCTTTTGATAACCACATTCTATAATCATTTTCAACTGAGAAATAAATAGTGGTTTATTTGAAAAACAGCAATTAATTTTGACTGGGAGCATGAGAAAAAATTAATGACTCCCTTGCGCCGAGTTAACGCCAAGCCTCACAATGAGAAGGTGTTTTCTGCCAAATTCAGTCAAAATTCATTATTTTCTACATAGGATGCAAACCTCCCTTTCTCTGATGGAACTCTTCACAGCTCCTATGGTTACTGCACAAGAATCTTGAAGAAAAGCAGATTCAGTAACTCATGCTTGATATGTTCATTGATTTTTATCACCCTTCACAGGTGCACACCTAGAGCATTTTGGCTAGCAAAATCTCTGAAGGCTGCTAGGAGAACACTGGAGCCTCCTATGCTTTAGACAGACTTTTTCCAGCAGCCTGAGTGCTTTGAGATGTACAGTCTATATGTAAGTTCAGCTGGTGCATATACATATTTCTCAAGGTGAGGAAAATCAAGAGAGGTGAACTTATAGCAGATAAACCAGTTGCACAAAGCATTCTCACAGAGAGCAGAACTAGCAGTCTGTTCAAACTTAGTTTCCAAAGCACAAAAAGCAGTCCATAACATCATGAACTTCAGAAAATATTGAAGGGATATAATGCAAGGACAGAAGAATTTCTTCTGCTTCAAAATACAAACAGATTTTTTGCAGAACTTTTAATAGTTACGAAAATCTTCAGTGAACAAATTGTCTCTACAGAAATTAACNTAGTACAGGCTGCTTGAAGAGATGTTTGGAATCCCATCTGTTGAAGCTTACTAAGAGGAAGTTAGATGCGTATCCGTCGGGAATGATACCACACGGTCTGTTTTGTCTTTGGGAGGCAGGCTGGACCTTGAATGGACCAAGAATCTTTGATTCCTGACACAGTATCTCTGCATCTGTCACAACTCATGAACATCTTGAAGCCAAGTAACAGCAAAATTCTTTGACACAAGTTTCCAGTGCCTGCATCATCAGCCTACATTTCTTGAAGCGGATGCAAGGAATGCTCTTATTCACCAGGAATTCTGAGAAGATATTAAGTTCTTCTATGACCAGATTCTCCAAACACGTCATAACAAAGAGTATCAGTGTGCTGAAGAGATAAGATATCCTTATTTCCTTGTTGGTGAGAACTTCAAGATATGCTGTCACTCATTAAATGTGGGCAATCCCATATCATCAGCACTGACAAAGT
>VXAL01006807.1:18358-35312 GCA_013399475.1 Chauna torquata | reverse complement strand
GGGGGGTGCTTTATAGCCAGGTCTCAAATCTGTCAAAGCAGATTCATGCTTGAATAGTACACTTTTCTCCACATGTACTGTTCTTTTTGCTGAAGCCCTCCTAAATGTGAATTTTCAAAATTTCTTTATGCATTTTTCTAGCCAAGTTTCCTGTAAGGAAAGTAGTTTTTGTAATGAAAACATTTCCCTGCGAGAGGAGATTAGTCTGTCCTGTTAATTATTGGTCTAAAATTTCAAGCTGTTTTTCAGCATTTGTCAGTTCAGTTCCCATTAAAACTACTGGGAGGTGTATAGTTTATCTGCACAAAGCTAGACAAAGATACTGCTCATTACCTTCTTGAGAAGTTAGGAACAGAAAATGAATTTGCCCGTAAAGGGGAGTTAGATGCTTTTTATCAAACGCTTTTGGCAGTTGTCTTTCCTGTTGAAGAGTTTTCCTCAGTCTGAATAAATGCCCATATGCTGCTATTACCCTGGCAGACCAGCTCCACAAATCACCTGTTTATTGGATGTATGGAAGAAAAGAACGTAAAGCTTTGGTACTTTAATCTGGTGCTTGACTGAATCTGGTCTGTTGGTAGTATTTTAACACAGAAGTGAAGGTTTTGGAATTGCACTCTGCAGTGGTTTGGGGAGAGGTCTAGTCTTGGTAACTCTTGCATCTGGCTTGATTTCAGCAATATTTGACAGGAAAGTACAAGTCTCCAAGTTTCTACAATTTTTCAGAAAATATGTGACCAGGTGGAGGAAAGAGATTTGCTTCATCTGTAGGGAAAGTTAGAACATGTTCTTAAGACACTGAAATCAATCAGAGATGAGAAAAAATGTACAGATACCAAGCTTCTTAAATTCTGGAGCTACTTGTTTTTTTCTTGTTCTCCATCAATAGACATTTGTCCATAAAGGCAGTGCAATTAAGCGTTTCCAGACTTGTGCCTGTAGCATCAGATAGCTGCTCTGCTCTGCAGGGTGTCGGTAGGGAGAGCAGGTGGGTAAGTTCCAAATGACTGTTTGACATGAGACTCTGCTTTGTTGGTGTCAAGAGAAGCAGCAGTTTCAAATGAATCTTTCTGGAAGTGTTAGCATGGTATTTGCATTAAAAAATGATACATACTATCCACCTGGTGGACGCTAACAATGTAGATAAACGATCATGACCCCTTCACAATTGTGAACAGAACTTTGAAAAGGCTCACCTGCACCTCAGTTAAAAACCCTGAACTCATTCCAACATGCAATGTCTGTTGGGAAGCTCAAACTGGGAATAAAATTCCTCTGTGATCTTACTGACCACTGAAATTGCCATCTGAGTGAAGAAATGTCAGTTCAAACTAAGAGTGGCTATAGAGAAAGCTTTTTACTAATTCAAGTTCTACAGACTTTTACAAGAAGTAGTGAAAAGAATTTTCTGATGAAATACCAGATTCTATAATCACATTGGCTCTGAAGTCCACCTGCAGTTTTAATATAAAAAGCTGTTCTGCTTCGAGCTGTGGCCTGCCGTGCAGTTATGCTGCTCAGTGTCAAACAGGTGCTAGAGTTCATCTGAGAGGTAAATGATAATATAATATATATAGTTTACACAATGCTTTGTTGCATTTTTCAAAGCTCCTTCAGGATTCTTCAACATAAAATAATCAGCAGAAATTAGATGCTATTTGAAGAGTGACTTTTTATCAACCTGGTTGATGAGTTAATTTTTGGGAGATGCTAAATTCTTATGATTCCTTGTGCATTCTGGTAAAGCTTAGAACATAAATACACTGTACATATGTAAAGGATATCAATCCAGTGTCCTGGAACTTAGGCCAACTATTCTTACAAAAGAAGATCAACAATAATTCAACCACTTATCGAGTGAATTGAAAATCTCGGTTCTACTCATTTAGGAGTGATTTCTGAGTTCTGTTTGCTGGGCTGATCAGATGTGTCTGAGCTCTGAAAGAATGTGCTCCCACTGCACCATTATCTTGAATAAAAGGCTTTAAATCATCTAAATTGAGAAAAGGCAGGAAAAAAGGGATAATCTGCAGCTGGGTGATGTCAAATGTGTGCCACCTCTCTGTAGCATACAAAAATGGTATTTTTGTAAATGCAGGCATTAGCCAGTATCATTCCATAGGTTGTGGTGTAAGAGGGCTGGTCTGCGTGGTGGACTGCTGACAGGCCATTTGACTTTGCCAGAATTTTTCAATTTTTTTTGAGGATTTTTTTTTCCAAGGAGCCAGTTTGTAATTTATGGTGCAGAAGAGTCAAGAGATTAGGATTACTTTCTTTTTAAATAAGTTTTCACTGTTCTGTGGATAATGATTTACAAATTGAACACTACTCCTAATGCAGCAGTGTACAGGGCTTCCAACATCTATAGCTTGATTTTTGGCTTTATACTGGATGGGTAACATTACAGACTGCAGGAACTTCTTGAGTCTCTCTCAAAAATTTTGCTATTGCCCTTATACTGATAATGGTTTATTTTGCTAGTTCTTCTGCATTCTTCCAACTCACATGATGATCAGAATGATAATTTGAGTTCCTTGCTTACGATCACCTTTTAAAGTATTTGTATTTTTAGTCATGAATAGTCATACCAGGTGAGATTAGATTCTGCTGCCATAATGCCAGTGTGTATATACTCTGTGAGACATGACCCCTTCACCAAACTAGACAGTTAAAGTGCTTTAACTAGAGTCATAGAAAAATAGTCTTGTCCTCTAGTCCTCACCAGAACCTCATCTACTTCTCTAGTGCCAATCTGAAGCTATAAACTCTACAGTAAAGGATCATCTTCGAGGTGGTTGTATTTAATTTGCATCTCGCCTCTCTGATTAGTGCACCAGTGGTATCAGATCATTAAGCTCCATTCTTACTGTTTATAGAGCAAACCACTCATTCTTAGCTTAGCACTTGTACAAGGAAATGCTGAGAACTTTTTTCATAAATTCCATACTGCAATTGAATGAAGAACTGTTTGAAGTGACTGGAAGGCAACTGCTGAATTTAATCAGGACTTTAATGTATGTTATATATTCATGTAACTTTCACTCCTTCCTTAGATTCAGTATTCTGCTAATCCTTCTGTAAGAAACCACTGTGTGTGTTGTGGTGGTGGGGGGAGTAAATGATTTGAGTAGAACTACCGACACTGCAGGATGCTTCTCAGTGGGAAATGACAGGTTCAGCCTGCGTGTGGCTATTTAGTGTTCAAGTATCTTGAGAGAGGGAATATTTTCCAGTTTGCCTTTGGCAGTGAGAACCTTTGTGCTTAATGCATCGTGGAAATCTTCTCTGCAGACTTCGTAAGGACTGCAAGGGCTGTTTAAGGAGCTGCAGTGTCATGCCCTTGCTATTCATTCCTGCCTTGAGGTAAGCAGTGACTGAACGCTCCTTAAGCTGTGAGGAATCATCCCCCTTTTATCAGACCTAGTCTGAGCAGTGTTCTATTGCTCTGTCTCTGCTGACTGTTTCTAAATTGGGCTACAAACTGAGGTACCTGGAGTTGGAGTACCTAACTTTGTTTGGTTTTTTTTTTTTTTGCCAGGCCTGGGAAGAATCTCATGTATCAAGGGGAAAAAAAGCCTATTTATTTTCATTATACCAAGATTTGTTGTGGCTGTCTGGCTCCAGACCCCAGGAATGTCACCAGTTTCCTATTCTCAAACTGAAGCAGCAGGGAAAGTGTGTCTTTTTCTCCAGGAGAGGGTGTCCCATCACTGCTGGCCAGCAAGATCTTACATGCTCAGGGCTTACACATACTTTGGTCTGCTTTTCCTAATGCTACCTCTCAGCAGAAAACAGCTTGGAGAAATGAAAAGACAGCAAATCTTAGTGAAGGAATGTGTTTGAAAAGGTCGATGAAAATACTGTATGTACAGGTCTTTCACTTAACTTTCAAGACTATCCATACTTAACAAACATAGAATCTAGCTTGAATGCACTGTACCTGTCACAATTCTTTTTTCTTTTCTGTTTATGCAACAGTTTATCCTATCTGATATATTTCATTAATTCCTTCCTGCAATCACCTGATTTGTGGGCCATATCTCTGTCCTTGTCTGATTTTTGCTTTCAGAAGCAAGGTGTGTTCGATATGGCAACTGCTATGTTATATAGGCATATGCTGTAAAGTACTTTTATTTTATTTTAGTTTCCTCTTCAGCATTAAAGCAAGGTGCCTTTTCTGCTCTTCTTTTTAAACAGTGAGTCATTATTCAAATGCATGGCAGTTTTTAATGACAATTTGCATGAGGTTGTAGAAGTCAGTCTAGCTGACAGCTGTGAAACAAATGTGTGCAAAATTTATTTGGGGCTTCAATTTCTTGTTGTTATTGCTCTTCCCAAATCCTGGCAAATGAAGAATGAGGAAAAAGAAAAAAGCAGAGAGAATCGATAGCAGGAAAATTAACTTCTAATATAAAGTGACAGCTTGACAGTGAACATATTTGGCATGAATTGCAAATGCAGCCGAGTGAGAACCATAATCTGATTTCTTCTTATTCTATATCATTCTTTTATAGAATGTCTTTTTCTGTATTAACACCATGTGTGTCATAGGACCAATACAATCAATATTATATAGCAAAAACATCCTCAGGATAGTCACAAATGTTTTATGCCTCCTCATAAATATTTACAATTTTTGAAATGGTAAATGTTAATTTTAGAGGAATCTACACTAGTTTTAATTCAAGGAAGTGTGTGCTGAATTGAGTCACTTTAAGAGAACAGTTAATCTCTAGACTTCTGTTCTTTGGTGCTGAGGTGTCATGGAAATAACTGAAGTTGGTATTACTAGATCTGAATTAAAGCACTTGCCGTGACTTGGCTCATGAATTGTAACTGCAATCAAATCCAGACCCAGATCTTCAAATCTTTCGATTTAAAGGGATAGCTGATGGCACTGTGTATGTATCATGTACAATTTCTACATTATTGTACTTGGCAATTGTTTCAGTTGTTTCTCTAAAGTTGTATGTAGCGTTTGGGTTTTTCTCTAGCTAATTCTAGATCTTTTTGCTACAGCTGATCTTTGCCCTCCCTGTCTCCTGTAACAGCCAACACACCTTGCATCATGTGTGAGCTTGAATGTAGCTCCTTGTGGACTTTTCTTTACTTTTTTTTACCCAGCCTTTGCTGTACAACAGTTCCAAAGGATCCCACGCAGAATATTTTTTGAGATTCCTACAAAACAGCCATTAATTCTTTCAGATCTTTCCCACAACTGCAGAGCATTCGTTTAAGCCAAATGAACTTGATTAAAATTAGAGAGATGTTTAGTTTATAAGCAATAAGAATGTAATTGTCTTACCTAAAATAAGAACTAGATGCATTTTTATGCCATGAGCCTGTTTTATATCTGAAGTTTAGTGTTTAATAGAATGCATGGCTGAAAGACTTACCTTGCTGTGGTATCAAACCCATCCCTGTGCTTGTGTGTGTCCAATGGAAAAGATGACATCGAGGAAACAAATGTTTAGCTATGCTCACTGAAATTTCCTAATGGGGCTTAGTACCAGTTTTCTGAGAACGACTTTGACTTTGAAATGCTATATATTACAATGATTCAGATCTTCATTCACAGCTAAAAACAAACCCATCAGTTATAATGCTGCATCTTAAGAAAACTGGCTGTTTGCTCTTGCTTGACTTTTTGGATATGGGTCACAGATCCTGTAGTTGGACTCATTTTAATTTCTTTGACTGGTAGAACTGAAAGATCATCAGCCGACTCATAATGAGAAATGCGACACTGTCTCTTCCAGAGGTTCATTAGCACTCACTCAGCAAGGTTCCCCAGCTATGCCTGTGCTCTTTGGAAGTAGCAACCAGATTGCATGTAGGTGTGTAGTAAGTGTCTGTCAGCAGCATGTCAGTCTTTAACAATTGTTGTTCATCCATACAAAAAAAGAGTAAGAGATTCCTTTGCTGCTTTATGTCACCCACACTTTATAGCACTAACAGCACTTGCTGCACATGAGGAGTCTACATAGGCTCTTCTACTTGCTTAAACAGCCTGAAATGAGATGGTGTTAGTGTGTTTGCTTGCTTCCAAAATTATGCTGATTATTGTGCCAAGTTGAGACACGAATGTCAAGCCATTCCACAAGCCTAGAAAGGATAATAAAAATATTTATGAATGTTATAGTTTTAACTGTTGCATTTTTTAAGACCTCCAGAGCTTGGACTGATTTATGGCTGTTCAGCTCTTTTTTGGGGGGGGGAGGGGAGAAAACACATTACATACGAAAGAAATTAAGGAAGCCAGAAGCTATGCATTCAAAGAACTATCTAAAAATAAGAGGTAAAGCTATAAACTTTAATATCCCACTGAGCAAAGAAGGTTTTTCTTTTCTGGTTACAGGAGTGTGTGCAGTTTTGCTGAAATGTAGTTCTCATTTTGCCTCGTACAGTCTCTGTGGTGGTGACTGCTATTTTTATTTTAGATGTGGGCTTTTTAATTTCCTTATTTATGTTTTCATTCTCATCGTAAGAGATGCATTATAACTGTTGACTGCATTCTGCATGTTTAATTCTAAACTCTGACATGCAACAGTCTTGGGTTGAGCTGTGGCAGCTGGAAATTCAGAACAAGTGACATGCAGTCCTCAAGTCTGAAAAGGAAGTTGAGTCACAAGAATATAAATTGCACAACAGAATAAATGACAAAAAATGTTTTTGGAGACCAGCTGGTGTTGTGTTATACCTGCATTGTGACTGTGCTCCATTGTTGTCTGGCTGCTTGGTAGTTTTTTTAAAATAATTTTGGCTTTATATTTTCGGCTGGTGTGGCAAGGATTTGATGTTACAGCAGAGGTGTCCAGTTGTGAAAGACGGAAGTCTAATTGTGGCCGTACATTGTAGGCATATAGTGCTGTCCTTCAGAAATGAAAGAAATGTGTGACTTGCACCCTTTTAGCAGCATGACAGAACGATCACACTATGAGATGTATTCTGGAAGTCAATTAGGAGAATAAAATAAAGTGAGAAGCAATTTGTTCCCCTCAAGCAGCCCATGTTTTTGCTGATTTTCCTGAAGGAGTTCCCATCTTGGAAAGAATTTTTTTCCTACTCTATTAAAAGTCTGTACCAGTAGTGTGAGAAAAACTGATTAAAGCTTTGTTTCTTTTCAGAAATTGACTCTGTTAAATTACTCCCTGTTTTATTTGCCACGCTGATAGTCATGTAAGCAGTGGCCTGTGTGAGGAGAGACATGAATTTTAATATTAACATTCTTGGATGAAGAGTGTAGAAAGCAACTGAAGATTTTGGCTGGCCAAGATGTTTTGGCACTTTTGAGAGGTCTAACTTTCAGAGAATACTAGCCATCCTGTGAAGAACAAAAAATACTTTTGTTAGCTGCTACTGAAAATTAGAGTTGTCAGATAGAGTGAACAGTATGTGACCAGTTCAGATTTAAACTTAGGATCCTAGTCCAGCAGTTTTAGCTTAATTTGAGTTTGAATAACATAAATATATATTTTAAAATGCTGTATTGAGAGCTTGTAGGAGATCAAATTATTCTGACCATCCACAGAAAATATAGTTCTCAGAAGGTATCCACGCTTCTTTTTTTAATGTACCTTCTTAGCAAGGTGATACGAGTTGCCTCAAACAAGTCATTTGATAAACAGAGCCCGAGATCTGGATAGATTTATGTTGCTGACATAACTGCTTGGCTATGCAGAGTGACAGCAGCACGATAGCTTGCGAATTGTCTCCTGGAACTACTTTGAAGCTCTTTTTGTCACTGCCTCATTTTCAGCCATTGGTAAGGGAAGATGATGGGAAGCAGAGGCTTAAAACACCTGCCTCCAATTACATCTGTTGAAGTTTTATTTCTAGCACAGTTTTGTACTTGCTGCGTGTCCCAGAAAGTACCCAGGTCTCTTGGAGAGAGACATAACCAATGCCCTGCTGCACCCTCATGGTGTTCCAGTGAACTGATGGGAACAGTTGTTGACTTCTCTTCAGAAACACTGTTTCACATACTTCAGTATGGTCCATATCTAGAACGTTTCCATGTCAAAGGTGTGCATGGATAAATAAAATGAAGTGTACCTTAGAAAAATGCTGTGAAAATGTCATATTTGAGATGCTCAGGTACTGCAGTGGTAAATCCTATATAAAAGCTGTGTGTATAACTAGGAAAGAACACAGGGTAATATATAGAATTGCTGCTTTAAGGTATTTCCAAAAGCTAACTACATTTCATGTTCTCATTAGTCAAAATTTCCAAGGTGTCCTTTCATCTCTCTTATTCCATCTGTCACATGAAGCAATAGAAATCTGAGACTGGTTTTCAGACATAATTCCAGAAAACTGTCCCCCTTTTAGCCTCCACCATGAAACACAACACAAAAGAGCATTTTTAATGAGACATCAAGTATAGAATATCTGCAAAAAAATGAAATGCCATAGACTTTGTGGAGTGGGCTTGCAGGCATCTGTTACTATTGTAAAGGGAAGTGACAGGACCTCAAGCTGGCAAGAGCTTTGAGAGAAACATGCCAGAACCTTCTCCCATAATCTCCTCTTCCCAAAGAAAAACAAAGGCTTTAGGCTAACAACACAAAACCAAGTTCTATTACAACATAAGCTAGAATACTTAACTTTTTAAATAAAGAAAATTCATAGAGTTCAAGACAGTCAGAATTTAAATAAAGGAGTTTTTTTTAAACGGTTCCCCCACCATGTAGTGGTGCAAGTAGATTCTTACTTCTGTGCTTAGTTAAACTCATTTCAGTGGTTTTGTGAAGTGCAAAAAACTCTAGCAGTCCCCCTTGGTCCCTCACAAAGGTGTGGTGTCCCCCCCCCCGTCCCCCACCGCCATTTTGTTCAGTGAGCAGGTGTCTGCTGCCTGTTTGAATTTAGGCTTTCCAGCTGTATGCTGTGACTCTTTCACTCTCACTGTCCAGAAGGACAGCCTTGGTTAAGAGGCTGTTGTGCTATGTGTGGTGAATCTGAGCTGGTAGAGTAGTAATGGAGAAGTGAGTCCCACCCTACAGGACTTCGTCCTGCTTTTGCGTGGCAACGTGGTAGGGAATGGCTATGCTGGAGGAGTGGACTTGGGTAACTTCAGTTGTTTTGATCTTTCTTTAGAAGCCTGTTCATATCTCTAGTTATGTCCATCACTGTCTGCAAAACTTTTATTTCTTGTTATTGCATAGGGTAGTCAGAACATAACTATTTCACAGAAAAAGTTAACGGTAACTGATGCAATTTGTAATATTTTTAGTATTTCTATACCTACCATTCATCAGCCAGCGTCAGGTTTGCTTTCTGAAACACTCATGCACAGTGAGCAGCGGTAGCCATTGATATGTGTGGTTTTTTTTTCTTCCCGAGTGGTTACAGTTAACCTAAAACCCAGACATATCTGTTGTTCAAATGTTGCATGCTTCCAGAACACTGAGTCCAGAAAACTATCCCCCAGAAATGTAAACGACACCCTTAACCCTCTTCTCCCCCCTCCTCAGGAACTATTGGTAGTCTCCTCTGGAGAAGGCAATGAGATCAAAACCATATGAATGCACTGGAGAGGGGAAAGGCACTCAGCCATGCAGAACTGAATCTAAGGCACCATTATGGGCTCATTCGAACTGCTGATTGTCAGTGAAAGCTGAGCCTTGTACCAACTTGCCAAACCAACTTTTAACCCATTAACACATCATCATAGTTCTGCAGTAATATGAAAGGGAGAAAATAAACCACAAAAAATAGTTTTCCTTGACTGTAACTTGATCTGGTAAATGACAATATGTTCTGAATACTGTTTGTGTACCTCTCATTATGATTGTGGCCTTGGATAATTAGTTAATTAACAAGGCTATGGCAAAGCTAGTGTCACTGCTTTCATCATAAGCTGCAAGTACTTCAGAGGTCAAGAATGAATGGCAGAGTCAATGAGGTCTCTTTGAACTCATTTGCCCCTTACTCCTTCCATGATCTTTAAATCTGCATTCCATTACCTCCAAAACATTTCCTCAACATGACTGTTTCTCAGTTAAGACTCCTATTTCTGGGTTCAAATAACCTCTGTTGCCCTCTCTTCCTCTCTCATTGGCCTCCATTGGGTTCCACTTCAATGCATTTCAAGCTCTCCAAGATGTGGTAGCTATTTGTGGAAGCAAAATCATGCTATTTCTTCTTCCGTGATAATGGCTGACTCCTTGAGCATTTTCTGCCAGGTGTCTGAGTCTGTCTGCAGTCTTGATTTTGCTCATTCAGTTTTCCGTGTATTGGTGCATTTCTTTTTTCTATTCTTTATATAAGGGAACCACTTTCATTTCATTCTTTCGTCTCACCAAATTCTGCTCAATTCAGTGAAACTATTGGCATGAATAAAATGGGAGAAGGAAGAAAGAGCCTCTGCATGATGTTATGGTCAGTGTTTGGAGTTTGATTGGCAATGTGTGTTTATCATACTCTTTTATTAACCTGATAATAAATGATTGCATAGTGTTAACATTCCCTCTAGAGCTCTCTTTTTTTTTTCCAAGACTGCATGATATTTTCTGTATTTGTTTGAGAAATGAGAAACCTTCTGGTTGTCTGAGGGAATGTTGTCTTTTCTAAATTTGGGAATTGGAACTAAACGGGTTCTCAGTCTCTTTCTATCATATTGCCCTTTGATCATTCTTCTTAGACTAAGACAGTGTTGTGCTTTTCATGTCTCAGTCCTCCTCCTGTATGTTGTTACCCTATGGGTGTAGGCACTGCATTCTACTCCTTGGATTTTCATTTGCCATCGGTCCCATTTGTGCCACGTTGCCTGACTGTCCTTTTCTTGCACTCCTTCTACATCTCTTAACTGCCACTTCAAAAGATCTTTCTTTCTCCAGCTGTCTGTGAGGACGGCACACAAAATCCTGTCTTTTCTTTGCACCTCCTTGGTGAATAATCTTCTCACTGGTCAATGCTGGATTATACAACTGGATTTCAGTGACTATGCTGAAGGCTGTTAATTGGCCCATTTCGTTCATTGATTCCTTTGGTCCAAATTAAAACTTCATCTGGTCTGTTAGGTCTTATGGATGCCTTGTCCATCAAATCAGTTCCAAGAGCTCTTAACTGTGCTTTGTATGTGGGGAGAATTTGCCTCATTTTTTCATGCCTTGTGCGGCTGCTAACAGAGCAAGGCCTGTGCAGATAACTGAAGTTGTCCATATTTGTTTTTCCATGGTTTCTATGGATTCTCACATTTCTTGCAAGCACTGTTTCTGCCTGTTAGTTCCATTAGTTAGGGTGCTTGTGTGTGAACCTTGAGAGGGGTCCCTGGGGAGTGGACTGTATTTGTACTGGATTTTGTACAAATTTTAATGTGTTTTTCTCATGTCTTTTGTACTCAAACGTATCCCATTGTATTACAGTCTCTGGAACTAAATAATATGAGCTCAGGCAGTGTTTCTTTATGACACTTCTACTAAGAAAACAACGATCCTCCAATTTTCCAGTGTCTTTCATTCTTCTCAGAAGATCAGATGCTGGATTTTGACTTATCCAACTTCCTTTTTAGCCCTTTAATACTGGTGTTGTTGGTAGGAAATAAAAAGAGTTCTTTTTCATCTTAAACTAATTTTACACCTGTATATTCCCACTGGCATTGTCTTAATTTACTGTGATGTGAATGAAATCAGGATCAGGACCACTGAATGTATAAAACATACTTGGATTTGCAGGTATGATTAGCTGTGAAATGTTTCATGGTAATTTTGAGTGCAGGATGGTATACAAAGACACGCTGTTTGATACTTTGGGAGAACCAGGCTTGCAGAGCCCACAGGAGACAGGCAGTACAGCTCTGCAAAAACGAGAAGGGCGTCAGAACAGTGAATGAGAAGAAGAGAGAGAGAGAATGTGAGAACAGATAGAAGAATGTGTAAATGACCTGATGAATGATGAGAGAATGTGCAGCTGAACTAAAGAATGTGTGAGCTGATAGATGGGGGATTAGGCAAGCAAACAGCAGAACCAATTTAATTTAGGTTATTAATAAGCAGTTCTAAAGTGCTATAAGAGGGAAAGAGAAAAGAAGTATATCAAGATTAAAGGAGTTAAAAGACAAAGGCATTCACAGCTAGGCTGGTAAACGTTACAGTGAGATAACATTCTCCTGGAAAGGGTTACAGAGCAATTAAGAAAAGGAGAAAGACAGGAATGGTTTATATGAAAAAGCCTGAAGGAAGCTTATAAGTGAAACCAATGTGGCAAGACAGGCAAATCTCCTTCTGTAACTTTGACTCATCCTCTAGAGAAGCTGGCTTTTCTTCTGGGACTGACCAGGGTGGTTTTTCAGGCCATATTTTCTCTGTCCTGTGCATCTTAACTCACACAAATGCATGTGCATATTCCTTATAACTCTTACATTGGGGTCTGTGTTACGACTGTACCTGTTCTATATAGGTGCTGAATCTCCAGAGCTCTTTGAAGTGCGTATGTATTCATGTTCCCTGAAATACCTTTGGAGGTTGAATCAACAGCTTAGAGGATTTAAGCTCTGAACTCTGGCACTAGAATCAGTTACCTTAAATTAGACAGTATAAGCTCCTCAGGTCATGACATGCTGCATCCTCAGAGCAGGGAGCTGGAAGTGATCTCTTCTGTTCACTCTTAGGGAGATTACTCAGATTCCATGCAGGGCACTGGGACCACTGTAATGAACAGTAAGAATCAGCATAGTTTTTTTTTTTTTTTTTTCCCCCTATTCCTTACCTACATCCTTCTCTCTAGAAAGCCTTAGCTCATGAGAAATGCTTGTAAAGAGCTATCTGTCTTCTTCATAAGTTTTGGCTAGGAGAAAAGTAAGGCTGTCATTTCATATACACTCTTAGCTGAAATTTACTGGCAGAAACTAATCTGGGTTAAAATTAAGTGCTATTTTTGACTGGTCAATTTTTTTTCTGCATTTGTTATCCAGTCCATTTTGCCATGGTGCTGTACAAATGCTTTTGCTGGGATGAGAAATGGGGTGGTGAAGGACAGGAAGAAGCAGCTGTCAAGCAGGACTGCTTTTTGGGAGGGCAGCGCTGCTTTAGAGTGTGTGTGAATCTATAGGCAGAGACTCTCCTTGCTTATACTGATTTTTCTTATTGATGTTAGTGTAGCAGAGTCCACCACTGGAGAGGAGGACTAGATCCTTGTGTTGGACTGTCATCATGCAGCCTCTCCTATGTGGCAGTATAAAACAGCAAGGACAAGGGCTGTATGCTAATGAGTGACTGCTGTCTGGCTTCATTATCTTTTGCTGCAAGATAGGTGTAGAACATAACTCATTCTTACTATTTGATCCCAAAAGGAAGAATGTTACTGTATTAAATCAAGATGGAAGAAATTCATTGTAACGCAATGCATCCGCAATATATTAAGATTTGCAATCAATGTACATTTATTTCTCTGTATAGTTTATGAGCTTTGTATTTTGCTAGAGTAAATGATCTTTTTTCTAGTTCTGAAGCCATGCTATATGACTGTTGAAACCAATCAATATCATTAAAAACATAAACATATGACAGTGATCATTCATAAAGACCTATTTTCTGCAGGTGTTGTCCTAGTAGGTAGTGGAGCTGTAAAGGTCCACATTTTTAAAGCAGACTTTGGGAGTGAGTGTAAAAGTAGCAATAAATTCAAATCCTACTATGAAAATTCTCTCCTAAGAAAATGGTTTTTGAAATATATTGCTAAAAATTCTGTTTATTCCTGTTACGTGAACTTATTATCTGTATAGTTTGGTAAGAACTTTGTGAAACAGAACTACTTCCTCTTCATTTGTGCACGAGTACACACATCCACATACTCAGTCCTTGGGGAGTGACTATGCTATTGAATGTCTCTATTAAAGACTCAGTGAAGCTTTCTGAGCTTGTTTTTCTATGAGGTGAGATGATGTTTCAGTCTATTGTAATTTTCCGGGATTGATTGTCTTCAAAAGGATCCGTGTCAAAAAAAAAAAAAAAAGGCACAAATGAAACTCTATTTCATTAAAGTTTTCTTACTGTTTGGATGTTAAGTAGGTTTTGGTCATTTCATCTAGGAACTGAAGCTGGCAATCAACAAATGTATCATCTTGGTTCTGAACAAGAATAGTGAACAAATTGTGCTCCAGGGAGATGAATAACTTGAATTACAGAAATGCAGTAGACGTCAGATATTTTAGTGAAGGTGATTTTTTTTGATACAGATCTTAATATTGGGTTCACTTCTAAGTAGAAAGTATAGACCTTTTATTTCAATAAACTCTCAGACTTCTTTCCAACTTAAAAAAAAAAAAAGACTTTGTGACACCTTCTGTGACTTCTGAAAAATGTCTGTCAAAATAGCTGAGGTGGATTAGAAAAAATCGATGCTGAGTGCTGAGTAGTTGTCCTCACTGATCTGATGGGGGTATAAAAAGACTTCAGGGGTGCTCTGACTAATAATCTGCACATCTTCACTAATCATGCAAAGCTCTATGGTCATGAACAATTAAAGATTCTGGCAAGGTTAATAAAGGTCTGATGGTCTGAGGTCCTCACTCATTTTTTATCCGATTTGTTGACTGAGAAGGATGTGTAAGGGGTATGCTGACAAAATTACAAGTCAATATGGCACTGAACTTTACAGTTACGTGACTGGGAAAAGCAGCATGAAGTCAACACTCCAAGCCTTTGTATCTATTTCTTTTCTCAAAGAGAAGAAGCCAGTGCTGTCTGTTGGACCTAGTTTAGGATTTTGTACAAAATAAAATGGCAGAGATGGATGGATGTTTTACTGTTTATTCCTGTAACTTCTTTTCTAAATATTTCCCTGTTATGCTTTTGTTGGGACTGGTCTTTTATGCTTAGCAGTATGAGTTACTGAGAACTTTAGAATGGTCTGATGAGACTTTCACCCCGTTCTCATCACTTGAAACTGGGCAAGCTGCCCCTCAATCCATAGTTATGAGTTTTAATAGTTGGTGGGGTATCTAGTGAAATGTTTCAGTGAAAACCACAATATAATTATCTGAGAAACTCTTTCCATGTCCTAAGCACAAGAAATGCTCTGATGCTACTATTTCAGGGCAAAACTCTGCAGAACTGAGAAACTTTGTAGGTCAGAGAATAACCTTAGTAAACCAGTGACTCAAGGCTGATCACGCCACATATTCTAACTTTCACACTGTCTGTACTGTGCACTACAAGATAAAGCAAGAAGCAAATGTTAGAAACCCCAGTCAGAATAGTCACTGAGAAGGAAACGGGCTCAATGCGAATTAGGACATTTCTTAGAGTACTGCGCAGCTGGGAGCAGCAAACTCAGCAGGCATCCCTGTTTTCGGAGACTATGGTAGGCTCATCAGTAATCTTTACATCTACCATCTCCAGCCTTGCTCTCCAGGCTGTTACGTTCAGAACCGTATTGTCCTGTATGTGTACAGTCCTACAGGACTGTATCCTCTGTCCTTTCTCTTTTCTCCCATTGCCCCCTGCAGCCGTAAGAATCCAGCCTTGTGCCCTAGGGACAGATATAATTTTCCTGTATTTGCTGAGAATCCTTGAGTCAGCCTCTAGAGGCAGGGTAATTAGTCAGAGCACAGTGCCACATTGACACAGATAAACTGCTGCTGGGAGCAAAAATGAAATCTTTGTATTACACTATGGATACATGAGCCGTCTTAAAACTAGAGAACGTATCCCTGAAGTGGAGTAGCATTATGCTGTGCTGTTATTCCCTATCAGGCACTGTGCTTGAGCTTTGAGTTAGCACAATTTCAGCCAGACAACAGTTAAATAAATTAAATGATCATGAAAACTTAATTCTCTGTTAGGATGTAGTTCTCTTCTGGACTCTGTGCAACACTGTGGTCATCTTTGTTATGTTTGATTTTGCCAATAGGGCTTCCTTTAAGCTGACATTAAAGACTAGCTGTACTGCTCCCCACCAAGAGAGATGTAAAACCAGCTCATTTGCTAGGCCTGTGTTTCATCTACACACCTGCAAAGCAGGGCAGTAGTCAGTAGCTAAAAAAATTATGATGGATAGCAGCAATTATAAACCAATAATATACGGGAAACAGAAAAGACTGCAAAGAATTTCCTGCCATATGCATTTAGGAGGCATCTGGACTACATCTGGGAAAGCACACACTTGGGGAACTGCAGCTTGCTGGAGGTGCATGTCTGTGCTATCGAGAGTAATGATAAAACGGTGCAATTCACGTTTACTTCTTTGTGCTTTAAGGGGAGGGAAGGGATAGTCAATACGAAACATTGCTCCAAGCAGATGGAGTACAATACAACATTAATTGACTGAGAAGTAGGGGAGATCACCTTGTGAGCTGTTTGCTTGCTTTATTGCTTAATCATATTCAAGATGATTGATAACTTTCCTTAAAAAGTATGGTGCTGGGATTGCTATTAGCATAAGTGGTGACATGTAAATATGACCAACCTTAACATTTACATTTTGGCTTATTGGCCATAGGGACGAGCTGATGTGTAGGAATGCATTTTGCTAATGAGTCATTAAAAAGAGGAGGAATGGAACCCATCTGAAAGGTGTGCCTGCTGATACACCAGAGCAGAGTAATTTCTAAAATAGATTTGGTCGTCTGCTGGGAAAATTGCGGAAGGAAGGAAAAAATGATTTCTTACAGAGTATTTGCTAATGTGTGGAAAGTTGTGTGTGGTCCCCCCCCCCGCCCCCAATGAAATGCAAGCTGTTCCTTACTGTTACTGAGCTGGTTTTCTTAAGGGCTACTGAAAGATTTGGGTCNCCCCCCAAAAAAAAACAAAAAACGAGGATCGTAATCCTACTGAAATGATTGCAATCTAGCTGCTTTCCACTAATGGACAATGATGTTTTATCCTGACCTACTTGTACTGTCCATGAAAGAGGAAGCTTGAAATTCCACTGAAGCTAAAGAGGCAATAAGATTTTCAAAAACTTCAGTGAATCTGACTTCTGGTTGCCTTGAGAGTCACGATAAGATGCTTCT
>VXAL01006805.1:40197-61151 GCA_013399475.1 Chauna torquata | reverse complement strand
CGCCGGGAGCGGCGTGGGGCGGAACACCCCCGGCGGGAGGGGACCCACCGGGTCGCCCGGCTCCGCACAGGACCCCCCAGACACCAGCCCCTTGTCTGAGCGCGGTGTCCAAACGCTCCTTGAGCTCCGGCAGGCTCGGTGCCGTGACCACCGCCCTGGGAGCCTGTTCCAGGGCCCGACCACCCTCTCGGTGAAGAACCTTTTCCTAACACCCAGCCTGACCCTCCCCTGTCGCAGCTCCGGGCCGGTCCCTCGGGTCCCAGCAAAGCAGGGAAGCCGGGCCCGGGGCGGCCGTGGGCTGCTGCCCCTCCTCGCGCTGCCGGGTGGGCGCTGGGCTGGGGGTGATGAAGTCTCTGCTCTCTGCTGCAGCTCTTGGCACGGTTGTGGTGATGGAAGCCTTCAAGTCTCAAAGCAGCCTGGACCATAAGGAGAAACCAGGTGAGCTGCACTCAGGCGCGAGTCCTAAACGTTTCCAGGTTGGTTTCCCTGACAGCTTTGCCTCAGGCCCTGCGCTTCGCTGCCTGGGGGCGGTGGGTGTCAATCTGGCCAGTGCTGCGCTGGTTCCAGCAAGGTGGGTTAGCCCCGAGAGCGGACAGAACCAAAAAGCTGCATCTAAGATCAGGTTTGAACGTAAATACAACGCAAAACTTCAGAGCTCTGTCCTGGGCGAGAGACCTAACGAGGGTGGCGGAGTGACGTCTTGGTGAGACCTGCCTTTGATTCAGTGAGGTACTGGAGGAAAGCGGGGGTTGGAAAGGAGCTTTTCTAAAAATCTGAGTTTGTTCCACACAGAGCAAAGCGCGTGTGGTGGAGTCACAAGCTGGATCAAAGCCCCTAGCGAGCGGCTGTGAAGATGCTGCTGCCTGCTGTCTGTTCCTCTGTGTGTGCTCACTGGTGGAGTTGTTTTTCTTTTCTTCTCAGATATGGGGTCGGCTTCTGTGACTATCCCAGCCTCTCCCTTCATGCAGAAGCTTGGATACGGCACTGGGGTGAACGTCTACTTGATGAAAAGGTACACGTGAGAGCGATATGGTGCTCGGGAAGAGGCTCAGCATCTTCCTCCCCTAGAATAACAGAGGAATTAGAAGGTAACTGAGCTCTGAGTATGAAAGTGCTGGCTTGACTGGCCCGCAGGCTGGAATGGGCAGAATCAAGGAAGGGACGTGGCATTCCCCACTGTCCTGCGTGTGCCAGAGCAGCTCTGGAGGGCTCAGAGCTGGGAAGGAGCCTGTCTTTTTGGGATAACCCCACCCACATTGCCCTGGCCTGGAATTCAAGTATTTAAAGTCTGTTCCTGGCTCTGCTTTGGCCTGCAGAGCAAACTGCTTCCCTTCCCAAGCCTTAGCTCCTCCACCTAGAAAGGACAGTCGGTACACGTCTTCTTTTCTAAAGCACTTGAAGACTGGAGGTCCGAGTGCTGTATATGGGCAAAGCATTACTACACACATGCGGTGTGCGTGTTCACTGAATCCTGGAACGGTTTGGTTGGCAGGGACCTTAAAGCCCATCTGGTTCCAGCCCCTGCCATGGGCACGACCCCTCCACCAGTCCGGGCTGCCCACAGCCCCATCCAGCCTGGCCCTGGGCACTGCCAGGGATGGGGCCCCCGCAGCTCCTCTGGGCAGCCTGTGCCAGGGCCTCACCGCCCTCATAATGAAGAATTTCTTCCTAATATTTAATCTAAACCTCCCCTCTTTTAGTTCAAAGCCATTACCCCTTGTCCTGTCACTACAGGCTGGGCTGGCTGGCCATGGTTTATTTTAGTGTTGTTGTTCTTCTTTTTAATTCCATAAACTAAAGACAGATGCTCTCCAGAGTAGCTCCTCAGTGACCTGGAGAGCGTTAACTGCGGTGCTGCTTACGAACGGAGTGGTTCTGACTGAGACCTGTGGGTTTTCCTGTGCAGGTCTCCCAGAGGCTTGTCTCGGTCCCCATGGGCTGTGAAGAAAATTAATCCTAAATGCAACAGGAGCCAGCAAAGCATCTATCAGCAGAGACTGAACGAAGAGGCCAAGATCTTGAAAAGCCTCCAGCACCCAAACATCGTGGGTAAGTTTCCAGCACGGTCTTCGTCGCTTCAATTCCAAATCGAGCTGTTGGAGCTGACTCGGGCTGGTGGATGGGACAGGAGGCTGCTGCAGAAGGGGTTGCTCTGCCTTCTTGGCTGCGTGCTCCCCTCCTGCTGGGGGCTGCGGGTCACAGCCAGCCCGGTTGGCTCTGGAGCCCCAGGGTGGGTGCCTGGGAGGGTGCACAGGGGGCCAGGATGCTGGGCTGCCTGCGCCCTTTGTCAGGCCTTAGTGCACCTTATTAAATTAATTTTGTCTTAGCCTACACGATGGGGACTTGGAAGTGCTCCTGGATGGCTGGGGCAGCAGGTTGGTGGCAGAAGATGCCCCTTGGTGTTTCTCTGCCTGTTGAGATCGGCATCGGTCACTGAGGTGGCTCTCTGGGTGAGTTACCCAACAGGAGAGCTGTGGGCTGCCTGCTTCCTCTGGTGGGAAAACCAGAAGAACGACAACAGCCCGCACCAGGGCTGCGCTTGCTGCTTTAGGTTATGGTCCCAGGGAACGGAGAGGGCGCGGTAACCCTGCAGATGGCAAGCTACACCTTAGTGATATCTGGGATGACCTCTGTGTGTGGAGTTAGGCTCTGGGTCCCACCCTGATGACACACCTTTGTTACAGGCTGTGAGTGACACTCGAGGCTCTGTCCAGATCTTGGCTGTCAGTGGTAGGAATATTTTGAGAAGCTGCTTTAGTCTGTGTTTAATTTCTGCTCTTATCTTGTGTAAGATCTCTCCTGGCAGTCGGAATAGCAGCCTTGACTTTCCTTTTATTTGTGCTTTAAACTATCTCGATGTGGTCACTTGTATTACAAACACTGTGAGCTACAAGGAACTTTCGTGCCCCTAAAATAGTGTGTCTTGCTTCTGGCAGGAATTTAAGAGCAAGGGTAGTCTTGACCTTTCACATTGCAAACATCTCATTCCTTTTTTTGTAAAAGGTGCCATAAATCATTTACAGGATTCTGCTATACTGTTATGTGAAACTTTGTCGTTTAGAACTCCACCTGTTTATGGATAAGAGTAAAAAGTGGAGGAAGGAGGATTAAATGACAGCCCGTGCACACGTTAGTCTTGCCTTGTGAAATGGTTTTCCCAATGTTTTTCCCAAACTTGGTTCTCCCAAGTGTCGCCCTGCTCTTTGTCTCACTCTCTGGCTCCTTCCCTCTTCAACTGCAGACGTCAGTCCTGCAGATCTGCTGCACTCCCTCTGTTGTCCTGGTTCTCTATCTTGTCGCAGTGGGGGTACACCTCCCTGGGCCTCCCTCGCCCTGTCACGGGGCGCGAAGCTGAGCTGGGAAGTGGAAGGGTGGTGTCTGTGGGAGCTCCCTTCCCTCAGTATGCACGGTCTGGGGCTCGTGCCCCTGCCTGGGGCTGTGCAGGTCTCCACGGAAGCTCCTGTGGCTTCACCTCCCTGGAGAGTCGCCGCACGAAGCTGGCTGGAGCTGCGCTGTGAGCCAGATCCCCCGGGCTGTGAATTTGTCTGGGGATGGCTGCAGCTGCTGGGAAAGCACCAGGGTGCCAGCCCCAAGCGCTCAGTCAGGCCAGCAAGCGCAAGAAAATGCTGGTGCCTGCTTCAGCTCTCTAACAAATGCAGTCTTTGTCGGAAGGTTACCGTGCATTTACCGAGGCCAATGATGGAAGCATGTGTCTTGCCATGGAGTATGGAGGAGAAAAATCTCTCAGTGACTTAATTGAAGAAAGAAATACAGCGCGTTTGGGCCCTTTCCCTGCTGCGACGATTTTCAAAGTTGCCTTGAGCATGGCAAGGGGGCTGAAGGTATGTTTAATATTAACCGTAGCTGTTCCATGTGGTATTGTATATACCGGTGACACTGGAAAAATAAATGAATTCAGTGTGTGAGAAGGCCAAGCGCAGCACTCGTGCCAGCAGATGGAGAGCAGATGCTGTAATGCTTCATGTAAGGCCTTGGTGTTTTTTTCTTTACCAGGGTGCTGTACAGACTCAGGTGAAAACTAGCAGCTCTGAGCCCCGAAGCTTATGATCAAAGTAATATTTAAAGTGATGCAGCAGAGTCGGTGCCATGAACGTCCTGCTGGCTTTGTGCTGCGCTCCCCTGGGGCTACTGCTGTCCCTGCCTGCTGCCACTGAGGAGGTGGCCGCCGGCAGAGCGGGCTCCCTGCATCTTTACTGCAGTGCCAGGCACTTGCAGGAAGCTGCTCTTGGCAGTGACAGCGGGTAGGTGATGCCTGCGGCCACCAGCTGGTGCCGCTTGTGTGCCTCCCCTTGCTGAGCTGCTGTGGCCATGCCTGGGGAAATGGTGACTGAGTGCTGCGAACATCGATCTAAATCGCAGCGCAGCCCAGAGCGCTGCTTCTAAATGTCACCCGGGCTGTGCCGGTGGTCAAAGTAAGGCCCAGGCTTCCCCAGGTGTGGCAGGGAGTCCTGTGCTATTGCTGCTGAGGAGACACAGCTCTGAGCTCCTGCAATAAATTGAAGTGTGCTTGGCCGTCAGCTAATGCCCTCTCTTCACATCGGCTCTCAAGTGTTTGTTACTAGAGGTAGCACGAGGCACTTGACACAGCCTTTCACTAAAAGCCTCCAAAACTAGGCAGGGTGGAACAATCTGCCCCGTGCTTTGTGCATGCTGCAGGCAGGTGTTAACCCATCCTTGAGGTTTTAGTGTTAAACATTGAGAAGCTGGCGCTTTGTTCTCTAAATCCGATGGCTCCTCCTGTCTCTCCATAGCTATATCTGTATGTGGGTGTTCACTGCTTCTCTCTGCCTCTTAGTATCTTCATAATGATAAGAAATTGCTCCACGGAGATATCAAGTCTGCAAATGTGGTCGTTAAAGGTGACTTTGAAGCCATAAAGATCTGTGACGTGGGAGTGTCCCTGCCTCTGGACGAGAACATGACCGGTAGGTCGGGCTGGCGGGCACCCTGCCACCTGGGTGCTTGGTGGCTGCCGGAGTTTGGCTCCAGGAGCAGCGTGACACACGTGTGCTCCTGGGTCCTCGGGGGGAAGGACTGGTTAGTGGCTTGCGCTGCGTGTGGGTGAAGGGGCTCTCCAGGACGTCCAGATCCCCTTCTCCTGTCTCTTACCCTTTCACGCTCGCTCCCTCGGGCAGCAGTGCCGTTGCACAAGGGATGCTGGATTGGGCCCTGCTGGGCTCTGCTCAGGCGATGCTCTTGCCAGAGAATAAAGTAAATGAATCTTTCTCATAGGGCTAGAAGGCAGCTCGAGCCAAATGCGAGTGTTATAAAGACTTCATGTAAATGAGAAGCAGATGTCTAATGGCGTCGTGGCTTGGCTGTGAACAGCAGGAATGTGTTTGGGTTAATTACAGGAATGCTTTTCTATGCTGCTTTACACAGTGCTTGGGCCTGCAGCAGCCTCATAATTTATAAGGCTGCTCCATTACATTTTTATTAGTAGCTGTTCCCTTTTATAAGGAGTGAGAGAGCTGGAGGCAGTGCCCCAGCGTAATCTCCCGGAGAGGAGTGTGGTTAAAGTATCAGTTGCTGAGCTGATTTAACGGTTCTCTCCCTTCAGCCCTGACTTTGGCTTTGCCTCCTTGTGGTCTCGAGGGGACAACATGCATCCGCCAACAGAGAGGATGCTGGTCCCAATCCGTGTGGCAGCCAAGGATTAAAGTGCATCAGCCTGTGAAGTGTTGAGGGATTTCGGCATTCACTTTTCATTACAGGCAGGGCTCTGAAGATCAGCAATGCAAGAGAGGTTCTTGAACAGCTGAGGTTGCTGGCAGCTCAGGAATTTGCTAGGGAAAGTGGGGGGGAAATGTGGCACCCACTCCTTGGGAGAAGCTGCCCGTAACTGTGTGCTGGCTTGGCCAGCAGGAAGGGGATGCAAGGGATCAAGTCAAACCTGGTGCTTCCTTCTCAGGCTGAGAGTGAGCACTTCAACTCTCCCAAGGCTCATTAAGATCACTGAGGCATTAAATTGAACAACGTGGTGAGAATTTGATTTATGATGGAGTAAACTAAACAATACCGTGGTAGTGGAGGCTGATGGAGCCTCGTAAGTGCTGGGGGTATGGGTTGGCTTTGCCCCCAGCAAGGTCCAAGCGGCTAGGAGAGAAGGGGAAAGCTGACCTGTGGGTGCTCGCACCTTGGTCCTGTCCTGCTGCTTCCCCAGGGGCACCAAGCTGAGGAAGGGAAATGGCCGGGTAAAACTCCGGTCGTTCCTCGCCTCCTCACTGCAGGGTGTCTTACAGTAGGGTTAAGCTACAGAGCACAGCTCTGCCACTCAGTTCTTCTCTCTGCGGCATCCTGTCAGAGGCGCTCCACTGAAATCTCCTCCCAGAGAGGTCTGCAGTCCCCAGCATGCACCGCAGGACCTGCGGTCATCAGTGCCAGTGG
Organism: Chauna torquata; assembly: GCA_013399475.1. NCBI lineage: Eukaryota > Metazoa > Chordata > Aves > Anseriformes > Anhimidae > Chauna > Chauna torquata. Next base: position 54,743 of record VXAL01006805.1, on the reverse strand, counting down.
AGAAGCGTTAGTTCTGCAGTGTCAGGTGCTGAGCAGAGCCAGTCACAGGTTACAGGGAACTTGGGACTACGTGGATGTGAAAGCAAAATAGGTTCAGTTCTCTGACAGGCCTTGCCCTGTGGCTTTAGCACAGCTGAGTTAACCTACAGGCTAAATCCGTGCTGTGTGGCCAGCAGTGACCGTGTCTTGCTGTGGGTGTCTCCTGGGACTTATAAGTCATGTCGATTCCTTCCAGTGAGCGACCCAGAGGTGTACTACATCGGCACTGAGCCCTGGAAGCCCAAGGAAGCTCTGCTGGAGGGCGGCGTGATCACTGACAAGGCCGACATCTTTGCTTTTGGGCTGACTCTCTGGGAAATGATGACCTTGTCCGTCCCCCACCTCAACCTGGGCAATGACACTGATGATGAAGGTTTGTTTCTATACCTTGCTGTTATATTTGCTGGTGAGCAACTTCTAGAAATGCTTTCCTCTCTTAGGATTGATTTTTTTTTTTTTTGGATACAATGCATGTTAGCACCTCTGAAATGCTGGGCCTCCTGTGGGTGCTATCTGAAGGTCTTGCAAACATTTTGTCTGTACCAGCCAAAAACTTGACAAAGCCACAGTCCGAATCCATTTGAGCTGTTCCTGGGTGCCCTTGAGGAAAGGGGAGAAGCAGCAGCGAGTGCTGGGGCATGCCCTGCCTGCTGACTGTCCCTCTGTGGTTTGCTCCGAACACTGTTCCGAACCTGCCTCGCTTCCCCGAGAGCTCGCTGCAGCACAGAAGTGCCGAGCGCTACCCTGCGGCTGTCCTGCAGCGGGTGCCTGGCAGTGCCTTTCAGTGTTTGTGCGGGTGTCTGGGCTGCTTTCAGCTCTGGCTTTTTTAACTCCAAATGAGAAGTTGATAAATGAACATAACTAATCATTGCAAACTGGAGCTCTTTGTAAGTGCTTCAGCTGCTTGTGGAACAGAGAGAGCTCCTTGAAATTCGGCTGCTCGTCAGCTTCCCATCCGTGTGGTTCCCTGCTCTGTTGGTAGGTTTGAAAGACGTCCCTGAGTCTCACTGCTGTGCCTCCGAGAGCCAGGCAGCAAGCTCAGCATCCTCCGCTGTCATGGCAGCGTAGGAGCACTGTGCCATGCTGCAGCCATGTGGTGGATGCTGTTTAGATGACACTGAAACCATGGGGTCAGGAAACCTTAAAATGACATTGCCTCAAATATTCGTGCACACTTCAAGCACAGATGAGCCTGTTAGAAAAGAGAAGCTAAAGCAAATTTGCTGTGCCCAGGCTGGGGCACACAGGGCTGTGCCTGGGCTGCCAAACACCTGTTTTCCTCTGACAAAGCAGAAGGTGAAGCCGCTGGAGTTGTTTTGAGCACCTCTTGCCTGCCCCAGTGGGGATTTGTCCCGTTGTTCAGAGTTGCACCGAGCACACAAGGCAGAGTCTGGGGGGAATGGATGGGATGCGCAGGGGCAGGTCTGAGACAGCTGCCTGGGGACAGAGCTGTGTCCCAAAGCTAAAAATCGCACGGGCTGGGCAGGGAAAGCTCAGCTTGCTCCAGCCTTTGGGGGTGCTGGCACAGGCCAACAGACTTGCTTGTTCTCTGGCTGCAGGCAGCCGGGGCATTTTGCGCATGTTCCTGCTGTCGGTGTCCAGGGGCTCCTGGCTGCAGACTTTCCTCCCAGCCAGCTCTGCAGTGGGGACTTGGGTTTATTCTGCTGGGAGAAGTGAGATGGATACAGCTTTAAAGTCAGCAATCCCAGGTGGAGACTGGACAGCCCCAGAGAGCGAGGGCCTGGGTCCTAATCCCTATGTAGAGAAAAGGGTGAAAGTTGGGGTCCAAGGGCTGCAAGAGCCCTCAGCAGTTGTGTACGGCTTGCTGCACAAGTGCTGTGCCCTTCCTGACTTGTTTGTGTTTTTGGCCAGATGAGTCCTTTGACGAAGATGACTTTGATGAGGAGGCATATTATGCAGCTCTGGGAACCCGGCCAGCCCTGAACATGGAGGAGCTGGACCCGTCCCACCAGCGCATGATTGAGCTGTTCTCCATCTGCACCAGTGAGGACCCACAGAAGCGCCCTTCGGCTGCTCACATCGTGGCAGCCCTGGAAGCAAGTCTGCCCCCGGAGTAACTGCCCTGGCTCCCCCGTGCCAAGGCAGCTGCATCCCACAGCGGCACTGAGCTCTGCGGTGCTGGTGTCAGAGCTCAGGGCCTGAACTTAGGAGTGAAGCTATTCCTGTAGTATGTAGCCTTCTAGTCTGTGAAACCTGTTCTCTGTACTTAAAAACAGAGCCTAAACATGTTAAGCAATAACTGGTTTTAGCACTGGTTTAAGGACATGCCGGAGGTGACCAGAGCTTGCTCTAGTTCTAGAGCAAACCCCTCCAGCCTGCACTTAAGTCCTCAATAAGCTACATGCTCTGTGCAATGCCCCATAGGGAGGTGTTTCTTAATTGCTGTTGTTTAAAAAAAAAAAAACCTTCTCTGTCTCTGTTGGTGTTAATTCAACCCTGTTGGGCTGGTGTTTTTCTGACAGATGTTGAAAATAATTTGTTCTCTACAGTGGTGTGAATGTGGTGCTTTTTCCTCTAAAGACTGACTTGGGGTGTGGAGGTTCCTACCAGGTGCAGGTACAGAAAGAGCTCTTCTGAAAAGGGTGCTCCTGGGGGAGGTGGTGGTTGCAGGCAGCACCCCCCCCAGGTAATGGGGTTGAGCCATGAGCAGCTCAGCATGCAGGGCTGCAAGGAGAGGGGCTGCAGGCTCATGGAAAAGTTTTGCTGATGTGCTGCTGGTTTAGGAAATACCTGCCCCCAGCTGGCTGGAGAGGAGGTGGCAGCTCTAACATGTGCTGCTCCTGTTCCCCTAGGCAGCCCTCGGCTTCTGTTTTAGCCACTTTACCTCCTCCTCTGCACTCATTAGGAGAGCTTTGGAAATGCTTCCATTTCTCCTCTGTGCACAGAAATGAGCTCAAACAACAGCATTTCACACAGTTTATTGAACAGGCAATCCCAGTGACAGCTTCCCTTGCACCACACCACCATGAAGGTTCCAGACCTTATCCACTAGAGGCTGAGGAAAATCCTGCCACAAGTCATTTTAACACATCTTGTACTCACTCCTCTGTGCATAAATTTAGGGACTGCTTGCATTAAGACAAGCCCTTTACATTCATCTCCTGCACATTAATATCTACTTCCCAGCAGCTGTCGGTCTGCACAGTGCACATCAAGCCCCACTCCACCCCCACCAGTAAGCTGCCTGATACTCCCCTGCTGCAGCAAGGCCAAAGCACACCCACAGGGGAGAGCTTAGAATTAAATGCCCACATGCTGGGGAGGAAATGGCAATCCTTATATTAGTTAAAACTCTTAAAGAAATTAAGTTACTTGCAATAAAATTTAGTTTCAGAAGAAAAATTATCTGAAATCCAAGCAAGCTTCCCCTTCCTCAGTTTCACAGCACACACCACACCATAACACAACTCCGCACAGCAAGCGATGCCTTCCCCCAGCTCACTCACAAGACGGAGGAAGAACTAGCGCTTAGCAGGAAACCAGAGTTTAGCCAGCTACCAACATTAAAGTGTTACTTTAAAAATAACACAAATTATTTTAGATGATTTAAACTACCTTCAACTTGTAATAATCAAGTCAAATCAATTGTTATAAACAAAATTGTAGACAAGGAAGTTAGGAGTTCGGCAGTATTTTGTTGCAAACAGCTTGCCATCTGGTGTGGGGTCAGAGAAGGCGATTTCTTCAGTGCTCAGGTAGCTGCCGTACATGAACGTGCTCCTGGACGAGAGAACAGAGCTATCAGCACGCTGGAACCAGCTCCTTTTATCGCACTCTAACCCACCGCCGTGGGTTACCCAGCCCTTCTCTGGTGGGAGCTGTTATTATGAAGCTTTGCTTTCACACCAGAGAGGACAGTTTTGAGAAGCCAGCTTGCCCTCTTGGATTCTGGCTTAATCAGGAACCAGGAGGCACAGATTCGTAAGAACGATAATATAATACTGAGTACGGACAGAAAACACCACTGTGCCAAACAATCTTATGTGGAAGCCCAGAGGTCCCAGTGTCACGTCTCGGAGCAGTCCCCAAGTGCAGCCCACCACAGAAGCGCCCAGGCTTCCGTGGGCACCTGCCAGGGCGCTGAGGTCCACCTGGCTCACGCCTCCAGCAGGGCTGGAAGGTGTCAAGAAGGTAGCACGGCTGCTGGCAGATCAGGAGGGAGTGGAAACTGAGCACTGGCTGAGGGATTTTCAGAATACTGAGCTCAGGATGTACTACTATGTATATATTTATATGAAGCATACATGCATGCGTATGCTTTATATGCATATTTATATTATATATACACGGTGAGCAGATATTACGTGTTACTAGACACATTACTGCAGGCTCATGGACTACCATCAAGCTCAACCTCGAGGCACTCTCTTTGAACAGATGGGGGGAAGTGTTTTTTTTTGTTTTTGTTTTTTTTCTTTTAAAAAAGTCCTCCTTCCAGTTTGGTCAGAGCCAAATGCACTTGAAAAGCTCAGAATTTCCTGCCTGGAAAAACTTAAGTGTTTGGGCCCATCAACTTGTCCAGTAAAAAAAAAACAAAAACAAAAACCCCACTCTTTCCTAACAAGCAGTTTCTCTTGGAAATCCAGTCCCTGTAGCTATGTGTTCCAGTTATACCCAGCAGACAACAGCCTGGCCCACAGTTGCATCAGATTTCAAATACACATTATTAAATATTTTATACACATGTAATATCTGCCCACTTGATAGCCCTCCACCACGAAGAGGGGATTTCAGACGTGCTTAACAATCTAAAGCTGTAAATTTGTATAATTCGCTTCTAAACGCTTTTTGCTGCGATCATCATTTCCTCCCCAAGAATAAACATCGACCCGGATCCTGACCCACTGCAGCTCCCCTCCCGCGCTGCTGGCGGTCCGTACCTGACCATGTCCACCATGCGACGCGCGACGCCCTTCCTGCGCGCCGGGCCGAACACCCAGATCCTGCTGACGCCGCAGAGGGCGGGCTCCGGCTCCGTGGAGCAGCGCCAAGCGCGGTGCTGCTGCAGGGGGTCCTGGCCTGGGGACTGCGCAGCTACCGGCTCAGACAGCACCCGGAATGCCTGCAGGGACAAGCGGAGGCATCAAGCTGCTCCTTCCCAAAGCACACAGAGGCACTGACCTTCCTGTAACCCCAGCTCTGCCTTCTGCTGTCTCTCACAGGGCAGACCACGACATAAGCCAGCATCCAAACCAGGGTCATGTGAAAGCTTGCTCTACGATCGGCTCAGCAAACTCAACTAAACTCGTCGGCAACGTCTCACACTGATAAAAGCACAAGCTTTTCCTTAATTTTACTCTTCCCGTTTCCTTAATTTTATTTTCTCCCCTCCTGTGAAATGCCAGGATTTCCAGCACTCAGGCTTATGCTAACAGCCCGGTACTAGCCCGCAGTTTCACCCCCTCCCCATACAATTAACAACACATACCTGTTTGATTGATTCAGCCACTAGGCACCCAACAATCATCTTCTCATTGGACACAAACAGGTACGTTTTAGTCTTGGCTGGGCAGCTCAAGGTAACTTGCTTAAATCCCAGTTCATTATCTACAATCTCTCGTACATCTTCTGCCTAAGAAAACATAACGAGAGATGCGTAAGGTACCAACATTCTTCAGCTTGGCATGAAACTTGTCAGAAAGGGGACTCAATTCCCCCAAATAATCTGTGCTTACACAAGCTCGGGCTTCATGAAGCAGCTGTAAAATGCTTTGCAGCTTCACGTGATGCGAGCTGCATTTGCAGTGAGAGCTGCTGGTCTGGCAGTTTTGTTGTTGTTTTTAAGGAAAACAAAAGCAGGCTCTTCAGAAGCAGTTTTTAAACAAGAGGGCTTCCCTGTTTAACAAGAGCCCTCTAAAAGAACAACCGTTTCCTCTAATTGCGTAGATAACATTAAAAAACAGGCTCTCACTAGCATCTTCGTCTCTGTATCTCTGGCAGAGCACACCTACCTCTCACCCCGATCCTAGGGGCTGGAAAGATCAGGTTACGTCGGTCATTTAAGAACAGGAGCTTCAGCATGGGAAGCAGAGTTAGGATGTGCATCCACAGCAACTTGGATTGCTGAAGTCAGAGCTGCCGTGACCCCACTCTCCTGTTCGCCCCATGCGCTGCCAAGTGCTGTATGACTGTGCACTGAGGCAGTTCAGGGATCTGAGCCAGCAGAAAACTAATCTACAACATAAACCCCAAAGTAAACAAACATGTACCTTCTTGACTGCATATTTTGGGTCATCTGGAAGAATCAGTACGATTTTCCCATCCCAGAACTCTGCCACAACCCGTTCCTTCTTCCAGCCCTGCCACAGAGGGGGGAAAAAAAAAAACAAGTTAGCGGCTTAGCAAGAGAGAGGAAGTGATTCAGCGAAGACTCTGGCAGATGACGTTGTAATCTGAACCACCTCGGCTTTCAGGAGTAAAGTCAAGTCACATTCATCAAACTGATGACCACAGTTGCTGGAACTGCATATAACTTACACTTTAACCTCACATTTGGATGACAAAACATTTGCCTGCAGCTGTCTTGACTTAATACCTGGACAATAAGCACCACTTCCTCCCGTGTCCTTCAGCCGAGACGCAAACACTGTCATGGCCTTACCACATATCTGAGTCCCTCGAGGAACCTCTCGTGGTGCTGGATGTGCTGGGCTTCATCCTCTGGGCTACCAGCTGTGTAGATCATGCCGCACGACTTGCAAACAACGGCACCAAAATGCTTTTGACCGGCATCCTAGTGAGAAACAGAGATGGCTGAGCATGAATACTACGTGCTCTGAAGCTGTTCAAAACCACGTTTGGTTTAAGGAATGAGGTTAAGAATTGGTATGGTAACAATAATCAAAGATTCAAATATTTGGTTTCATTTGAACTTACGAAGAGGAGCACACACTTTTGCTTACTTGCAGAATATTCAAGACTACATAGCATAAAATTGTTCAAAGAATACAATGAATGCATTACTTGGAACGAGTCTTGAAACAGATGGATCAGCAACACTCTGAGTAAACAATGTAAAGGAAAACCACAAAAACAAAGGAAAACTGTATAGACTTTTTTGCCAGTTACCTAAAAAAAAAAAAAAAAAACCAACCAACAAACACTTTCATAGCTCTGTCACAACACAGGGAGAGGAAGAAAAGGAACTGAATGCCAGTTGGCATTCAACCAGCAACAGGTTGCAACCTGTAACAGCAGGCTGCTCTCTAAGCAGTGACTTGAAATGAAGCCTTGCTTCTTAAGGACTTGTTTTACTTCCCTGCAGCAGCTGCTCCTGCAGCAGCTGCTTTCCGTTCCCCATGTCCCAGTGTGGGTGTCCCCTTGTCCCGCAGCACCAGCCCTCTGTCCCCTCTCCCCCATGGGCCCAAGCAGGGCTGTGTCCTGGCTGGGCTGCAGCTTGTGGCCCACCAGCCAGCCACGGTCAGGGCAGCAGTGAGCGTAGGGTACATGCTGCAGCTTTCCGCATAGCGCGGGCCCTCATCTGGGTTTCTCTTCTGCATTGGCCAGTTTTCAAAATGCTCAATAATTTGTATCTGTGAGTTCTCAAATTTGACAGAAAACACTCAAAAGGTGCTAGAAGGGACAGATCAGCAGACAAGAACGATCACATAAACCCTGTTCCCTCAAGAAACAGGCTGAGAGAGTCACGGATGTCACTGAGTGAGAACAAATGGTTTAGTAAAATTGTTGTTGAAGGCATATTTTCTGGAAACACATGTGCATGATGGATATCCTGCCACTTGATACGTGAGCCTGCTCCTAAGGTAGTTTGGCCACCTCCTGCACTAAGATCAGCATTCCATACTGAAGGGCAACGGCAGGAAGGCAGACGTGCAGCTGCCAACAGGCAGCCGCTAGTTAGCAGGGCGGTGTTCAGCTCTCGGCCACACACTCCTACGTCTGTGCTGCCCTGGCTGACATTTGCCGTTTGCCGCTGTGGGTGCAGTACTGGGCTGACTGCTTGCACAGCAGGTCAGGAAGTCGTGGGAAAGGAAAATTATCCGGCCAAATCCACTCCTATAGCATCCATACAGGCTTGACTGAGTTCCCTTTTGTTTTGTTTTGTTTAATATTATGTTCCATAAATCTCTCAAATTCTTAAAAGGGAATAAGGTGTTAGTCCCTTGGAAACCATACCGGTGCATTTCCCAGCTACTGCTACTATTCTGTCCCAGTACAGCGGTAAGTCTGTTAATCACTGCCAACTGTAACGGGGCACAGCGTGGCTTGTTTGAGGTTTACATGTAAGAAAATCTGCTTATTGGTTAGCCTCAAGACATTTCTCACTTCCTCACCACCACCATCACCAGCCACCCCAAGGATCTAGCATGCCCCGAGGGGAGCCTTACAATGATCATCTGATCCTTGGAGCATTTGCAGAGTTCTTTTGCCTTCTTGCTTTTCTGCAAGCTGTGAGCCATTTTCGCAGGTGGGCTGGATCCAAATGGAGAACTCAGTTCGTCCAGCGCAGCCTGCGTCCTGAAAACCATTTCAGAGAGATGTCAATTAGTCACTCCATACAAGGGTTAACTTTACACATCAGGCACCCAGGGCAGGATTGTGACTTTTATTGCAGAACACCCCAAAACTAGGTCAGATGCAGCAAAGGTTCCTGACAGCTGTGGTGCCAGCTCCTCTGGAGGAGCAAGGGGACTGTAGGAAAAACAGCCATTGCACCAGCAGTTAAGTAACTCGTGATTAAGCACCCCTCTCACTTCCACGGCTATCCTGTTTCCAGGATATTGGGGCATTACCACTAGCTGAAACTCCACAGTTCCTCAAGCAGCCAGAGGGATACAACAAACTGAGAAGCAGAGGGCCAGGTCCGTGAAGCACAGAGCGTGGGTGAAAACACACATGCCCAAGTAGCTCCATCCTCAAACCGCTGTGTACTTGCAGTGAGACATCCAAACCGGTCCCACGCAGGCTCAGCGCTTTCAGCAGCAAGCTGCTCAGCACTGGAAACCTCACACTCAAGTCTGGGATCCCAAGGAACAAAGTCTCCCCTAAGCAGGCCCTCAGACATACTCCTAATATGTTTAATATGCATAAATTTACAGCTGTAATCATGCACCTAAAAACACGCCTGGCGAACAAAAAGCCTTTCCTACAGCTATGAAGGAAGAGCTCTTTGTCCGCCACACTGCCGGCCTTCAGAACTGTACCTCCCTCTCTGGGGCAAAGCACGCCAAACCCCGTCCCGGCAGAGGACTGCAGCCACTGAGCACTGCGACAAAGCCTCGCTGGTAGAGCCGACCCTCAAGCAGCAGAACAGGCTACAGAAAGCCTCCTCGTCAGGTGCTGAATCACAGCCAGGAGTCAGAGACTCCGTACATAAGATGTGAGGGAGAGTGCCGGGTCCACCCTTCGGTTCACTATGGAGCCCGGCGGGTTTGTAACGCACCCAGCTGATTCAAGGGCTCGAGGAGACGAACACGAAGGGATGGAGCCGTGAGTACCTGTGATTTTAAGTGCAGCTGGCAGAGGGAACTCATGCCTCATTGTGTGACTGCACTGCAGTCCCTCTGGACACCTGATCTGAGCTAAATTTCTGGACAGTGTGATAGGAGGCAAGGACAAGGGTCCTATTCTGCGAGTCTCAGCAGGAGAAGCATCATCATCCGAGATCATCTTACACAGCTTCAGGTATTCCTGTTTTGTGAGGAAAGCTGACTACAAAGAGCACACAACATCAGCAACGCTTCCCCCTCGAGGAAAAAAGAAAGGAAGAAAATAAACAATTGTACTCCGATTACCTACAAAACATTTCACCCAGGCTTTGATCCAGGCGTAGAAGCTCTGGCTGAGACCCACTGTAGCTTGGTCTCGAGCCCACACTCCATCTACTCCTGCGGTCCCAAGACCACTTCCCTCAGCTTCTGCTTCATCACCACAAGTCCCAGCCCCTCACGCCAACACCACCTTTAGACAAGGGATCAGCAGCGTTTCGGGAAGAGCCTTCAGTGCTGCGGCTACGCTCTCCTCTGTCACCTAGCCGGGACACCTTCAAAACCCTCCAGGCAGAGCACGTAGCTAACCAAAGCGGGGAATAGACTGAAGCGAGGCCCAGACAAATTTTTCATATGGCCAGTGATCCAGATACGGAGGCTTTACATGAATTTTTCAGCTTATGGCATGGGCTTGAGCTACAGGGAATGAACACTGTTAGAACTGTTAACAACTGCACAGTTTTTGTAACCTTACCTTTAGACTCCGGTACGTAACATGGCATTTCTTAAGCAACCTTAAAGTGGGAAACTGTAACTAACTGTTGTGCAGTGAATCTTAACAAGGAACTAATTTAGAGATACGCCAAATGATTTTATAGATACTAAGGAGAATTTCCAAAGCAGAGACTTCAAATAGGAAAAGTTTGTGCTCATCAGCTTCCCAAGCTGTAAATCCAAGACTGATTTGCAGTTAATCACAAACACCAGGATTTCCACATATTCCGAGGTTCCGCTTGCACCACGGAAGGTATTTGAAAAGCCACATGAGGAAGCAAAGCAAATATTGCAATCAGATCTCGCTTTCAACACTTCTCTGTGGCAGAGGACTACAGTAGCAACAACTTTTGGAAGGTTTATTTTGGCTCATTTAAAAGTAATTTCAAGTGGGGTTTTTTTGGTGTTTTTTTTTATATTATTTTTAATGTTCACAATAAACTAGGCTCAGAATGTTTTTATTGTTAACTAAACGTATCAAGAAGTTGATTCAATACAGAAGGATTAGCAGCTCTTGTTCTTGCATGGGAAAACGAGTTGTTTTCCATTAGAAGTTTTAGAGTATGGCAGCAAATGAATCGAAGAAATAAGCTGTTCAGAGGCACGGACATCACTTAGTACAATCACACCTTGCCAGTAAAGTAAGAGGCACAGTGGCTGCAAGTAATTTAGCAAGGAGATCATGCTTTTTACAGAATCAAAAGGCAAACCTCACGTGCTTGTGCTCCATTTACGTCACACTAAATGGTAAACATTGCCCAGCAGACTTCTGAAAGACCCACTCAGGTGAGCGTGGGAAAATTAACAGAAGCATCTGCTTCTCTTCCACCCTTCTCACCCGTTTTGGTTATAACTTCTGTCTTGTCTTTTGCACCTAGATCAAAAGGCAAAAGTTCTGAGCATGCCGCTGCATTAGAACTTCAACAAGAAACACTTGAGCGATGCAGTTACTGATCTTTGCACTTCATTGCAGGCACTCCGGGAAGTACGTGTAGGACTTTGGTCAGTGTTAGTCACTGCACTGTGACCGTTACAAAAGCAAACCTTAGGAAGAGCTACTACAGAAAAGCAATGAACCTGATGGCAGAGAGAGAGCAGTTTGACACTGAATGTAAAGCAGCAGCGTAATTCTAGAACGCCAGCACAAGACAGGTAAGCAAGCCTTCTGGAATCTGAAGTTACGTATAACTTTAATAAGCCAAACTTCCCCAAAAGTGATTTCAACAGTTTAAAAATGAATACTGCAGGCTTAACAGGTAAAGGAAGTCGAGTGTGACGGAGACAGAGAAGCTGCCAGTTCCTGCAAGAGCCACATACTGGCCTAAGCAGAGTCACTGACCTGTCCCTTTCCACTGTTATTCAATCAGGGACCTGTAGTTCAACCGGCCCAGTTCAACACAAGAGTACAAATCTCTCACACTTAGTGCAAAAGGTCGTTTGCAAAACAGAATTGCTTCAAATATGGCAAAAACGCCCACACGAGACGCATCGCTGCCATACAGATTGGAGATGTGTGTAGCAAACTCATGAATATGCGTCACGTTTTAGTCTGTTGCACTGGAGACAGTTAGCAAACATGTATACCGAAGCCCTACTGTATGGCCAGCAGGCAACGTCACACTGTTCCACTGCCCTTGCCAAACTGAGCAAAACCAATTTGTTTTGACAACTCTGGTACCAAATCAAATTCGTAGCTAGTGTTGCTGAGGGTCTCTGGCTGATGGGAGATGCAGACCTCTGATGAACAGCCAGTACATAAACTCTGAAAGTTACTGCTGGTTATGGAAACTCCAGACACAGAAACACACTGAGACAATATAAAGAAAGAAAGAAAAACACTCCACAGGGCCCAAACAACACTAATGCTGTGCCATCCTCAGTGATGAACATATCCTGAAACGGTCCAACCTTGTTCTAGTGATTCTGTCATTAACAACAATTAAGAAAAAAACATTATTTCCTCTTTAGTTCAAAAATTGAAGCCTATCAGCTCAATAATATGTGCAAATTCACAAGTGAAATGTACTATGGAGAGTAAACAAACGTGTATTTCCTTATGCTCAGGCTAGCAGCTACCTAAACCAATGCAACATTAATTCTTCGTCTTCCCTGAAAAAAAAAAAAAAAAAGACTCCCAAACCTTACCAGGATTATTTTTCTTTTCTCAGTGCACTAAGACAGAAAACTAAGCTACTGTTTTTAGAATGAGTATATATATATTTATTTTTTTAAACAATTAAACTGCAGCTATGACGCTTTTGGTCGTTCCTGGAGAGAGTTAGCAAAGACCAACGTACCTTTTCTTGCTGGTAGGGAGTGCACTGAATATGGGGTAGACAACGGCATTCAAAGGAGGTGCTGGAAAAGGTAATGAAGTTATTGTGGTTTAGAGTCATTTTTAGTTGCAGAACGCGTCGATACATGGAAACAGAAATTCAAGCAAAACGACACACAGCAGTGGAATTGAACTCTACAGACAAGAGCTTATAGGAGTACCGGGAAGCTGTCGATGCTGTAAGACATGAAAGTTATGCTCCTGAGCAGCGTCCACACATGCTTACCTTCCAGACATGTGACTGACATTGATCAGGCTACCCTGAGCTTTCCCCTCTGACATTCGGAATTATGAACAGTCATATCAAGCAGAAGTTTCCGCTACAGTAGTATAGTGTTTCTTTGGCTATTAATAGAGGTAATCAAGCACAGGCTTCTCATTTTCCGTTATTTTGGCTAAGGCAGCCTGAGCTTGTAGCCTGTTCGGCCCAGAGAAGCTGGGAAATCACAGACGCAGCAATAGGTTACAGCACACAATCTGCAAGTTTTAGGATAATTTAGCAAAGGTAATTTCACTAAGTTAAACTAAGCAAATTATTAATTAGGTGTATTTTCCCTCAAGTATAAACAGTTTAGGTATTTGACTGCTTTCTGCTCTTGTAATTTTTTAACCGCATTTGCTAATAGGCAGAGACTTCTTAGTAATTACAGAAACACAGGAAAGTACATAAGCAGAGAAGTGGCACTAACAGCCTCCAGAAGAGCCACACTGCAAAGATGAACCAGTTGTTTCTAGGATCAGGACAATACAAAAGTCTCCTGTTAATGTCAGAAGTGGAAAAGATCAGGGGTCCCTGAAAAGGCACCAATAAATAGCCTTAAATTTCCTAGAAATGCAGGATTGTAGAAGGCCAAGACACTTCTTGGGAAAGGCCCCAGCAGGCAAATAACGTCAGGCAATTTTGGGGAATGTGATAGCAGCAGCTTTTTAAACAGGTGGAGAAAACAGTAACAGGAGTCTTTCGATAGCAAGGTGGAGATAAAAGAAAAATGTGTCTGGCAGCACAGAGCATGCGACTCCTCAGGACACAAAGAGGAGGCGCAGCACAGAAATGATGACCATCAAGAAAACAGACTTCGCTAAGTTCCAGAAGTGAGTAAGTTCGTTCCCATGTGGAGCAAGTCTAAAGGGGAAAAAAAAAATAAAGCTCAGGAGCGCTGGCAATTTCCTCAAGAAACAGATTAAGACCAGATGTGCAAGAAGAAGTGGAGTAAGAGACAAACATGGCTAAATCATGAGTTTTTCACTCACTAGAAATGCACGGAATCACACGGGGGACAGAAATCCATGGGGAAAGCATGCCAGGAACATGAAGGACTGAAAGCAGATACACCAAAATGCAAAATAATCTTTACCTAGAAAGCCAGAGAACCAAGAAAGCATTCAATAATAGCAAGAGGAATACCCAGAAGTGCCTGCTACTCAGAGAGCAAACACTAAAACCAGATGACAAACTATGACAAAACGCGGAGTGTCTTTTTATTTCAGTTATCCATAAAAGAATTACTTGCGAGCAGCTCATTAGTACAATTAAGACACAAAGGACGTAAGAACTTCAACGGTGTGGAACAGAACACCCAGATAAATTACACACGTTCAGATTAGCAGGCACTGAGCTGACCCTAGGCTACCGAGGTTAGAAAAGGGAATACTGACTATCTTTAAAAGGGAAAAATGGAAAAGCCAGGAAATTAGGATCAAACAACATAACCTCCATCTCTGCAAACTTACTGGCACGTGTTAGCGCATACTTGGAATGTGAGGCAGGAAGTCGAGGCCAATACATTATTTTGCCTTAAGAATATAATATGTAAGCAACATATTTTCCCGTTACGAGTGGTGTCCCCCAGGGGTCGGTACTGGGGCCCATCGTGTTTAATATCTTTATTGATGACCTAGACGAGGGGATTGAGTGCACCCTCAGTAAG
>VXAL01006805.1:14948-32026 GCA_013399475.1 Chauna torquata | reverse complement strand
TCAGTCACCAACGGTCCCGCGCCTTCGAACCCGCGCGGCTTCTCCCGCCCGCCCGGCCCCTCCTCTTCCCATTGGACGAGCACCTTGCCACTCGGCACGCCTCGCATCGCCATTGGCAGAGCGCCGCTTTGGGCCCGCCTCACTCGCTTTCCAGCCAGTCAGACAGCAGAGCTGGCCCCACCCCTTCAGGGAAACTCTAACTCCCAGCGTGCCTCGCAAGCACAGAGCCGCCTCCGGGCGGAGGCGGGTGCGCGCGGGGCCTGCTGGGAGCTGTAGTTAGTTCGCGGTGCACGCTGGGGCTTGTAGGCGGAGGCGCTGCCCGGGATGCCCTCAGCGCTTCGTCAGAGCAAGGCCGCTGCTTTTCTGTCCGTCCGTCCAGGACAGCCGGACACCAGGCAGGGCAGAAGGAGCCCCGCGGTGGGGACAGGGCCCCTCGGGAATCCCGCACCGGGGAAGACAAGGGCTGAGTCGTCTAAAGCGGGCGGGCAGGCCCTGCCCCGATGGGGGTGCTCCTCGGCACCCGCACGGCGAAAGAAAGCGCGGGTGCCTCAGGGCGGCCGGGCTGGCGCTGCCACAGAGCTCCAACGGAGGGGCTCAAAAGGAGGTGTTCGGAATTTACAAAGGTTAAGTAGTTAAGGGGTGCTCGGCAGTGTTTTTGCTTTTAAATGGGCCATCAGAGCCCCGCCGCTAAGAACATCCTCCATAAATGACGGCTGCTTGGAACTGAGCAGCAGAACATCGCAACGCGGAGCAAGCACAAACAGCGGCTGGGAGAGGCAGCGGGGGTGTCCCCAAGCAGTCCGCGGCCTGCACGCCCTGCGGTGAAGCCTAACAGATCCTACCTCTCTGCTGCTGAAGGGATAAACCTAATTCCAGCACTACCGAACGGCACTGTCCTTGGCCTTAGCGCCTCTTCAAAAAGTGCTTCCGTCTGTGAAACCCTTTTCGGAGGGAAACGGAAGCAAAAGCAAAGGCAGCAGCAGCACCATCGACAAGAATTATTCACGAAGCCAAGAGAGTTGTTTCTGCCACTGCATGACGTCCCCTTTTTTCCTCTCCTGCGAGCAACTCTGCTTTCCCGTGGCTTTTTTTCGACCCAAAGCGTTGGGAAACGCCTTTTGGTGGCCGCGGCAGCCCGCGGGGAGGGCCGCTAGGCGCTGAGGTGGCCTGCGAGGGCTGGCAGGGCTGGGCTGTGGCGGCAGCTCCGTGGAGCCAGGGTCCTCCAGAGGCCTCCGGGCGCACACCCAAAAGGAACAAGACACAACGAGCTGCGCCCGCGGCCCCCAGCGCCCCGAGGCCGCCGCGCCTCAGGCCGGGCAGGAGATGCCTCGCGCATGCGCGCACGGCACAGGGCGGGAGCGCGCCGCAGAGCCGCGCATGCGCAAAGCGGCGGCCCCGCACTGCCGGGGCGGAAGGCCCATGCACGACATTCCTTGTACAGTCACCCCGGTCCGTTTTTGCGCATGCGCAGAGCGCTGTCTGGCGTCACCGCCCGGAGAGTTAGCGCATGCGCATGGGGACGTCCAGCGATTTCGCTCCGGACTGCGCATGCGGCGTAGCGTCGTGCGCATGCGCCCTGCTCCCTTCCGGCCCCCGTCGCCAGGCGCTGGCAGAGCGGGCAGCGGGAGCCGTGCGGAGCCCGGGCCGGGCGGGCTGAGGAGCCGCGCCGCCGCCATGGTGTTTTACTTCACCTCCAACGGTGAGTGGGCGCCGGGGGAGCGGCTCCGGGCCCCACCGTGCGTGCGGAGCCCGTTGCTGGCCTGGTCCCGCCGCTGTGAGGGCAGCGCTGGGCCCCGCCGCTCCCCGGCCCCTCAGCGAGCGGGGCCGTCCGGTAGCGGCGCGTCCCCCTGCCCCGGCTGCCCGTCCGGCGCGTCCCGTTGGCACGGCTCTCTCGCCTTGCCCCGCACCTCTGTTATCCCGGCAGGAGCCTTCTGGCGAGCCCCGGGGCTGGGCCCGGTTTGGGCAGGAGCCGGCAGGTGCTCGAGGCCGCCTCGGGAGCTGAGCAGCACCTCGGTGCTGTTTGCTAGCAGCCTTCAGCGAGCAGCAGCACTCGCTGGTGGGTGGCTCCTGAAGAACTTTCTCAAGTTTGCGGCCCTCAGGGGTTGAGGGAAGGCGTAACGCGACGAGCGTCTCGTCTTTTAGCACCGGCAGGTACCTTCTGGTTGCCCATGTGGAAAGGTTAGCCGCTTCTGAAGCACCAGAATCCTGTGACTCATTGGAGTACCGGCTGATAATGTGCAGAGTAGTGCAGGAATATTCCTATTTGTTTTGCCCCAAGTCGTTTTACCAATGTATAACCTGCTTGTGTAAGTTCCTGTATGATTTTTAACTCGGGCCCACTGTATTCACAAGCTAGTATTTTTATAGCGTTGTTTTCCTCAGTTCTGGAGATTAAATTCTTTAATGAAAAGTATACAAGCATCTGGCAACTTCCTTTTCCTTAGACAAGGCAAGAGTCAATGGTCCTATGCATGTTTCCCAAATAAATTCGCTCTCAGGAGAGATCCCTTTAAAAACTTTTTCCTGTGTTTTGGAAAGTAGGGCCCTTTACACACCCAGTGAACAGAGGCACTATGGCGTATGGTGATCACGTAATCAGACACTGTGAGGTAACCACCTTCTGCCGATGGGCAGGCTGCTGGTGAGAAGTTCAGAGAGACGGCTGCCTTTCCTGGCCGGCAGGGCAGGGCAGAAGGGAGGCAGTGCCTTGCAGACGAGTACGATAACTGGGGCGGTGCTAGAAGCGGGCAAGCTGCAGTAGTTTAGCAGAGTTAACCCTGCTAATGATGCAAACAATGCCCTCTATTTTTAAATGATAGTTTTGTAGAGGGTTTCTGACGTGTTATAATCAGTCAGGCTGCCATAGAGAGGACGCAATGAGAAGGCTATCGCAGTTTGTTTAAAATATGTTGCAGTGTTACTGATGAGTGTTAAGTCATATAGGTTGGAAGTATTCTCCTGCTAGGCTATGCTAGTATTCTCCCACTCTTGGCAGGATGAGCTTCATTTTCATGAAATCATCGCTTATAAAAATTTATTTCTGAGCCTTTAATTTTATGTTTATGTGTTGTGCCTGTGGTTATGATGATCTCTCATTCTCTGGACTCCCTTTCCTACATGTCCAGGGTGGATGTTTTTCAGTCGTTAACTCCCACAGGCATATACTGTTTTCTTATTTTTGCATTTCTATTTCTTATTACCTTATTACTAAACGTAATTTAGTAATTGTACTAAATGTAATTTAGTAATAAGGTGATTTAATGTAATGTAAAACAATAGGTTTCGTTTAAAATGTATTGCCTGGGCTTCATGCTACAGATGTTGGATTTCTAATAAGAGTGCCCTCAGAAAGATCAGGGTCAGTAAGCAGTTTGGGACCAAAGTCATTTCACCTACAGAGCTGTAGCACATAAGTGAAGTGTCTTCTATCTTAGTGACTTGGAAAATGTGAGACTAAACACCGTGTTCTCCGAAGATGGGTTTTGGAGGCAGTTTTGGTCACCTGCATTTCCGGTGTTTGCTCTTAGTCTCTAATTTGGGTACTGTCAGCACTGTCAGCGAGTGACTTTAGAAGTCCCACTCTGAATTCTCTGTTCTGCAATAGCAAGTGAAAAATGCAAATAAACGCTGCTGCACCAGGCTGTTGCAGCCACTGGCCGCAGTGGCACGACGCTGCCTGCCGCAAACCTGCTCTCAGCAATCCCTTGTGCTGAAATGCACAGGTGCTGTAGGTCCTTATCAATGAAAGCTAAATTTCAGTGCGACACTGAAGCATGGGGCTACGCCTGGCTGTGTCGTCTGCTCAAACACCACATAATTGTTAAAATTGTCGAAGCTAGGGCTGTGACAAACTGATAGTTTTCTGTTACTGTGGAGTTGGGATTTCCCTGCTGCCATATACAAGAGGAAAGCGTTTTTAAGCAGGCTGCTCAGTGGTTTCTGTAACAGGACTTCCGTGACGGTAGCACCCTCGTACTGCTGTGTCCGTCTCCCAGCTGTGCTGGCCTTTGGTCCGGACGCTGGGGGGAGAGTTTTGTTTGCCAGAACTGCCAGAGTCTTTACTGCGTTCTGGAACAGGCCCTAAAGAAGAGAACGGCGTTGTTCAAAGTGCCCCAAAAGGGCACAGATAGGACAGATGAGTCACTAACTGGTGTCTTTGTGACTTCAGGCTTTGAGTTGTCTTGCAGATTTTAATCCTCCCGGGCTCGCCGAGGGAGGTTTGCATTGTGCTTCTGGTACTTTGGGGACGCCAAGGCCAGGGAAGCGAGCTGTTTTGCTCTACCACACAGGGAGTTAATACCACGCTGTAAATACAGTGCTGGCGTTTCTGGCTCCTAGACGTGTACTTAATTGAACAGATTGCATCTGTGTAACTGTATAATCTGAACCACATGGATAGTGAGGGTGTTTTGCCCAGAAAGCCGTTTCTTGCTGGATAATCTTCCGTGGAAAGTGGTTGGAAAGACTGCTTTCCAAAGTCCTCTGAAGTGTGTGGGATAAGGTCTGAAGGAATTGCAAAACAATCTCCCTTCAGCCTGCAGGAGGGAAGTGGGACGGGTGAAATGGTTTTCAGTCGAATTTGTGTGACCAGGGCTGGTGCGTTTGTCATTCCTTGCACGGTTTGTCCAAACCCCTTTTGATTTGTTTTCCTCTTTCTATCCCTCAGTTGTTCCTACTGTTTACACCATTTACATGGGAAAAGATAAGTATGAAAGTAAGTATGCTAATGTACGTGGAAAGATGCCTAACGGATTGGGTTTAGATTTGGGGGTGCCTACGATCGTTTGAAAGGATGTCTTTGGACGCGTTAATACGGTATATTGTTTGGAACCTTGTCCACTCTCGCAAATTATTCCGACTTACCCCCCTGAAATCCATTGTGTTACTTCTAGTTAGGATGGATAAATGCCGTAAATCCTCCAGGCAGAATAACTGACTTCCAATACTACTGAAACAAAATCGGTTAAAAAAAATCTGCCTAGAGACAAATGATCTCACAACTTTTTCAGGTTGTGTCTGATAACTTTCTGCAAATCAGCCTTCCGCTTCCCTTCTCAGCCTGTATTTTTCCTCTCTCCGGTGGCCGTTTGTACTCCAGAGGCTTCCTGCGCCTGTCCTTTCCCTCTAGGTGAAGGGTCTGGTTCTGCTGCGTCTGCTGGTCCTACATCAGTGTCTGATGTGAAACCAGGGTGCTCACTCTGAGGGAAGGGTGCTTGTGTGGCTGCTTTGAAGACTTTCCCTGAGAGTCTCCCCCTGTTAGACTGATAGTTGGAGACGCATATTTTCACATAAGAATGTCAAAATGTTGTGATGGAGGGGGAGAAAGGGGTGGAAGTTCGGGTATCCTGAGTCTTGCTTCCCACAGGCACTGCGTGTTCTCAGCGTGGCGGTTCCTGGCACGCCTGCATGCAGCCAGGTGCAGCGTTAAAGCCCTCCTCTGCTTCTGCTCAATCGCCGTGCAGTGGCTGACCAAAAATGGTTGATTTCTGCTCGTCAGGTCTCGACAGGTAGTTTGATTTGTTGGCGATGAGGTCCTGGGCTTTGCTCATTGATGCTTTTATTCCTGCAGATGAAGACCTAATAAAGTATGGCTGGCCTGAAGATATCTGGTAGGTACTGCAACTCTGTGCACGTCCTGCTTGCGGAGCAAGTTGTCTCTCTCGGGGCCACTGAGCTGAACGATCGTAATGCCGACCCTCCTGCTCCCGTAGGTGCTGCAGAGTCTCCCTTTTCCCAGGCCGTTCAGCAGTTTAAATGCAACCCCAGGTTGGAGATGCTGGGATACTGTTTGTTCTGAATTCATTTCCCTGCATCTCCCTCTCTGCTCCCTGCTTTGTTCATCATAAGAGCTGACCCCTCTGTGAAGCTTTTGGGGATTTATGTGTGCACGGAGTGGCTGGAGTAGCAACAGCCTGAATAACGCCATGCATGGGTGTCTGTATTTCACAATGTAAGTGCTTGCTTGCCGTTGCCCTTAGTGCATTTGGGAAATGGGCACAGTTAAACAAGAAGGGCACCCTGGTATTTTTAAGAGAGCACCTCCCGAGTCGCGCAAGAGTAGCAGCTCTGGAATATCTGTGTGTACAGACAAGTGCAGCCAGCGAAACCAAAACGCTAACAGAGGACAGGGAGAGTGGAAGCACAGACGTATGAAGACCTAGCTGAAATCACGGAGCAGTCAGACCGGGCCTGGGGACGGAGCCAGAAGTCTCCTGAGCACCAGTAAATGCTGTGCCTGGAGAATGCTGTCTGTTGTCTCCCAGTGACCTTCCCTCTCTGTGTGTTTAACGTCACCCCTGTGTGCACCGTGGGCCTGTACCGTCCTGTCCTGTAAGACAGCGGTCTCAGGAGTTTCAGTCAGTGAGCAGCAGAGTATTTTGACCTTTTGATTCCTGTCAAGTAAAAGCTGTATGTGCTGTCAGCAGACCCTCTAGAGCTGCGGTCAGGCTGGCGAGAGGAAGCACTCTGATACGTGGGTTGGTTTTGGCTCACAAGATCTCGTCAGAAAAGAAAAACAAGAGAAGGGGAGTTTCCACTCCTGGCAGCAGCTGCTGGTGGCATCTTTGCTGGCTGGATCAGTCCATGGATTTCCTGGACTGATAAGGTTTGCGAGATTCTTGTGAGAGTGAGCTTGCTTCCAGGCGCTGTTGTACAGAGCAGGTGTGTCGCAGCTGGCTACCAGTTTCTAACGAGTCACCACGCGGGTTGCGCTCCTCCTCGCTCTTCAAGGTGGCCTTTGCCAGGATGAGTTCAGGCATCTTGGTAGAACTGGAGCTGTCGCCCCTGCTCGTGCCTACCCTCTGTGTTGGCGTCTTGGTAGCTAACATGCTCTGTAGAGGATGTTTTGTCAGCAGGAAGTTAACTGGCATGGGAATATTTTTTCTTTACTAGGAGAAGAGATTTTACTTCAGCTGAGTAACTCGTTGTAGCAGTATCACATGAATTTTCTGTCTCATTTTGTCCTGTCACTGGGTAATTTAGGATATGTCTACAGTGTTACTTAGGTGTGACCTTGAGATTCGTCCTCAATTTGCCCAAGCCATGAAAGTCTTCTTTCCCCATCTCTTTCGTATCTTATAGCTCACACCAACACCACCCATGTTGTTTTGGTATCCTAGTGCCATCTCGATGAAATATTGCAGGTCCTCCTGTGGAGCTTTCCTGGGAACTGTTCTCCTAACCACGTCTAGCACCTTTTAGATGTACTTCTGCTTAACAGGGGTCCAGCGGAATGGGAGCAGGAGGCTCAGAAAGCACAAGCGAGAGTTTGTATGCTGGTGCTGGAGGGTCTTCTTTCCTGCACCAGGAAGGAAAAATTCCTGTTATGTTAAAAAGCAAATGGTGGTGAGAAAGGATGGGAGGTGACATAAGATCACTTCTCCAGCTCTTTCCTTGGAGGTTAAACAGAGTTGGAGTGAGTGTTGATCAGGACAGGGGCTTAAAAAATAGATGGCCATGGTTAAAACACAGTCAAGCTAGAGGAGGTCTGGAGAAGGGCAGCTGGAACCATCGAGGAGATGAGTGGCTGTGCTGTAAGGAGAGATGGGAGAGGAGGGCTGAGGGGGAGGCGTTGGGGCTTACAGGACATTGGAGGCAGCGGACGAGGTGCATGCAGAAGTGGTGTACCTGCTGTGGGAGCTGGTACCCCCTGGAACTACTGATCCCGGATGCTTTCTGCTGGAAACTGGAGGAATTTATCACAGCAGGAGGCTGTGGAGACAGACTGAAGAAGAGTTAGACAGCTCAGAAGCCAGCTGGCCTGTGAGCAGATGCTGGGCAGGACGTGAGGTCCCTAATCCGGTGGTGGGCTGGGGCTGTTTGGGGCGTGAAGGAGGTGGGCTGCAGGAAAAGGCCAGGCTCGTGTGCGCTGCTCAGAGGGCATCACCTGCTGCCTCTGTAGGACGCAGAGCACTGGGCTTGGTGGACCCTTGTACTGACCGGCGAGAAACTTTGGGGTTTTCTGCCCTGTGAGCTTGAGACCAGTCATGTAAGTGGGGGAACTAGCAGTGCCTGCTTCAGAGGTCCTGAGTTTGCTGTTTCTCTTATGAATAAATAGAAAGACCAAAGCACCACGTGCATAGGCTCATCCTGTGAGTGCTGCTGGCATGTAGTGTAGCATTTTTGAAAGGATTTTTATTTTTTTTCAGTCTCCTATCAAGATGAATGGTGTTCCTTGAAGGATAAGGTCTGACTGCCTTGCGTGCAAACATGTAAATCGTGAACACTTCTGTAGTTTTCTTGTGCGTCAAGTGGCTGCTATATCACTTGTTAGGAAGCAATTTTTTTCAGATTGCCATCTCTTACCTCCTGCTAAATGTGTTTTTTTTATTTATTTTGTAGGTTTCATGTGGATAAGCTCTCTTCCGCACATGTGTATCTTCGGTTACACAAGGTAAACCCGTGACACGTGTATTTAAAAAAGCCCTAGTTAGCATTCACCTGCATAGGAACCGCACGGTCCCGTTCCGCGGTGAGCCCTGTGTGTGAGACCATCTTTGCTCACACGAACCATTAAAGTCAGCGGGCTCCCTGAGGGTGCGGGTAACCACCACTGTGGGGAGACTGAATTCACAGCCTCCATCACCAAGTAACGTCGGGAGGAGAGGGAAGTTTGGTGTGACCCAACAGAAGTGATTCCTGGCCTGGCACCAAGCACGTGTCTGGGAGAGTACCTCTGAGAAAAGCAAAGTGCAAATCACTTGCGTTGCTTCGAGCCTCTCCTTAAAAATGCTGTGGAGAACTCCAGTCTTGTAAAATGTGGAGTGCAGGAGGTCCTGGGTGTGTTTGCAGAGCATAATGTCCTGCTTCCTGGCCGTGGTGGGCCTTCGTGTCTCCTCGGTCCCTAAAGCCCCCTCGCACTTGCACGGCAAGCCGCTCACGTTGCCTTGCTCTGTCACAGGGGCAGACGGTGGATGACATTCCTAAAGAAGTTTTGATAGACTGTGCCCATCTAGTGAAGGCTAATAGCATTCAAGGTAATTGTGGTTCCTGGTGCCGGGAGATCTGTTGGAGCTGTGTGTAAGGTGTTTGTGGCCCGTGCTTCTCGGCCACACGAGTATGTGTTTTTTGGATCAACCTTTTGTGAAGCTTCTGCTCTGTTCTCTGTTAAGCCTGCGCCGGTTGGTCGTATGGGAAGCAGATGTCACTTGCAGCTGCTGGGGCTGCCCGTTATACTTTCATAAGGAGGAACTTCAAATCTTTGAAATTCCTGCTTGTGCCTCCATACTGCTGTCTGAGCCAAAGAGTCCTTGCAGTCTCTTCTCTGACACCACCTTGGGGCCCCCTTCCATAGTAATCGCTCTTCTGGCAAAGACAAGTCTCCATCTGGAGTTCGTTAGCACTGCTTGCAGCGCTCATGTTACTGCAGCAAATGATGTTGTGGTGTTCTGCTGTTTCACTGTAACACTGGAAGGACTTCTCCTTTTTCTTCTTTCTTGCCTAGTTAGTAATGTTTGTGACAAGAATAACTGTCGGTGTTTGCATTCACACGGAAGACTTTCAGACTGCTTTCAGCGGGGAGAGAATAGAAATGTTTCCTTCCTTTCTCTCTCCCCTGCTTCCTAGGCTGCAAGATGAACAACGTCAACGTGGTGTACACACCGTGGACTAACCTGAAGAAGACTGCAGACATGGATGTGGGGCAGATTGGGTTTCACAGGCAGAAGGATGTAAGTGTTCGCTGCAAGCCAGTGAAGTTGACCTGGTGGCAGACTGTAACGTTTCCATGTTAGCCGCTGGGTGGATTGTCTTCAGCATTTGACCTGAAGCAAGGGAGTCATCTACTTCCTGAAGTGTGAGAGAGATTCAGGGGCGTGTTTGGACTTACCTGAACATCAGCTGAAAATCCATGGTTGAGTGTCAGCCTGCGGCAGAGCGCAGCCTGTACAGGATGTGTTTCCAAGGAGCAGTACTGCGTAGCTGATGGGTCTCTGCTAATGCCGAATGGTATCACATGTTAGTCTGTGCTATCAGCTTGAATTTATCTCCACTGAAATCATCTCTCACTACAGCTGAAAAGCCTGCATGTGAGCAGTCTGCTTGGATCAGCTCACGAGCAGCAATGGAATCGTGTCTGGAAAGGCTGCGACTTGGACTTGCTGTGCAGCGGAGAGCTCTGCAGCATCCCCGAGATGTCCGTCACTATGTTGGCTTTGCTGTCTCTGCTTCGAGAGCTGTCTCACCCTAGTCCTACCTCTGAATTTGTTAAACCTGTTAAAAGGCAGAGCTGCTTAGCTTTGGTGTAGGGTCAAGCCAATGTACTGAGCTATTCCCAAGCCCGAGCTAGCGTCCCCAAATAATGTTATGCCTAAATGGTAGTTATGTAGCTTGGCTGCTGGGATAGAAAGCTCTTTAGAGGTGCTGTTTTTTGACTAAAACAGGTCTGTACCAGAGCAGGAAATGCAGAAAACCCTGCAAACTACAGAGCTAGCAGCGTGTGAGCTTCTCATCCCAAAATGGTCTCCAGAGACCTGCTGCCACCTCCTCAGGAATCAGCAGAGATTGGTTCTTGTCTCTTGGCCTCTTTGTTAAGGCATGTGCCAAGAAGCCAGATTAGTCACGCTTATGTACTTAGCAATGCTTATGCTCGTTAGTTATGTGCTTATGAGTGCTGGGAGTGGGCCTTGTTTTGCTGTTACACAACCTGCTGAAAAGGACTGGGTGGCAGTGATTTTCCTTAGCATCTGTTTTTGTGGGGTTCAGCCACGTGCAAAGTAGAAATAAGGTGTTTTCTTTCCGTAGACAAAATGCAGAATAGAAGTATTTTTTGTATGAGGATCATAGTTCTTTGCTCTCCAAAGGTGAAAATGCTGACAGTGGAGAAGAAGGTGAATGAGATACTGAACCGGCTAGAGAAGACAAAAGTGGAGCGCTTCCCAGACCTGGCTGCCGAGAAGGAAGCCCGCGACAGAGAGGAGAGGAATGAGAAGAAAGCCCAGATCCAAGAGATGAAACGGAAGGAAAAGGAAGAGATGAAGAAGAAGAAAGAGCTGGAAGAACTTAGGTAAGTAATAAATTGCGGTGCCAACGTTGAACTTCTGCAGTTTTCATCAGCACTGGGAGACAGTCATGGGTCAGCAATTTCTGTTTAATAGTTGGCCCAGCATTGCTCAGTGTTCAGCTGACCTGCTCTAGCATAGATGTCTGCATGGCCCAGTGATTTCCTTTGTCTTTACAATGAACGCATTTCCCCGTTTTTCCTAAAATAAACTTGGATGTTAAGCCATTGTTAAAAGAAAGGACTGTATCTTTTGAAATCTGTCCCTAACTTGGGTGAAACTGGGCAAGCCACTTGTTTCTGTCTGTGGGATGGGAGCCATCTCATTGGATTCCAGCTTCCAGCTTTGTGTGAGCCTTGGAAAGCACTGAGCTGTAGGTAGAGTTCTTCAGCTTCCTGTTGCATCACCGGTGTTAACAAAAGCGTGTGAATCCTTAGCTTTCCTCCGTAAGCAATTGCATGCTCCTTTAAGCCCAGAGTGAGGAATGGTGTTTTGAAATGTCATATTGACCTTTCTGTCATCCGACAGCCAAACATGCAGCAACATGTGGGAGCTCATTCCTCCCTCCTGCCAGCCCCGTGCAGAACTGGACGTGCCAGCCGGCTGGCCCCAAAGGCTTGCTTTTAAGCACATGAGGCAGTTTACTGTAGTAAGTCGTGTTTATGTGTGAATGATAGTGAGACTGGAATTCAGCACACATAAGGATTGGAACGAAGGGTTAGAGAGGCAAACTAAACCAAGAGAAATCGCCAGTGGGCACGGCTGTGCTGTTTAGCAAGAGGTCTGCCTTCCTGCTTAGCCTTGCCCTGGAGCTGCCTCCTCACCATCCCCCAAAGTAAAGGATTTTCTCCCTCCTGGTATTATTTAGCTGGTAGTGCCTGAACAAAGCTGTACAGGCTGTGGTGAATGAGTCTGCGTAGCACCTGTGCTTTCTCCAGTTGTTTTAATTAGCCAGATGATAAGATAAGCAAATACTCGTCTAGCCTGCCTGAATTCAGAAAGGAAAAATAGATTGCTTTTCTGGTACTCGATCCTGTTTTATCAAAACACCTCTCTGTTGGTGGGTTTTGAAAACATATCATGTAAGATAATGTAATTTCCCTTTCAGGAGCTACTCGTCATTAATGAAGGCTGAGAACATGTCCTCCAATCAGGTAAGAGCTGGTGCCCACAGAAACCTTCCAGAGACGGCTGAAATTCAATGCAGGATTGGGATGGTACAGCTACCGCATTGCAGTCTGGTTTTAGTGACTCCTGCATGACAGAGCACGTCTCCGTTGCCCCTTCTCATTGAAGGACACTGCCACTCTCCTCGGCTTTCTGAGAAGGCCCTATTGCTCGTATGTCACCCAGGTGGAGCCTGTGCTGCTGGTAACGTGTACAAAGTCCTCCCAGTCCCCTTCCCACCCAAGAGAAGGAGCAGGTAGAGCTTTAAGTGGGGCTCCACACTTGACTGTCCCTGTGAGCTGCTGGGTGTAACCTGACTTGTGAGCAGAGGGGGTCTCCCTGATGGCAGAGACGACCTGCGTATGCCACCTTGCTACTTTAAGGGAAGGGGAAAACACACATTTTTAACAAGAAACGAGCTGGAGGTACAAGGACAACAGTTCAGGGAGGGATGAATCTAGGTTCGGAGGGGCAGAAGACAAAGCTCGAAGTGATGTGCTTGCAGAGAGCAAGCAGGTATCACAATCGAGAGGCACACAAGCCAGCAGGAGGGAAATGAGGTGAATCACAGGAGGGCTCGGGGCTGGAGTTCAGAAGAGGTCCTGATGTGCACTGGATGCGTCTGCTTTGCCTGAGGTCTGGCTCGTGTACAGCTTTCTACTTGGTGGGATCTTGGGCAAGCAGATCTTGGAGCTCATCTCAGTGACCCTCAGTTCAAAATCCGCCTTTTGTATCCTAGTCCCTAACTAACTGTTGGAGGAGTATGTGGTTTTCGTGAATTCTTGATTTTCCTCCTGGCTAGCATGCACATCTCCTCTGAGAATTAAGCTGTGTGGAAGTACGAGCTCCTCCTGACATGCGTAAGCAGGCTGTGCCTGACGAGCAACACATGCCAGGGAGTGCGGTGCAGGGGCTCTCCTCCTCTCAGCATCTGAGCCCCGCATGGTGCCAGGCTGCTTTCCTTCTGCCGGGTTTGAGAGAAGCTCCGGCTGTGATACGGGATGGTCCACAAGGCCGCTCATGAGAGCCCGATCTCTGGTTCCTCCAAAGTCACAGGAGATGGGCTGCGGCTTCAGGGGCAGCAAACAGCAGCTGCTGTTTCACAATGCGGAGCCTCACTCAGGCCTGTTCCCACTCCAGCACTGCTCTTGGGTGTTTGTCTGCTCTGACTTCATGGTGTTTGTACTGAAATGGCAGGAAACCAGAATAAATGGCAATTCTGAAATCCTGCTGAATACACCGTTTCACCATTTTCCATTTTAATGTGCGCAATGGTCCTAATTTGTCTTTCTTCCCACAGGATGGCAACGATTCAGATGACTTTATGTAAATAAAGTCTCTCTCCTTTCTCAATCATGAGGTGGTTTGGGATGTCTTAATATGTCACCATCGCTAAGAATGCCAAAAAAAACAACCAAAAAAGTGAACTCTGACTCCATTTCTTCAAGACCTGTTTGGTTCTGCTGGCATCCTGACCAACTCTGAGCCATGGACAACTTCTGAAGGGAGAAGATCTATATGTCTGCACATACATCTCTTTTTTCAGGGACGTGGGTGGAAAGAAGCAGAATTGAATTTCAGTTCTACGAAGACAATGATATTTATTCTAGGGAAGGGGTTGCTGTAGCTTTTAATCCAGTGAGATTTTTTAAAAAAAAAAAAAAGAAAGAAAACAAATTGCTGTCCCGGCAGCCTACTAATTCAGAAACGGTTGCCATTAAGTTGGTGTCACTGGTGCGTATGTGAGCCCCAAAGCGATACTGCTGACTGCGTAACTCTTCTCTCCATCGTGGTGATAGTCAGCAAAGCTGGGGGATCCCTCTAAAATTGGGGGGTGTAAATTTTGGTAAGCTCACAGCTGCTTTGCAGACCTACCCTGGCAGTCTGTAGCTACTCGTTAAATACAGAGCTACAGCTGATGAAGACTTTGGGCTCGGCTGATGTTGCAGCCTACTCGAGCACGTTACCACAGGCTGCGATATGTGCCTTTAGCACAGGATGAGAGTAGCCCCACGGTGTAATTTTTTTTAATTACACTTTATTTCTGGGCTGTTCCTTGGAAACATTATCTGGAGAGAGAAGCTGACAATGAAGAGTCGAGTGCCGTGCAGCATCTGAGCCTGTCCAGTTCAGAGCTCTCTGAGCGCTCTGTAAGGTTTCGCGGATAAGTCTGTGTGAAACGATCGTGGTAATTGTTGCAGCACCTCTATATATGTCGTGATTAAATTCATACCATGCTGGTAAAATGTGCTGGTAGGTAAGTCACCTCCGGAAGGAGTGGAGCTGTGTCTGTGGAGTTGCTGCTCAGGCAGTGCGAAGCTGGTGGCCCTGGGGAGCTGGTGCAGAGCACGGCCGCGCTGAGAAGGGACAGCACAAGCCTGCGAGAGGCAGCGTCCCCCTTTTTTTTTTTTGCCCTGCGCTGGTGAAAGCATGGTTTGAAATCTCGGTTATATTCTGGGTCCTGCTCCTGCTGTCTCTGGGCATCCTCCTCCTGTCCTGGAGCGGGGCTGAGGGGTGCGGGGGTCCCAAAGGGATCATGCCCTGGGGTGATCCTTGTCGGCTCAGCAGCACGCACGGACCCCAGCGCTGCCCCCAGACCTGCTTGCACCGAGCGTCACCGGGGGCAGAGCCATCACCTTGGGGGCAGAATTTGTCCCTGGGAGGGCTCTACCTGCTCGGAAGAGCCGGCCTGTCCCCTCCGGTACCCCCAGCCCCTGGGAGCGCAGGGACTCACTGGTTGTTTGTCTCCCCTTTGCTCCCCTTTGAGCCGCTGTTTGGATTTCCCAGGCTGGGGGGGGTGTTTGCCGTCCCTCCCAGCTCTGTTTATCTTTCCTTTCATTCCGCACCAGGGTGAGAAGAAACACGCCGCAGGCCTGCTGGCGGCAGCGCGGCCGTAAACAGGGCTCAGCTGCTCCTGCGCTCGTTCGCAGCCCCCGCTACGTCCCGCATCCCGTCCCGTGACGGCCGTGGGAGTCGGGTGTCTCCTCCAGCAGCGTCTCCAAACCTTGGAAAAACGCTCGAGCTGTTCCCGGTCGGCCCGTGGCTGCGGGCTGTGCCCAGCCGTCAGAGCGGCTTCTGTTATAGGGCTGCGGGGGAGATTGGTGTGGTCCTGCGGGGCCCGGGGGGTGTATACGTGTACGTACGTGCGTACACACGCACCTACCCCGGGGGTGTTTCTGGGGTGCGCGCTGGGTGCTGCAAGCTGGCCTTCAGCCTCGGCAGGGCGGCAGCTGAGGGCAGAGCATCCTCCAGCTCTGGCTTTGCTTTTCCCAGCCACAAAGTGAGGACACCTCCCAGTGTGGGGCTGCATTTGGTGGGAAGGACAAAAGGGAAGTGCACTTTAACCCACGCAGAGAGGACTTTATTCTTACTGTAACTGAGATGTTGCCTCTCTAAACAGAATATTAGTCCAAATTGAATTATTATGGGAGAAGAAAACATACCCTGCTACAAAGGCAAGTCCCAATTAGTAATACACTTAAGGTTATTTTATGTGCTTCCCGGAATGTATCCCCTTTCCTCTGCATCCTGAGGTTGTGGGATTTTGCTGAGGAGAGCGAGGAGGTTCAGCCCCTGGTTCCTTGCTGGGAGGAAGAGGAGGGTGGTGGGCTCTGCATCCTCCCACTGCTCATGTCCTGGCTCAGCTCGGGCTGACCTGACTCGGGTGACCAGCTGATGCCACCCCAAGCTCTCCGCAGTGTCCCGCTCCTTTCAGGACCTGGGCTGGGGTCCTGAGCCTGGCTGGGTGCCTGTGTAGGAGAACTCGGGGCATGGTGGGGGTCTTGTCCCCAGGACCCCTGGGGCTGCTCCCTGCCTCTGGGGCCAGCCCGGCAGCCGCTAGATGGAAGCAAAGAATCACCGTTGTTGGGAGCTGCACAGGCAGGCCCCCACCAGCACCCCCAGGAGAGCCCCCCGAGTTCCAGCGGGGCCGGATGAGGACCCTGGGGTGGCGGGGCCACCCTGGTGCTGAGGTCAGCTGGCTCCCGGGGCTGCACGCAGGGATGCGTCTCCCCTCGGGACACCCCTGCCCCAGGCGTGTGCTTTTGGGGCCGAATAGTGAGGTTTGATCCATGAACTCTGAACGTGCCACGGATAACGTGGGGAGCACGGCGCCTGGGGACAGACAGGAGGGGGGCACGGCCCCGCTTGGTGCAGGGACCACTGGGACCAAGCTGCCCGGGGGAGAAGCCTGACGGGGAAACTGAGGCAGCGGGACTGGCATCCCCCCTCCCAGCTGCAAGAGCAGAGGCAAGGGAAGAGCCCAGGAATCCAGGAGGCTCCAACGGGGCCGGGCAGAGGGCGAGGAGCTGGGGGGACCCAGGTGTTTGCCCCCCACCCTCCGCCCCTTCCCCGAGGCTCGCTCGGCAGACGCCGTGCTGCCCGCCGTCAATGGGCCCTTTCACGGGACGCGGGTGTTGGCCGGGGCTCGCCACCGGCGCTGCAGCTGCCGACTGTTGTGCTTGGCTCCGGCGCCCGCCGGCGGCTCCGGTGTCCTTGGGCATTTATCACTGGGCAGTGTCCCCGGGCATCGCTGCCTGTGAGCTGCGTGTCCCTGTCCCCCTGGGCATCGCTGCCTGTGAGCTGCGTGTCCCTGTCCCCTGGGCATCGCGACCTGGGGGGGTGCGTGTCCCTGTCCCCCTCGGCATCACTGCCTGGGGGGCGGCGTGTCCTTGTCCCTTGGGCATCACTGCTCGTGGTCCGTGTGTCCGTGTCCCCTGGGCATCGCGACCTGGGGGGGTGCGTGTCCCTGTCCCCTGGGCATCACCGCCCATGGGCTGCGTGTCCCTGTCCCCCTGGGCATCACTGCCCATGGTCCGTGTGTCCCTGTCCCCTGGGCATCGCCACCCGGGGGGCTGCGTGTCCCTGTCCCCTGGGCATCACCGCCCAGGGGGCTGCGTGTCCCTGTCCCCCTGG
>VXAL01006805.1:311-14668 GCA_013399475.1 Chauna torquata | reverse complement strand
CCCTGGGCATCACTGCTCGTGGTCCATGTGTCCCTGTCCCCTGGGCATCATTACCCGCGGGCTGTGTGTCCCTGTCCCCTGGGCATCGCTGCCCATGGGCTGCGTGTCCCTGTCCCATGGGCATCACTGCCTGTGGGTTGCATGTCCCTGTCCCCTGGGCATTGCTGCCTGTGGGCTGCGTGTCCCCACCAGGAAGGGCAGCGCTGGCGAGGGGCCGCGCAGCCCTGCTCCCCTCCACGCCCCAGCGTGCCCACCCCACCAGCGAGCAGCGGCCAAGAACAACCCCCTGGAGGGCGAGAGGTCTCTGCTGCCATCAGCACTTCCCGCCCCGCTCCTCCCCACCCCTGCTGCCCATTTTTTTTGTTAATCCTTTTGCTCACAGATCTGAAATCGTATCGCCCACCCTCGCCACCGCCCGGAAAGCGCAGCCCTGGGCAGCTCCCGGTGCAGCGGGGAAAGCCCTGCCCTTGCACATTTTTCGCAGGCCAGGGGAGGAGGCGGCCGCCGGCCACGACTGCTGGCGCGTTCGCTGCCCGATGTTGTGCTGGGGCGGTTTGCAGCCCTGCAGAGCTGCGCGGTACTTCCCAGGCAGCTGCTGCCTGGACAGATGAGCGCGAGCTTTCTGCAGACACACGGGTTTCGGAAGGGGTGAGGGGGTTGGGGAGTGTAGCAGGGCTGGGTGCTGCCCAGGTGGGGAAACTGAGGCACAGTGGTGGTCAGGGCTGTGGTTTCTTGTACATGCCCGGGGTGCTCAGGTGGGAAAAAACTTTTCCCCGAAGGGGGTCTGAAAAATATTCCTGTCCCCAGCCTGGCAGAGGCTCATTGCTACTCTCTGGACGGGGTTTTTATCCCCGTCAGCAGCCTCATGGCTCCTCTTCATGTTTGTCCGCGACGAGGATCGTGCCCGTCAGCCTGACCGAGGTGTGAGCACGGCAGCGCTGGCGGAGCTCCTGCCCGCTCCGTCCTCGTGGGCTCACGTCCCGGGTGCTGCCGTTAGCATTGCAGAGGCAGCACCCTGCGCCTGCACCCCGGGGTGCACCGCAGCACCCGGCAGAGCGGTTCACCCGCACCAAACTCTCCCCTCTGAACCTCGCAGCCATTTCCGTGCTGGGAGCCTGGGGTGGTAATCACACCGTGAATCACCACGGACCCCCCCAGCACCGTGCAGGTTTGTGGGGTGCCCTCGGCCCCCCAGCATCACGCAGGTTTTGCGCGTTTTGCTCTGCGCCCGCACTGCCCTCATCCCAGCCCTCTGCAGGGGCAGGTGAAGCCGGGGCCGGCGTTTGTTCGCCCGCGTTAACAAACAGCCCCGCAGCCCTGCAGCTCTGCAGCTGTAATTTCTGAGATGAAAACAGGAAGCCGCCGTGCCAACAGCAACAAACAGCCCGGCGGGCCAGATTCTGTGCCCCGGGCAGGGCCAGCCGGGAAGGGCACAGGGCTCACCGAGCTGGAGGCACCCAGCGGATGGCAGGGATGGGAACAAGGATGGGGACAGGAATGGGACGTGGGACGGGGACGGGGATGGGATGGGATGGGATGGGATGAGGATGGGGATGAGGATGGGGACAGGGACAGCACTGGCCAGAACAAGCAGCTGGAAAGCAAACTCATGGAGAGCTGTGGGTGGCAAAGCCCCGCTTCTCCCATGAGCTGGCAGCGAGGCAGGTGCGTGTGCGGGCGTGTGCATGCCCGGGGCGGTGCAGGCAGCCAGGCAGGGACCTGTGTGAGCCGAGGGGTTTGCTCCAGCACCAGAGGGAGGGGAACCCCGGCAGAGCCCCGGCAGAGCCCGAGGTGGGGCTGGGCGCGGGGCCGGCTGTTTTCCCCAGCGCCGTGTTGCTCTTGGCACCATGGTCCCGGCTTGGGTACCTGGGGCCTCCGGCTGCCCCCTCCCTGCCCTCTGCGAGGGAAAAAACAACCCACGCCCTGCTCCAGCGGGCCTGGGGACGCGGGGCTGGCTCCGAGGGGCCCTGCCGGGGGGCGAGGAGCGGGACTGGGGTCCCCGCCAGAGACCTCCTCGCCCACGGCACACGTGCACGCGCCTGCACGCACGCATCTGCGCACACCTATCGGCACCCCCTGCCTGCACGTGCGTGCACACTCACGCACAAGTGCACATGCGTGCACACTCATGCACGTGCAGTCCCGTGCACAGCCAAACACCCGTGCCCGCGCACCCATGTGTATGCACGCGCTCGCCCACACACGCACGGGTCTCTCTGAAGCCGTTCCCCCCGGCTCTCACCCCACCCTAGCTGTCCCCGGGTGACCCAGAGCAGGACCAGGTCTCTGGGATTTGGGGTTTTGGGCAACCCTGCGATTGGCCCGAGCCCAGCCAGCAGCACCCATTGCTCCGGCTGCATCCCCTCAGCCGTGGCAGGGGGGCCATGGGGCTATTCTCCCCTCCGTCACCTCCTGAAGCTGTGCAGAGCAGGGCACCCCCCCCAGCCCACTCCAGCCAAGCTGCAGGACAGGGTCACCAACCCAAGCACCCGCACGGGGCCTGGGGACAGCGCTGCGGGATGCTCCCACCTCCCCGATGCTCCGGGTCCGGTGCAAAACGCTTCTCCCCCACCTGCACCATGCCGACGCCAGCAGGTTGGATCTGGGCTCATCCCCAGCCCCCCCCGGACCCCCCGTCCCGGTGCCCCGGAGGCAGGAGCCGCCCGTCCCTATACAGTTTTATTGTGCCAGGAGTACATTGCCGGTGCGGCGAGGGGCGGCGGGGCAGAGGCGGCCGGGGAAAGGGCACAAACCAGCTGCACCCCAGCCCATGCAGGTCCTCGTCCCGCGGGGACCCCGGGGCCCTGTGCCCAGAGCCTGCAGCCACCTGAGAGCCAGGGACCAGCCCCATGGCACCCCAAACCATTGCGCTGGGGGGGGGGTCCGGACCCCCCGGGGGCCTTCCTGCCCTGTCCCCAGGGGCTGGCAGCGGGAGCCAGGGATGCTCTCGGGGACGGGGTTGGGGTTCCTCCATCCCGGTGCCATCAGCATGGCTCCAAGGCTGGGTCACGGGCCAGGGGGACCGGGGGGACCCGGTGGCCCCGGGGGGCCCTGCAAGCCGGGGTCTCCCTTGGGCCCCGTGGGGCCAATCTGTCCCACAGCCCCGGGGTTCCCAGGGAGCCCCGGTTTTCCTTGTGGACCACGGGGTCCCACCGGCCCCGGCCCCCCGTCCGGCCCTGGGGGGCCCAGGTCTCCCTTGGGCCCCATCTGTCCCTTGGAGCCAGACTGCCCAAAGCTGCCCTTAGCGCCCTTGAGGCCGGGGAAGCCCTTCACGCCCAGGGGGCCCCTTTCACCCTGGGGACCGGGGGAACCTGGGGGGCCAGGGGAGCCGGGGGGGCCCGGCGAGCCCAGGCTGCCTGCGTCGCCCTTCTCTCCCTTGCTTCCTGCGGGACCCTTGATGCCCACGTCGCCCTTGAGGCCGCGGGGGCCCGGGAGGCCCGGCACACCTGTGGGAGGAAGAGGAAGGGGGTGAATGCAAAGCACGGGGTGCAGCATCCCACAGCGGCAAGAGAGGGAGGTGCCCTGGGGTTTTGGGACCCCCGTTAGCCCCAGAGCTGCTCTGGCTCCCAGCCCTGTGTGCGGGGCATCCCCAGCAGCGCCGAGCATCCCTGTGCGTGCGGAGCCTCCTCTTCCCCGTTCCCGCAGCCCCGATGTGGCTGTGGTCCCCAAGCGGCCGCGCCACCAGGACCTGGGGCCTGAGGATGCCGCGATTGCTTTTTCCTGGAGCAAAACCCCTTTTTGAAGCAAAGGCAGCAGGGGAGAGCGCTCGAAAGTGCTGAGCTAGGTGGTCTGGGCAGCGCGGGATGCTCCGGACGGGGCTCGCTGGGAGGAATAGTGAGGCCCTGCCACCGTGCGGGGGGACCTGGGAGGATGAAGATGTCCCCAAGCCACCAAAGTCACAAGGGGAAGCTTCCAGCACCCTTGTCCTGGGGTGTCCGTGCGCTTTCCACCAGAACCAGCAAGGGGGAGGTCGCCAGCACCAAGGGGGAGAGCTGCAGCGTGCAGACCAACCCCACCAAAGGACATGGCTCACCTCCCTGGTGGCCCTGTCCCCCGCACAGGGACAAGCTGAGCCATGTAGCTCCATCCCCAGGACACCTCTGTGTCCATGGGCAGGTGTCTGGGTGCCTTCGTGGATATCCCAACACCGCCTCGGCCAAGGCTCTGGTGGTTTGGCTCCTGGGTGGTGTGGGAAGCTCACAAGGAGCTCGGCTGCCGCCAGGCTCAACCACAGAAGACCCAGCCTCCAAAACTGCCTGCCCACAGCAGACACAGCCCAGCAGACCAACGCACCCAGCCCCAACCCACCCCAGGGCAGGTCGTAGGCCGTGGACACCAGGATGCTCCTCACCTCGTAAGACGGTGATGTTTCTCAGCATCTCCCCGTGCCGGATGTCCACCACCTTCATCTCCTCCATGATCATGGACAGGTTGCGGATGTCAAAGTCCAGCCGGGCGCTGAGCAGGCTGAAGCGCTCCCGCAGCAGGTCCGTGGTGCCCTGGGCCAGGCTGAGGGACTTGTTCAGGTAGTAGAGCTCCTCGGCGTGGGTGTGGAAGCCCAGGGTGCAGGAGAGCCGCACGTCGTCCAGGTAGCGCAGCATGCTGTGGACGTGGCTGTCGGTGGCGTTGATGTTGGCGAAGATGGTGCTGATCTCGATCTCATGGGAGGTCATGCGGCCTTCCAGGGTCTCGAAGCGCTCGGCCGTGCGGTTCTGCGTGTACCTGGCGTGGTAGCGCAGGTCGTTCATGTTCTCCTCGTGGTCATCCAGGAAGGAGGAGATGTTGTCGAGCTGCAGCTGCAGCCCCATCACCTGCAGCACCAGGTCGTGCATGCTCTCCGAGTTCTGGCCGACCTGCTGGGCCGCGGCACCCACGCTGCCTTGGATGCTCTTCACCAGCTCGCTCGTCTTGGAGGACGTGGCCCGCAGCCCGCCGAAGAGGCGGGTGTAGTTCTGCCACTCGGTGACGATCTTCTGCAGCGTCAGCGTCTCCTCGTCCGTCTTCCTCTGGATGATGTGGATCCAGTCGGAGGTTTGCCCCAGGGTGAAGTTCATCTGCTGCATGGCGGCCCGGACGTCGTAGCGCTCCTGAGCCAGCCCCTTGAGGGAGCTGTCGAGCTGGGAGGTGACCGCCTGCCAGCCCCCGACCTGGGCCAGGAACTGCCCCAAGCTCTCGTTGACCTGCCGGATGGAGAAGGAGCAGCGGTCCACCTCGCCGGTGATCTTGTTGCTGGTGGACGAGAGCAGGTCGTGGGTCTGGGAGGTCCGGTCGAGCAGGATTTCCTGAACCAAGAGCATCTTCTGGATCTCCTCCAGCTCGCCCTGCAGCTTGGTGATCTCCTGGCCCAGCTGCCCCGTCTCCTGGCAGAGGGAGCAGTTCCCCGAGGTCTTCTCATCTGAAGGAAGGGCAGAGGGGCCCGTTACCGCACCGCCAGCACCGGGCCGCTGGAAACCTTCCCGCTGGGGCCCGCAGCCCCTGCAGAGCCGCGGCCGGGAGGGACGCACAGCACCCAGGCCTGGAGAAGACCTCTGGGTTAGGGCACCAGCCACTCACCCAGCCCCTGGAGGTCCTCCTGGATGGACAAGATCTTCTTCTCGTAATACGTCTGGGCTGAACTGATGTCACCGGAGATGGAGTCGACTCTCTTGAACACTGCGGAGGGGAGGCGGGCGGTGAGGGGACGGGCAGGCGCTGGGCACAGCCCCTGCTGCCATCGCCTCCCACACCAAGGGTCTTGGGAAGCCCCCTGAGGTCTGAAAAGGCTTTGCTGATCCTTGCCGGGGTGAGTGGGACACCCCAGAGCCACAAGCGCCCGCAGGACAAACCCCACCAGGCTCCATCAGGTGGGGTCCCCACGCTCCACGACTGCCACAGGCAGCGGGGGGGTTGCTGAAGGGCAGCAAAGTCCTGGGAGCTTGGGATTCGGGGCTGTTTCACCCCCTCCTGCTCCAACACCAGGTGCTGGCGGTGCCTCGGGGGGGGCCCAAATATCCCCATGGGGCTGCCCCAAGGAAGGGAGGGGGGAGGGAAGGATCCGGCCCCCAGCCCTGCCTGCGCTCACCCAGGGCAGCCAGCACGGTCACAGCCACGATGAGCAGGATGGAGAAGACGTAGAGGACTTTGACGGCCGTCTGGAGGGACAGGTTCTTCTGGCACTGGCTGCAGCTGCTCCGTGCCCTGCCTGAGCAGCAGAGGGACGGATCAGGCCTTGCCCCTGCCCACCCCACGGGTGGGGACGGCGGGGTGGCCTCAGTCCTTACCGTTCGGTCGGCAGCGGAAGGATGGCATCTCCTCCTCCTCTCCTCCTGCCACGTCCTCTGCTGAAAGGCAACACAAGGAGCCGGTCGGTGCCACCGGGGCCCCAGCAGGACAGAGAGGAGAGCCTGGTGCGGTGACACCTTCCCGGGCTGTGATCCTGTCTGGGGACGCACCAAGCCCTTGCACAGGGTGCAAGGTGGCCGCGGCACCAAGCCCCGAAACGAAGGCGCTGGTTCCCCAGAACGCCTGCCAAGCTGCGCCGCAGCCCAGCGTCCCCACGGCCAAGCTGCTTCTGCTCTGCAGGCAGGAGCCACCACTGCCACCCGCGGCTGGCCAAAGCCTGGTGGCAGCCTCGGTTCTGCGGGGCTGGACGGGGACCTCCGCGCTTGCTTCGTTCCCAGCTCCATCAGTTCTGAGCTGTCACATCCCCACGTTTCGGGTGGAAACCAGAAAAGTGGGTAGGAGGCCGGCCTCCAGCCTGGGAGGCTTCTCTGCCTCCCAGCCCCTTCTTGCAAAGCCCACCCAGCTCCACGTGTGCGCGGGCGGCAGGAGCCCACCTGCTTTTTATCCCCGTGTTTGCTGTGAGCTTGCGCGCTCAGCCCTGGCAAAGCCAAACCCAAGTGGGCAGCGAGGGTGGAGGGGCCCCCGCTGTCCCCTGTCCCCCCCGGCCACGTCGCGTGGGGTCTCTGTCCCCAGCCCGCTCCCAGGAGCAGCGCGGGGCTGCCTGGGCTCCAGACGTTGGAGCCAGGAGCATCCAGCAGAGCGGATCTGGGAAGGGCCCCCCGGTGTCCCCAGCAATGCTGGGCC
This sequence comes from Chauna torquata, assembly GCA_013399475.1. Classification (NCBI taxonomy): domain Eukaryota; kingdom Metazoa; phylum Chordata; class Aves; order Anseriformes; family Anhimidae; genus Chauna; species Chauna torquata. The sequence goes on along the minus strand of VXAL01006805.1, from coordinate 7,603 downwards.
GATGAAAGCAAGCGGAGCGTCTCTAAACCCTCAGCAGGTGCCCGGGCTCCCTTCCGCTGGGGCAGAGCTTGGGGGGCACCGAGCCCAGCACCCCCCAGCAGGAGACGCCGCGGATCCCAGCCGTGGCACCGGATGGACGCGGCACAGGGCACGCGCCCGGCTCTGGCTGTGCCGCGACCCGGTAGGGGGCTGTACCGGAGCCCCCCCCTCCCAGCTTTGCCCCCTGCCCGGGCCCCCCAACCTGCTCCCCAGCCACCCCTCAGCGCTGCCGGCAGAAGCGGGGTCTCCACCGTGGTTTCCACGCCGGGGGTGCCGCAAGGGGCCGCGTCCCATGGCCGGAGTGCCGGCGCCGCCAGCATCCCCTGCTTATAAACCCTGCCTCCCCCACGGAAACCTGGGGCGGCGGCAGGGGGGGCTCCCTCTCCCCTCCACATCCCTCCGGCCCATCATTTTTCAACTGCCCCAAATTTTATTTTTCTGCCCCAGCGAGCTGACGAACAACCGGCTCTGTGTGGTGGAGGCACGCGATGGGCTGGAAGGGGGAGGTCTGCCCTGGAAGCCCCCCCACCGCCGTGGGGGTCTCGGAGCTGGGCTGAGTCCAGCTCAGCCCCCAGGCACGGAAGAGGCTGCCCATGGGATGGGCTTTGCGGGGGGGAGCATCCCCTGGTCACCCCCCCCAGCTGTGGGGACCGTGACGGGACCCCTGCTTGGCCACCACCGTCCCCTCCTGCCCCTGTGCCACCAACCCTGCTCCTCTCCCAGTGCCCCCCCCGTGGCTCCAGCCCCCCCGGCAGCCCCAACTCACCTCTCATAGCCCCGAACCGCCTGGCCGAGAGTGGGGACGTGGTCGGTGCGATCCCGTGCCAGCCCAGGCCTCACCGCCCCGGTCCCCGCAGCTGCCCCGGCACGTCCCCTCCCGCCGTGCCGGTGAGCATGGCCGGGGCTGCCGGGCTCCCTGCTCGCCTTCCCGTCCCCTTGTCCCCAGCCCGGCCAAATGGCTGCGGGAGCCTTCAGAAGCAGCCCCGTTGGCAGGGGGGCACCCCCAGGGCCGCCCGTTCGCCCATGGCCTCTGCCCGCGCGGGACGGGGAGCGGGAAGCGCGGCCGGGCTTGGACGCCGTCCACCGAAGCGCAAGGCGCTGGGATATGTGCTGAGAAGAAAGGCTGCTCCCGCGCCTCCCTCCTTCCCTCCAGCCCTAATGACTAACAAATGTCCGACCGACCGCCGCGCCGTGCCGTGCCGTGCCGTGCCGTGCCGTGCCACGCTGTACCGCGTGGGCTGCCTGGCCAAGGGGAGGGACGCGGCGGGGAGGAGGCTGGGGAGCTGTAGGGGGGTGGATGGGGACACCCACACGGGGCTGTGCCCAGTGGTGCTGGGGGTCTGGGGGCCCAGGGATGGGGTCCTGGTCTGGGGACGGGGTCCTCCTGGTCCACGGGGTCAGGGGTTTGGGGCTTGGGCCCGTGCCCCTGGGTCAGGGCCATGGGGGGATGGGGGTTGGGGTCTGGGGNGGGTCTGGGGGTGCTGGACGCAGCCCCTGCATCTGGGTCAGGGATGCGGGGTGCTGTGGTTCGGGGTCTGGGGTCCTGATTTGGGCCCATGGTGCCGGCTGTGGGGTGCGGGGAGCTGCGGGTCGGGCTCCGGCTGCTGGCTGGGGCCACGGGTGCTGTGGTTTGGGGCAGTGGTCCCAGCTCGGAGGCGTGGGTCGGGGGTCCCGAGGGGGTCGGGGACATCCGGGGGTGCCTCGTCCCCATGCTGTGGTGGGTGCCAGGGCACGGTGCTGGGGGCTGCTCAGCCACTACCTGTGGCTTTGGGAGGGGGGAACCCAAAGGGGCAGTGGGAGGAAAACCCCTGGCAGCAGCCAGGAGCGCGAGGGGCTGCCGAGACCCCGCTCCCCATGGACGCTTTCTGCAGGGCTGCTGCTGCCCTCTGCCGAGACCCTGCTCGCGGGCCGGCCTTCATCCCCGCGTGGCCGCCTTCCTCCCTGAGGGTCCTGGCCACCGGTGGGACCGCCAGAGCCAGCCTGGGGGGGGCAGCCGCCTGCCCAAACGTGGCTGTATTTTCCCACGTTGTTCCGTGGGCAGCACCCCAAAGCTTCGGGCAGCAGCTTCGTCCTTTAGCGACCCAAACCTCTGCTACTCCTGCAGCAGCACCCATGCTTTCAGCCTTCCCTGCCCTGGCCATTTCTCCTCGGCTGTGTTACTTTATTTGCTGTAATATTCCCTGTACCCGCACCTGCCCACCTCCTCCTCACTCCAGCATGGCTCCTGGACATCCCCACCCCATGTCTCAGGGTCTCAGCTCTTCCTCAGGAGCCCCCTCCAACATTTTTGGGTCTCTCTGCCGTTCCCTCCAGGTCACACTGCGGCACTGCCAGGCGGAGGAAGGAGCCGGCGAACACGCCGACATATATCACAACCATTTCTTAGTGGCCACCAGCCCCAAGCGGTGTCATTGCGATGCACTTGTCCCTTGCAGGGCTCGTGCTGGTGGCACAGGGCACGCCAGGGCGGTCATCGGGGATGCTGGGCACCGGCGTCCCCTCCGCCGGTCCCCGTCTTCATCTGCAGCCTCCTGCTCGCCCTCGGGCCGTCCCTGATGACTCACAGCTCGTGGCGCTGATCCAAGCGTGACCAGCTCCATCTTCCTTTTGGCACAGCTATTTCAACTGCTGCCTTCCTCCATCACTGACCGGCTCGCCTGCTCGATGCTGAACGCGCTTGTGCTAAATCAGCGACTGGGCTGCTCCCTGTGCTTGTGCTGAATCAGCAGTCGGGTTACTGTCTCGCCGCAGAAATGCTAACCTTCCTTCTGCTGGGGTGGCAGGGGGGCCCCGGCCCCAGCTCGGCTCTGAGTTTGGGGTGACCCACGCGAAGGCGCAGCGCGGCTGCTTGCCCGCTCACACCCCGCACGCCAGGATCGTGGCACTCGCGCGGCGCTGTCGGGATGTTCTCCAGATGTTCTCACAACAGCTTGGGGATGGAAGCATGGCCAGATTCTGCACCCCCCCGGCGGGTCCAGCTCGGAGGTTGCTGGTGAACGCACACGCACAGCCCGCGCACACCGGTTTGGGGGAGACGCGGGTGTCCCCCGCCCAGCACCAAGCCCCCGGGCTGTGACCCACGGCCCCACTCCAGCCGCAGGAGTTGGTTCTGGGGACACGCACCGTTCCCCCTCGATGGCTCCAGCCCCTGCGACCAGTGGGTGCCCACCCCCGGCTGACTCCAGTGGCTGCCCCCAGACCCACTCACACACACAGCAGCTGCAGCGGGCCCTCGCACCACACGCTCACGGGACAGACAGCGTGAATACGCAGAGATGGTTAAGAAAAGATTTAATAAGAAAATACGAGATAGGACAGACTGCATTGAGCGGCTCTGTTTCACACCCAAGTGGCCCTTTCCCGCCTCCCCCCTCCCCATTCCTCCCCCTCTCCCATGCCCCCATCCGTCGGCGACCACGCAGGCTGGGTTCCCTCACTGCCTCCCTTGCCAGGTGCGGGCCAGGTCCGTGTCCCTGCGCGCTCTTGTTGGTGGCTTCCTCCCTTTCTCCTTACCCCCTGTGCCATGGACAAAGGTCCTCGAGCAGCTGCCCCAGAGGGGCGGCATCCGTCCCACGTCCTGACACCCGTCCCGCGCACGGCAGCCTCCCCGGCTACTCCCAGCTGGGGTCCCACTGGCACCCCCCCCGCATCGCGTCCTCCACCCGCCGCTTGTACTGGGCCTCGTCCTCCCGCAGCCGGGCCAGCCAGGGCAGGACGGGCTCTGCCGGGCCGGGCGCACCCTCGTCCTCGCGGGGGCTGAACCGCAGTTCCAACGGGAAATGGAAAATAATTGGGTAGGGGGCCAGCGCCGCTCCCAGCGCGTACACGGACCTGACTCCCGCCAGGATCAGCAGGAGACTTTTGGCCCAGTCCTTCCCCGCGCTCGGGGCCAGCCGCTTCAGGCTGACCGTGATGGGCGCCAGGCGGCCGGGCGACGGCTGGCAGGGCGGGCTGTGCGGCCGCTGCTGCGTGCCCGCGGCCCCCAGCGCCAGCTGCACCGCGTCCCGCAGGAAGCACGGGCCCTGCTCCCAGCCGACGGCGCGGGGCGTCCCGTACCGCTCGAAAACCTGCTTGGACAGGATCTGGGCCGCCTCCTCCGCGGCGGGCTCGCGCATCGGGAAGGCATCTACCCAGCACGAAAACTCATCCACCACCACCAAGAGGGACCGGAGCCCCTCCTCGGTCTGGGGCAGGCCCTTGACGTAGCCGAGCTGGAGCTGCGACCACGGCCCTTCTGTGCGCTGGGGCAGTGTCGTGCCTGGCTCGTCCCTGTCCCAGGCGCACTGGCAGCAGTTCTGCACCCAGCGGGCCACCTGCCCGCTGTCACCTTCCCAGGTCGCTACCTGCCGAACCCTCGCCAGGGTCTCCTCCACCCCCTCATGCCCCCTGTGGCACCGGGCAACTATTTCTTGCTTCTCGTGCTTCGATGGCTCCCACTTCTGCTGGCGCCACATGGTTTTGACCCCACCAGGAATTCTCTGGGCCCTTCTGCCTACTTTCTGGTTCCACTCCCACTCCTCCGGGTCCCCCCTGCCGTCCCCTCTGACGTGCCTGACGTGCAGCACCCCCGGGTTGGCGCGGACCCAGCGCAGGATGCTCTGCCATAAATCCTCATCGGTGCTTTCCCACGGCCCCTGTCCCCACTCGCGGGCCTCGCTTCGCAGCCTTTTCACCAGGGAATTGGAGCTGGCGTACAAATAGAGGGGCAGGGAGGCACAGTGGCGACGCAGGAGCTCCCAAACGGCTGCCAGCTCCGCGCTCGACGCCGAGCTGCTCTCTGCCAGCCCGAGGAGCCAGCGCTCGTCCAGGTTGGCTGCTGCAAAGCCGAAGGAGCACGTCCCTTCCCAGCTCTGTGCGCTCCCCGCAGTGAACCAGATGTTACCCCAGGGCACGTGGGACGGCAGCTGCTGCAGGGCAGGCGCGGGGGACACTGGCGAGCCGGGGGGGTGCCCCCCCTCAGGCTGCACGCCCCTTTTCCCCCCCTTCACCAGCAGCAAGGTCCACTGCGCCGGGGATGGGTTTGGCCAGCAAAAGCTCCTCGTTTCACCCCAAAGGAGGTACTTCCAAGGGGAATGGGGCATTCGGATAACGATGGGGGCCGGCCCCATGAAAGCCTCGAACGCCTGCAGCGCCCTGACCGCCGCCAGGCACCCCTTCTCCTTGGGCGGATAGGGGACCTCGTGGTCCTTCAGGATGCGGGAGCTGAACCTCACCGGGACGAGCTGCCCCCGCTCATCCTCCTGCAGCAAGGCGGCCCCCACAGCCTCGTCGCTCACCGTCAGCTTGATCACGAAGGGCTCAGACTTATCCGGGAACCGCAGGCTGGGCGCCGCGAGGACGGCACGCTTCAGGCGGCCCAGCGCCTGCTGCTGCTCGGGTCCCCACTCCCACTCCACCTGCTTCTGTGTGAGCCACTGCAGCGGCCACACCATCTCCGCGTAGCCCTCGATGTGCTCCTGCAGGGAGCCCAGCTGCCCCAGCAGCACCTGGAGATCGTGCATGTTCCATGGGCGGGACGCATTCCTGATCTTCTCCAGCTTGCTCGCCTGGATCTCAAGCCCCCGGGCCGTGAGGGTCATCCCCAGGTAGTCCACCTTGCGCTGTACCAGCTGCGCCTTCTCCAACTTGGCTTTAAAGCCTGTGTTTTGGATCAGCCTCAGAACCCTCTTCGTCCGGGCTTCGGTCTCCTCTCGGGTTTTCCCAGTGATGATAATATCATCAACGTACGAAAAAACCCAGCCTCTGTCTTCTTTGGGCAGCTGGGACAACATCTGAGCCACCCGCTGGTGCACGATGGTGGTGGTGCCGGAGAAGCCCAGGGGCAGCCTGGTGAAGAGGTACTGCTGGCCTCTGAAGGTGAAGGCAAACCTGGCTCTGGAGGCAGCTGTCAGGGGGATGGCGAAGGAGCAGCTTGACAGATCGAGCACCGAGAAATACTTGCTCCTGGGGCTCAGGGACGTGACGACCTTGGTCCTATCCAGGACCACTCTGTCCTTCCTGGGGGTGGCCCTGTTCAGCGCTTTGCAGTTCAGCATCAGACGCCACGTCTCGCCGTAGTTCTTTTTAATGACCCGCAGAGGGCTGTTGGAGGGAGACGTACCTCTCACCACCAAACCCTTGCTCAGCATCTCTTGCAGGATGCTGTCCACCACGTCTTCCATATGTTTTCGGAACGGTTTTTGTTTTTGGAATGGCACTGGTCCCCCTGTCACCTCTTCCTCCTCGTCCACCAGCCCGCAGTCCAAGTCGCACTTGGCCCACACCTCCGGGAATTCCTCCATCCACTGCTCTTTGCTCCTGTCCTGTAGCTCCATGATGCTGCAGATCCGCGCCGTGGGCCTGCGAAGAGCCGGCGGAGCTTCCTCCCCTCGACTTCCGCTCGACAAAGCGGCGGCACTCGGCTGGGCGCTGGCGACGCGGGGGCTGGCGGTGGAAACAGGCAGGCTGGGTCGAAGGGGCCGGTGCGCGCCGCGAGCCGCAGCGGGACGGGCAGCAGCAGGTTAACGGTCTGCTCCGTGCCTTGGGGAGGAAGAGGAAGGTGGTGCTTCAGCCCGAGAGGAGGAAGGTGGCAGTGAGGTCACCAGGCGTCCCCTCCTCTTCCTGGCACCAAGGTGCGGGGGCTGCGGGAGGAGAGCAGAGCGTCAAGCGCCTGGCCTGGGGCCGTGCCGCGTTGCTCCCCCTGCGCGCTCCGGCCCCCGCAAGTCGGGCCCCGTCCGGTTGCACCCGGAGATGCCCCCGGAGGCAGCGGGAGCAGAGCGTGGGGCAAAACCCCGCGCTGGTGCCGCGCACAGGCTGGGGAGAGCACGCAGCGCGTCCCGCTCGCGGTCCCGGGAGCCGACGCGCCCAGCTCGGCCCTGCGAGAAGCTGCACCCACGTGCACGAGTGTCGCTCCCGCACGCCCCCACGCAGTCCCGGGCGAGCTTGCAGCCCTGCTCACCCCCACGCACACGCGCGTCCACGTGCACCCACGCCCACCCCGGCCCCGCTCACGCTCACACCCAGGGTGCTGCAGCCCTGTCCCGCGGGGCGATGCTGCTCTGCCGGTGCGTGGGGCAGCTCCGTCCCTGCGTGGAGCAGCTCCGTCCCTGCGTGGGGCTGCTCTGCCGGTGCGTGGGGCAGCTCCCACCCACTGCAGCCGCCCCCCGGCCGCTCCCACCCCCGAGTTTGCTCCAACCGGGCTCCCCAGCGACCCACGCTGCATTTCCCCATTGGTCCGGGCCCTGCAGCCGGCAGCGCTTTTATCGCTGCGGGGG
>VXAL01006804.1:0-16126 GCA_013399475.1 Chauna torquata | reverse complement strand
TCCAGGAGGATCTTTTCCATGATATTGCTGGGTCCAGAGGTGAGACCGACTGGCCTGTAGTTCCCCGGGTCTTCCTTTTTTCTCTTTTTAAAAGTGGGCGTTATGGTTCCCCTTTTCCAGTCAGTGGGAACTTCACCAGACTGCCACAACTTCTCAAATGTAATGGATAGTGGCTTAGCAACTTCATCTGCCAGTTCCCTCAGGACCTTCGAATGCATCTCCTCTGGTCTCATGGACTTGTGCACTTTCAGGTTCCTTAGATGGTCTTGAACCTGAGCTTCTCCAACAGTGGGCAATTCTTCATTCTCCCAGTCCCTGCCTTTGCTTTCTGTGACTTGGGCAGTGTGGCTAGAGCACTTGTCAGTGAAGATGGAGGCAAAAAAAAGTCGTTGAGTACCTCAGCCTTCTCCATATCTTGGGGAACCAGGTCTCCTGTTTCCTTCTGGAGAGTGCCCACATTTTCCCTTGTCTTCCTTTTATACCTGATGGATTTATAGAAGCCCTTCTTTTTGCCTTTGATGTCCCTGGCCAGATTCAATTCAATCTAGCTGCTGGCCAGGGTCAACCCATCACAACAATATGAGAATGGGTGCAATGCCATTTTATTGCTGTCATGGTAACATACATTTCAGTATTAAATATTCAAACTTGAGAAACAAAACTAACAGAACTTACCACAATTCAGCAAACAATTGTAGATAAATAAAAGAAAATGACAGTCTAATCACAGACATCAGAAAGAGAGAGAAGCAGGATTTAATGAACCTGCAGCTTGCAACCAGTATTTACTCAACCCTCAGCAGGCTCCACTTTTGGGAAACACCTGGATTCGCTGTTCCAGCAGTAAAAAGCAACAAGTCCATCAAGAAATACTCAATCCAAACTGGGCTTCAGCTCCAGTGCAAATCATGTCTGCCTGCTTACACCCTGATTTTCAGCGCTCAGAAGGACTGTGGCTACCCTCTGTGTCCCCAGAGCCCTGGGACAGACTTTCCCATGGTGATTAGCAATTCACCTGAGAGTGTAGGATTGCTTTCATGCACTAGCATTTCAAAGTGGAGCAGGTTTTCATGCACTGGAGAATACAGTGTCATGGAACTGACTTAAGAAGTGCTCAAAAAATCCGTTTTCTGGAATTTTCAGGTTCATCCAGCAGTGCTTATTCAGCCATATCGCACATTCCATTTGACTCAGTGAATCCACCCTCACACCTCATGCTCCTCTCTTACCGTCAGTCACCACCTGTTCTCCATGTATGGCTTACCTTGCAGCTCTGTGGAAAGTATGGCATTTAGGAACAACCCTTTAGGGTCAGAGTCCTGTGCAAGCAGTTGTCTCACCTCCCAGTGTCAATGCCTGCATCACTGCTGCAGGATCTCATTTGCCATCCTCCACACCCCCTCAAGACCCAGGTGCCCCCAGCAAAGGTAACCCAAAGTTACAGAAGTGGGCAGAAATCTCCTGTTTTCCACTCTCAGACCTGGGAGACTCTTCTTGTGAGCAACATCTGCTGCTGGGGAACCTCCCAGGGAAGAAAGCCATCTGCCCTTTGGGCTTTGCTGCATCAAATCTCACCGCTTACCCTCCAGCCAGCAAGACCCCAGAACTGGCCTTGTGCTGAGAGATCACGCTATTGGATGTCCTACCGCAGGATATATTTGAGAGTGGTAGTGCAACTCCCAGCAGTACAGAAAGAGAGCAGAGGGGTGGATGAACCCAACCTCCTTCCTCTCCAAGAGCGAGTGCTGATGCCCGGCAGCCTTCAGAGGAGACTCACAGTGCGGTAGCAAAAGGAGTTTGCAGAACAGTCAGATAGTGACAGCAGGAGATGTGTTGTGATTGTCCATTTCCAATAAAGAGGTGCTGGTTGCAGTGGTTGCTGTTACTGGCTATGTTTTTTAGGCTTTTTATATTTCTGCTCTCTTTCAGTCTTGTTAGGTTAAGAGAGGAGGAAACCATCCTGCAGTAGACATGCAGTGCCCATTCCTCATGAAGCCCTCCCACATTTGGATGTGAAATACCACTTCAGCCTGCTGGCAGGAGAACAGTGAGATTAGACGTGTCAAAATTACAGCGAGAGGCACAGGATCATCCTGTCTCTCCAGGTGTGAGGCCCCATACCGCTTTGTTCAATGAGAATGCCCTTCAAGGATGCAAATGTAGTTTTAGCTCAAGCCTCTGCACAAATGGCTATTGTTTAAGATGCCCTGGAATTGTCACTTAAACTTTTCATGAATAGGAAATGAAGACCCTTGTTTAAGCAATGGAACATCTCTGTATTGCAATAGATTTTGCAGACAAGGGCAATCTGCAGTCCAGCCAGGAAAGTCAGGAGCAGAGCTGGCGGGTACACAAAGGCTGGCACAAAGAGATCAAAGTGACAGACCCTTTGCCAGGATCCCTGCAGTGGGCCATGATGGCTATGAGCTGGAACATCTGGAAATAATGTCAGATATAGCTGGTGAGAACTTGTAGCTTCTGTCTCAGGGTGTCATGACCTATTTTCATTCTCAGTCACTCAGCAAAAAACAAGGATTTGAAATGGACTAGGGAGAAAAGTAAATTCTTTATCTGTACATGCACTGTCTTTGAGCCGTTAGGAAGCTTCCTTCCAGGCAGCGTTTCCAAAGAGGTGGGGCTACTGACCATACCTAAATGGTAAATTGAAAAGAATGCTTTGGGCACCATCCAGTTAGATTGACCTCTCTCTGCCTGCTAACATGTGATGATTCTCACTCATTTACCCCTCCAAAGGCTGTGCTGCACAAGAGGCTGTGAGCACACCAGAAACTGGACCCTATGCCCTCATTTCAGACTGAGTGCTAGGCATTCAAAGCGTAGCTGAAACTGCAGAGGCAAAGCTTCTCAGTATACACAAGAGAAACTGGCTCAGCTGTAGCAAAACAGGTAAAATTTTGGCAGGCTGCAGTGACATCAAACTCAAATAAGGGCTGGAAGCACAAATTAGCAATGGCACATATTCTGCAGAAGCATTAAATGAATATGAAGAAATAGTTTCATCAGAGAACTTCTTCCAAAATGTACGCATTCATGCGTCATGCTGGATTATCTCATCTGTGTGTGCAACCGAACTGCCAGAGCTGCTCTGAAAGGGCAAGGTCCTAGCAAAAGGTCTTACAGGAAACCTTCCTTTCAGGATTATTTTCTTAGATGGATTTCAAAGCTGTGCTGTTTACATTATACTTCCAACCATAAAACTAGATGCATTGTGTGTGGAGGGCCACACAGGATGTTTAGACTGGATCCTGCCCTCCTCCTAAGGCAGCACCATCCCACTGTCATGCACTGTGGGGCAACGTTGATGCACAGAGTGAGAGCCCACCACATGCCTTCCCTCCACTGTGTGGTTTTGAATCCCCTAAGACAAAGGACAAGTCCCTCCCTTGGGTGAAATGGGACTGAGGGAAGACGAGGATCATTTCTGCTGGGACAAGCGCAGGGGGTCCGCAGGGTCAGAGCATGGCAAGGGAACAAGGCCTTTGAAATTGAAGCAGCAGGAAATATTCCTCTGTGAGTCAACAGGACCTTAGTATGAGGAAGATACAAGAAAGCTGAGAGTGGCCAAAAGAATGTTTTGTCAACACACAGCAGCAGGAAAGCAGCTGCTTCGAGAATCATTTGCCATAGAGCTGAGCTGCAAGCAGGTGGAAGAAGGGGAACCAGTATTTTGGTACAGATCAGTTGTATTTTGGTATCACTACTGGAGTTTACATGCAGAAGCTTCCTCTTTGACCATAGCCCCAAATTCTGTGCCTGGCTGTGGTGGGTTGACCCTGGCCCAGTTGACCCTGGTCAACACCTAAGCCCCCACCCAGCCACTCACTCACTCTCCCTGAAGCAGGGTGGGGGAGAGAATCAGAATGGAGATGTCCTGGTTTTCGCTGGGATAGAGTTAATTTTCTTCCTAGTAGCTGGTAAGGTGCTGTGTTTTGGATTTAGGATGAGAATAATGCTGATAACACATCGATGTTTTAGTTGTTGCAGAGCAGTGCTTACACAGAGCCAAGGACTTTTCAGCTTCTCACGCTGCCCTGCCAGCGAGGAGGCTGGGGGTGCACAAGGAGCTGGGAGGGGACAGGACTGGGATAGCTGGCCCAAATTGGCCAAAGGGATGTCCCATACCATATGGCTCCATGTGGGACAATAAAATGGGGCAGTTGGCGAGGGGGGCTGCTGCTGCTCAGGGTCTGGCTGGGCATCGGTCAGCAGGTGGTGAGCAATTGCATTGTGCATCACTTGTTTTCTATATCCTTTTATTATTATTATTATTATTATTATTATTATTATTATTATTATTATTATTATTCTCTTCCTTTTCTTTCCTTCAACCCATGAGTTCTACCTTTTTTCTGATTCTCTCCCCCATCCCACTGGTGGAGAGTGAGCGAATGGCTGTGTGATGCTGAGGGGCCTGCTGGGTTAAAACACAGCAGTGGAAAAGTGAGAAAAAACTTACAGATTGAGGATAATGACAGTTTAATAAGAGAATCAAAGCTGCACGTACAAGCAAAGCAACATAAGGAATTAATTCACTCCTTCCCATTGGCAGGCAGATGTCCAGCCATTTCGTGGAAAGGAGCGCTGCAGCACATTTGACGGTTGTTTGGGAAGACCAGTGACATCAGATGAATGCCCCCCCCTTCCTCCTTCTTTCCCTGAGCTTTTCTTGCAGAGCATGACGTCACGAGACATGGGGTATGCCTCTGGTCAGCTGGGATCAGCTGTGCTGGCTGTGTCCCCTGCCAGCCTCTTGCGCACCCCTAGCCTCCTCGCTGGAGGTCAGTGTGGGAAGCAGAGAAACCCCTGATGCTGTGCAAGCACTGTTCAGCTAAGCGTTGGTGTGTAATCAACACTGTTTTGGTCAGCAAACTAAAACATATTTCCATGCAAGCCACTCTGAGGAAAATTAACTCAATCCCAACCAGACCCAGTGCAGTGGGTAACACGCCTGCGTCAGTCTAAGAGGGACAACTTCAGCCACCCCCGTCGTGTGATGTCCCTATTAAACCTTTGTCACCTCACAGCAATGGGAAAGTCACACCTGATATGAGACTGCTAAATTCTGGCTAACTCTATTAAATTCATTGTAAACAGTCCCTGATAACACTTTAAAATAATGGTTCATTACTGCAGCAATGCTTAATTAGAGTGGAACTGACAAATGGAGTCATCATGATTAATGTTATTATAATGAGTACATCTGCAATTTGCTATAACACACAGAAATGTCTGGCTTCCCAGGAAACCCTCAGATACAGAGGGTGTCTTTTGTATTCATAGGGATATAATAATTCCTCTGAAGGAATCTCATAATAATTTAGCATGAATTAATGTCCATTTATCACACTGTGTTACCCAGTGTAACAATTTATCTAAATCCTATATATACTATGTAGACTCTTGCCTAAGAACACCCAGTAATGGAGAAATTCTTTGAAGGAATACTTTTACTGTAGACCATTAATACTCAGTGTGCTAAGTGGCCTTTAAATTAAACTAAGTTAAATAAACTCTTCTTTAATATACCAGTGTAACTTCTTTCATTAACAAACACATTAAGGCCTTTTTCATTTACATACAGCTGATGTAAGCATGTGATACTAAAATGTTCAATTAGCAGAGCAAAATGTAATTCGGGGTGTCTATATGGTAAGAAAAGGCAGAAGAACACAGGAGTATGGCACAGTAACCTCCTGTCTTTAGATAACTAACTGCTGGTCCTGCATTTACAAGTTGGGGGAAAAAAACAGACAAGCGTGATAGCTTCATTTGCATAGTTGGTTCCATGGTTTGCTGCAAAGGTTACTCTTTGCAGAAGGACAATATCTGCATGGAAGAGGTAAAAACATGCAAATGAGTTTGCAGACTGTCCTGAGGGGCACATCACTTTTTATGTGGGCAAAACTTGTCCAAGTCACTGTGCCTCCATCCACACTAGAGAGTCCAGGACTGACGTTATCTGCAGCCCAGTTGTATCCTTGTGGCTGCTTCCTATCCACGGAAGTCTGCAACCACTTTAGGGCTCTGGTTCAGTCTGCAGACAGGTTTTAACATGGAAACATTCCACTCCTTTCCTGGAAAACTCTATTGGGTTTATGTGGTAAAGGTCTGGTAGCAGGGGGCCACAGGGGTGGCTTCTGTGAGAAGGTTCCAGAAGCTGCCCCATGTCAGATAAGAGCCAGCTCCAGCCGGCTCCAAAAGGGACCCACCTCTGGCCAGAGCTGAGCCAGTGAGCGATGCTGTTTGTGCCCCTGTGAGAGCAGATTTAAGAAAGGGAAAAAAACTGCTGCGCAACAGCAGCTGGGAGTGAGAGGAGTGAGGAACAGCCCTGCAGACACCAAGGTCAGTGAAGAAGGAGGGGGAGGAGGTGCTCCAGGCGCCGGAGCAGAAGTTCCCCTGCGGCCTGTGGTGAGGCCGATGGTGGAGCAGGCTGTCCCCCTGCAGCCCATGGGGTACCGCATGGAGCAGATCTCCACGCTGCAGCCCGTGGAGAGGAGCCCATGCAGGAGCAGGTGATGCTGTGGGAGCTGCCACCTGTGGGGGACCCGTGCTGGAGCAGTTTGCTCCTGAAGGACAGACCTCATGGTACAGACCCACATTGGAGCAGCTCTTGAAGAGCTGCAGCCTGTGGGAAGCCCACGCAGGACCCGTTCGGGAAGGACGGCATCCCGTGGGGGGACCCCACGCTGGAGCAGGGGAAGAGAGCAACCATGAAGGAGGGGTGGAGTCGAAGCGATATGGGCTGAGCGCAGCCCCCATTCCCCGTTCCCCTGTGCCGCTCAGGGGGAGGAGGGTGGATGGCGGGGGGGAAGGTGTTTTTAGTTTGCTTTTAGTTTCTCACTGCTCTAGTTCACTAGTGATAGTAATAAATTATATTAATCTCCCTATGTTGAATCTGTTTTAGCTGTGATGGTAATTAGTGAGCAACCTCCTTGTCCTTATCTCAACCCTTGAGCCCTTGTCCATTGTATTTTCTCCCCCTGATCCTTTGAGGAGGGGGAGTGAGAGCGTGGTTGTGGTGGAGTTCGGCTGCTCAGCTGGGTAAAACCACCACAAGAGGTAAGCAAAGAGCTGAATTCCCAAGGCACACTAAGCATATTCCAATGCCAGTAGGGATGCAAGCAACACAGGGGAGAGGGATTTCAGCTGAATATGGGACAGTCACACAACCAGACATCTCCAGTTCCATTGAGGAGCATTTACACTGGTATGGAGCCTGCTGCTTGTGCACCAGCCCCCAGTTCCTTGTGCAAGGACTGCTCTGGGAACCCTGAAAGCAGAGCCCTATGGGTCAGAGCTAAAGTAGGGTCTCATGCATCAGTGTAATGAGTCCCCAAAGTAGCGCTTTGCTCCTAGCAAACCTCTGAAATGTGGCTTGCAACATGTTCTTGAAGTAGACTCAGCCAAAATTTCTACATTGGTGTTTATCTTGATACCCATATTCAAACCTTATTTATACAAAAGTCTATCTACAAGTTTTCTGATGTGACTGTGCAAATCCTCTTTACTTGGTATTTTTAAGCAACAATAAAAAAACTGCTCATGAAACTGGAGGAATAATCTGCCTTTGTCCCTGCCATCTGTTTTCCACTTCCCTGTTTGCAATCAAGAGAAACATAAGCGATGGCTGTTCTTGACTGGAGAAAAAATCCAGTTAATGATCTTGTGCTAGAACTGACTGACCAACTTACTGACTGGCTAGTGCATCACTGGGAAACAAAGCATGGCATGCAAAGGACGTACCAGCATACAGAGGAAAAATAAGGACATATCCCAATACTTAAAGCTACATGGCTGCTACATGTGAGGTTGGAAAACATATCTGATCTAAAAGGAGCACAAGAGCCTATTTTGTGTGAATACCCAAGGACAAGTCTGACAGTAAAAGAACTCTGTGCATGCTTAATTGGTTCTTTTGAAAGTCACAGTGCAAGTATATCCCCACTTGCCTTATATAAGCAAATACTTCTATAAATAAATACTTTTTTCTTTATGCATAATTCTCCTAAAAACCTTTTGTCTTGCTTGTCTCAACATGCTCTGCATGTGCTAAGGTTTGAGAGGCTGTTAAATAAATCAGAAGATGTGGAATTGTTTAGCTCAATGGCTTACTTCTTTTAAATTCGCTAACTAAAAAAAGCACTCTGATTACCAATCTCTGAATGGTACAAAATGAATTATATTTAGCATGCCTTCTTGGGAAGAGTGGAGGTGCAAAAGCTCTTGAATACCAACCAGAGAAACCAACACAGAAAATGAGGGGAAGAAAAAATTGTGAAAAATGGAGTATTCAGACAACAAACAAAAAACACTAAAACTTATATACCTGAGTTTCCCTACAGCCAGAACTTGATGAGTGCACTGAGACAGTGGTGGGAGCTGTTCTCTGAGAAAGCCAAACTGAAACACCTGTATGAAAAGCATACACACCTGCTTCTCCCTTTGCCTTTATATGGGAAATCTTTCCTAGCCGCATGCTGCCGTCTCTTCTGGAGGCACCAATGGAAAATGTGCTCACAACCACAACAGCTTCATTGATTCTCAAGGCAGGTTTGCCTCTCTGTCCCTCAGTTCTGCCACCTGATAGCAAATGGAGGAGGAGGAGGAGGAGAACGAGAAGATGGAGGAAGAGTTTCTTGCCACAGAGACTTTTTGGTCTATGTGCAAGGTCTTGCCTTGCAGTCTCTGCACTGATCTCTGAGACAAGACTATACAATGAGCTCTTCTTTTGGAAAAAGTTCAGAATTTGGTCCACTAAGGGACCAAAGGGATTTTGGGGAAATGAATGGTTGGCTGGTTGGTTGATTTGCTGATATTTTTGCAACACATTTGTTCTCATAGCTGAATGATATCATTTAGCAAAGTAAGGCGGTGTATCTTATTACGTGTGTTCAACACAACAATATAAAGCTGTTGTAAGCATTATAGGAAATACCTAAACCACCAGCTCCCTGCAAGTGGGAAGACGCATGGCTGAAGGATTACTCTAAGCTAACCCTTTCTCTTTTGGTCTTTCCTTTTGTATCCACTGCTAGCTGCTACATAGAGAGGATACAACTCACTGTAGACCTTTAATCAGTATGGCACCTTGAACCTCGAGGAGCCTGTTCCAGGGCCCGACCACCCTCTCGCTGAAGAACCTTTTCCTGACACCCAGCCTGACCCTCCCCTGTCACAGCTCCGTGCCATCCCCTCAGGTCCTGTTGCTGTCACCAGAGAGCAGAGATCAGCGCCTGCCCCTCCGCTCCCCTCGTGAGGAAGCTGCAGGCCGCCATGAGGCCTCCCCTCAGCCTCCTCTTCTCTGGGCTGAACAACCCAATGACCTCAGCCACTCCTCACACGCCTTCCCCTCCAGACCCTTCACCACTTTGTAGCCCTCCTTGGACACTCTCTCACAGTTTCATGTCCTTGTACTGTGGCACCCAAACCCGCACACAGTGCTGGAGGTGATGCCGCACCAGGCAGAGCAGAGCGGGACGATCCCTGCCCTCGCCCGGCCAGCAGGGCCGTGCCTGATGCACCCCTGCATGGCTGGCCCTGCCGGCTGCCAGGGAACGCTGCTGGCTCACGTTCAACTTGCCACCAACCAAACGCCCAGATCCCTTTCTGCGGGGCTGCTCTCCAGCTTTTGTTCCCCCATTCTGTACATACAGCCAGGGCTGCCCCTTCCCAGGTGCAAAACCCAGCACTTGCTAAACGTCATGTGGCTGGTGATTTCTCAGCCCTCTAATTTAAGATTTCTCTGTAAGGCCTTTCTACCCTCGAGGGAGTGAACAGCTCCTCCTTATTTAGTATTGTCTGCAAACCTACTTAGTATGCATTTGAGTCCTGTGTACAGATCATTTATAAAAACATCAAAAAGAACTGGACCCAAAATGAAGCCCTGTGAAATGCCACCAGTGACTGTCCGTCAGCCTGATGTAACCCCATTTACTATAACCCTTTGAGCCATCAGCCAATTGTTTACCATCATATTATGCATTTGTCTAGCTGTATGCTGGGTATTTTCTCCAGAAATGGTATCAAAAGCTTTGCTAAAAAAAAAAAAAAATTAAAAATTGCATCTTCTGGCTTCCCTTGGTCAATTAGACAGGTTGTAAAATTTAGTTTAGTCTGAAACTGAAGTATCTCTGATGGATAGGAGTAGCATTGACCCACAGTCCTAAACACACTAAAAGCTTTGATCTCTCTGTTCTAAGCAAGATTAGATTAAGAACAGCAGGGATGGGGAAATACCTTCTCAGCAGTCATCCAAACCACAGCACATATTTCAGATACAAGCAGACATCTGGTTCAGATCGTTCCTCCTCTTGTCATTTCCAATAAAGGGGTCATAAGGGCCATTAGCTGTAGCTGTAGCATGGACCAGGGCAGCGTCCCTTGGGCATGAGCATCAGCCCTTGGGCATTGCAAACCAAGGCTACTTGCCTGAAGATTTTGCAGGTAGGAAGAACAAAAGAAGATCGGCACCTCTCATAGCTGGGCTGAACATGGTTCTTATTTCTGTCCTGTTACTGCTCTGAGCAGTAGCACCTTGCAGTTATGGGCTAAAGAAACTCTTTTGAACATCAGTACCGGACTAGGTAGCACAAAGAGAAAGTCTGAAAATTACCATGAGAATCACAGAAGCACAGCATGGTGGAGGCTGAAAGAGATTTTGGAGGTCACCTGGTCCAACACCCCTGCTCAAGCTGGGCCACCTAGAGCGGGTTGCCCAGGACCACATCCAGAGAGCTTCTGAGTATCTTCACAAATGGAAACTCCACAGCATTTCTGGGCAACTTGTGCTGCTGCTTGGTCACCATGGCAGGAAAGAAGCCCTTCCTTCTGCCTAGATGGAGACTCCTGCGTTTCAATTTGTGCCCGCTGCCTCTTGTCTGTTCACCAGGCACTACTGAGGCGAGCATGTCTCCTTCTTCTTCACCACCTCCATTCAGATATTTGTGCACATTGGTGATACCCCTGAAAGTCTTCTCTTCCCCAGGCTGAAGAGCCCAAGCTCTCTCAGCCTGTCCTCATGGGAGAGATGCTCCAGTCCCTTCATCATCTTTGTGACTTTTCACTGGGCTCTCTATGTTATGTCCATTTCTTTCTGATACAGAGGAGCCCAGAGCTAGAGACAGAGGAAGTCACTACAAAATTCAGATCTTCAGATCTAACTTGAAAGTTGTCACTCTTTCAGGTGAAAACTCTGCTGGTTGGTTTTGCTGGATTTCTCCCTCAGTAATTATTTAACTGTGAGCAGGTGCTAATATGCAGATTACCACCTCCTCACGATCAATAAAAGTTTAAATAGGAAGACCTTGGCTGATTCTTTAAATTCTCATATACCCAGGCACAACACTCTACAATATTAAGCATTTTAAGACACAACCACAGCGTGTAACAGCACTTGCAGAATGCTTTCTGTTCTTTGTATACGTGATTTGCATGTTTTTAAATACTTCACTTGCAGGTTTCCGTATCATGCCATTCATCTTATAAATAGCATGCATGCTGCCCCAGTTGTATATCCTCCCTTGCAGTATTACAGCCAGTCCTGCCTTGTTCATATCATTGCTTTGGACTGTAAGCATTCTAGCTCCAGGTATCAAAATCATTCTGTACTGTATTCATCTATTTCACAATTATAAAAGGAAGTCTCAAAATTGCCACATGCATGTTGCTTGCTAATCCCAAACTACTGTGACTAATATAAAAATCTGACTTTTTATATCCATATAATATCATTGGAAAAGTAGCACTGTGCATGTAAAGGAGATGTTCATACTATATAGAAAAAAATATGTAAATATAACAATCTACTCCAATGTAACAACTAAAATAACTTTTAATTGTTTTCCCTTCATTTATATTTTCTGCTTGGCTGACTCTGCTTATGGCTGCTGGAAAGGCCAGCTCATCAGTTTTTGTTGTTAATCAAGAACAGTAATTGTGTAAGTTATAAAGACACAAGAAGATTCTTTGCTGAATAGGATAGCAATTTCAAGAAAATGCAAAGTAGGTTTTTTTACGTGTTTCTGATTAGTATTTTGTAAGACTGTAACAATGTGAGTAAACAAGGTCCCCAAGAGTCTCTAGGAATCCAGACGCGAGCAAGGATTTTCTCACATGTCGTTAGTGTGATGGGTACCCTTTCAGAAGAAGGGCACTGACAGGGGTACTGGTGGGCTCAGTGCACACAACTGCTAGTCTGGTTCTGCCTCTGCTGGAGATCAGCAAACGCCATTCAGCCAGGGGAAAATGGTGGAAAAGTATCTTCCCTACTCTTGATATAAAGACAAGTATGAAGACAAGTACTGCGACAGTAGCATAGACACCCTTTAGAAAGCACTGTTAGTCTTTGGAAGCTGGGGCAGAAAGGGGGGCACATCATGAGTCCAGCTGAGGGTACCTTTGAAATTTTAATTTCTGGCTCTTCCTCCAGTGTGTGGCCCACATCATAACTGGTTATCCTCTTCAGGCAAAATTCCAGTGCTAAGCCTGCCAGCTTACCCAGGTGCATTTGCGTCCCTCTAAAAATGGAGTTTGGGTGGCAGACCATGCCACACAACTGGAGATCAGCTGCTGAGATACATGAAGGGAACACCTTTTCAGGGAGGTTTATATTGAGGCATTTGACTTTCCATTGGATATGGAAGAGGAGCCTTTTTGCAGCCAGCTGCAGTTACCAGCTGCTTTCTACTGCTTTACAGAGATTCATGCCCTCATTTGAAAGACAGGCAGGCTGCTCAGGAGACAGTGGGGCAAGAGCCTCACCATTTAGCCTCTTGGCAGAATAAGGTGAGCATGAGGATGAACAAAACATGACATCACTGAGAGCATATATTTTGCCTAACAGTACCACTCTTTTCCAGGATTGATTCCTGTGAACAGCTCCAGCCTCATCTCCCTATGGTCTTTCCACATGGTAAAAGTTGCATGTTTGCAGAGTCTTCTTGTCCAGATGGGGTAGAAAAGGTGTTCAAAGTTGAGAAGGAGGGGAGCAGCATGAAGAGGGGAGTACATTGCCATGAGGCCAGAAGCCAAACTGCAGTGCAGTGGAGGAGACAAGAAGATATTGGTGGAACCAATGACTGGTTATTATGCTGTTTTGTTCTTAAAGCCTTCCTATTGTGAGTTCAATCTGCAAAATTAATCGCACCATACTTTTACAATCCACTTTCTCAAGGTAATGAAATGAAAAAATTAGTGGCTAATGAAAAGACAATCTGCATCTGACAAAGAACTTCTCAGAGAAAATTCTTGAGATACTTTGGATGTGTAATGCTACATAACAAACTAAATCAATTTTCTAATAAGAAGTGGAATTATTCAGCACAAAAGCCTACAAATTCCTGAAGAAACAGAATGAGATAGTTTACCTCACTCTAAATATCAAGTCTGATTTGAATTTCGTTATTAGCAGTGATTTTTAACTACAACCAGAGAACTTTGAGGAAACAGCTGGATTTTTTTTTAATACAGCTGGTTAAGTACCACTGTATCCTAAAATCCTTTTGTTGTATATCTACTGAGTTATGAAATGGATTTAAGTGGATGAGTTCTGGTGCAGCCTGCTCAGCAATGCATGAAGAAAAGAGTTGGAGGTGTAAAAAATGTCAAATAGCTTTCTCATACACATTAAACTATTAATAAAGATAAAATGATCTTTATGTTTTCAGTTTATAATGTCTCTTTTATGAAAGTAAGAAGTGGCTTTGATTCACGATTCATTGGTTTCACTGCTTTGTGTCATTACTGGGAATATGTCAAGAATCGCACACAGAGAACATACTAAGTTGAGAGGAAAAAGTGGCAAATGGAAGAGAATAGTTTTCTGCTTTTTTTCAACTGTTGCTTCTGTGCCAGTCTCCTCTGTGCACTGTGGGCAACCCAAAGCACAGGACATGGGGGACAGGGTGAGAAGAGGGAAATACCACTTGATGGAAATTCACAGAGTCAGCTGGAGAAGTTCATGATGATTCCATGGCTGGGTTACACCTTGGCCCAAATAGCATTTGTGCATTTTGAAAACAGAATTTAACAAGTTTATTTAACATAGAGACCCTTTCCTCACTTGTCCTATCATTTGTCACCTGAGAAAAGAGACGGGCAGCCTCCGCGCTGCAGCCTCCTTGCAAGTAGTTGGAGAGAGCAATGAGGACCCAAGCGCAGCACCCGGCACTTAGCCTTGTCCAATGGCATGTGATTGGACTCGGCCCATCGATCCAGCCTATCCAGATCCCTCTGCAAACCCTTGCTACCCTCAAGCAGATCAACACTCTCATCCAACTTGGTGTCATCTGCAAACTTACTGAAGGTGCATTTGATCCCGTCATCAGTATCATTGATAAAGATATCAAACAAAACTGGCCTCAGTACAGAGCCCTGGAGAACATCTCTTGTGATCAGCCACCAACTGGATTTAACTCCATTCACGATGAACTTTTGGGCCCAACCAACCAGCCAGTTTTTTATACAGTGAACAGTACATCTGTCCAAGCCATCAGCAGCCAGTTTCTTCAGGAGAAGGCTGTGGGAAACAGTATCGAATGCCTTAATAAAGTCCAAGTGAACAACATCCACAGCCTTTCCCTTGTCCACTAAGCATGTCATCTTGTCACAGAAGGAGATCAGGTTTATCAGGTAGGACCTGCCTTTCATAACCCCATGCTGACTGGGCAAGATCACCTGGTTATCCTGTAAGTGCCACGCAATGGCACTCAAGATGATCTGCTCCATGACCTTCCCTGGCACTGAGGTCAGGCTGACAGGCCTGTAATTCCCCAGATCCTCCTTCCAGCCCTTCTTGTAGATGGGCATCACGTTTACCAACCTCCAGTCAACTGGGACCTCCCCTGTTAGCCAGGACTGCTGGTAAAAAGTGGCTTGGCAAGCACTTCCACCAGCTCCTTCAGCAGCTTTGGGTGGATCCCATCCTGCCCCATAGATTTGTAGGTGTTCAAGTGGTGTAGTAGGTGGCTAACCATTTCACCTTGGATTATAAGGGCTTCTTTCTCTTCCCTGCCTCTGTCTTCCAGCTCAGTGGGTTGGGTACCCTGAGAAGAGTTAGTCTTACTAATAAAGACTGGAGCAAAGAAGGCATTAAGTATCTCAGTCTTTTCCTCTCTCTTGTTACTTTGGTTCCCCCTGCATCCAATAAAGGTTGGAGATTCTCTTTAGTCCTCCTTTTCTTGTTTATGTACTTATAAAAACATTTTTAATTGCCTTTTACTGTAGTGGCCAATCTTGAGCTGTAGCTGGGCTTTGGCCCTTCTAATTTCCTCTCTGCATAACCTCACATCTGTGTAGTTCTCCTGAGTTGTCTGCCTCTTCTTCCACTGGTAATTCGGTGTGTGTACATGGGGGTCACAGGGGCCTGTGTGTCGGTGGTGCAGCGCTTGGAGCAGTGTGGGTGTGCGAGTGTGCAAGCACTAGTGAAGATCCAGCCTGATGAGTGGGCAAGGAGGTGATGTGGCCGGGGAGCCAGGAGGTGCGGGTCTCTAGGGGCAAGAACACTGGAGCGACCGGCTGCTGTGGGGGCAGACCAGGGCAGTTTGGGGCAGGTGTGTGTTTGTGCCTTCGTGTGCGTCGGTGCTTGCAAGGGGGTCTGTAGCAGCAGCTGGAGTGGGGCTGTTGCCTCGGGGGCTCATATGTCCTGGTGCCAGTGACTGGGTGACCAGGACCCAGGGGCAGCAACTGGGCAGACACTGTCTGTGTCTGTCTGCCATAGGAAGGTTTATATTTGACTGGAAACTAGCCAGCATTATCCCAATTTGCAAGAAGGGCATGAGAGAAGACCCTGGAAATTGCGGACCTATTAATTTAACTGAGGTGCCTAGAGAAATTATGAAGATTATCTTGGTTACCACTGAAGTGGAATGTGGATTAGCGGATGAAGGAAGACAGTGAATGTAGTTTTTCTGGATTTTAGCAAGGCTTTTGACACTGTCCCTCACAGTATATTTCTGGACAATTGTGGTCCAGTTGTGAGATGAACAGGTGCATGGTACAACAACAGGGCTGGGGCAGTTTGTCCAAGGAAGAAGTTTTAATGAAGAACAAATGTTTCCAAAAGGGACTGAAAAGTTCCATTTTGGAAAACTGTATTGGGTTTATGTGG
>VXAL01006803.1:0-33707 GCA_013399475.1 Chauna torquata | reverse complement strand
TTTTTTTTTTTTCCATTTTTCCAGTCTGTGGCTCTGTATCCGAGGTGCATATTTGGCCATCCTAATCCATCATATTCTATGATGACACCGATGTTGACTTATGGTGACTTATCCAATGGGTAGGCCCTCAAAGTTGCAAAAAAAAAGCTAAAGCAAAAGGGGTCAATGTCTCTTCCTGTGTAATGTCTTATATATCAAGGATCATGACATATTACCTAGTCACTGCTGTATTGATCTTTTATCATCTATGATTGGTGAACCTAACTTCTGCAGAAGCACGTATCCATGGTTTGAAGGTATCAGGAGAAAGTACACTCATTCCCTTTTTTTCATAGTTATTTTCCTATATGTATTCCTTTTCAACTAACTGGCTTTGTTGCTATCTAACTTATCTTACTTCATCCATAAGTGAGTAACTATAAAAAACTTTTACTTCAGCTATAAGTTCTTACTATGCCTTTTTGTTTGTTTTTTTTCCCTACTTTCTCTCAAATGGAGCCATCTGTTTCCTTAACCTGGTACTGACACTTAAGACATTTTCTTACGACTGTCAGCATGTGAGGTGAAAAACCTTTCACATTAAAAGACCACTTGCATGGAAATAAACGTTGCTTTGTGCTTTTAGCAGATAGTGCATAACACATCCAGAATGACGTTGGTTACTAGCATTAGAGGCTTTGGTGTGGCCAGAATGGTAAGCTTACAGAATCAATACATCAGATCATTTGATTTTCAAAAGTTGTTACTGGTTTTATTTGATATGGACATATAAACCTTTTGAAAATGACCTTGTTTTCTGAAGATGTGCTAAATATTTTCTAAAATTGCACATTTTAATTTGGGTGTCCATAAATGTTAATGTCTTTTGGAAATTCTGCAACTCCTGCTAATGACCACACTTCTGAGGTTATCCCATTTTTTTTCTACAGACTTTACTGTTTGTAAAGTTCCAGCAAGTATGAATGAAAACAGCAGAATATAGCCAAGTTTATCATCTAAAGCAAAAATCATATTGATTTCTGTAAAGCTATTTCTAATTTATAGCTACATATTGGATCCCAGCCTGAACAGATGGTAATAATTATTAAAGGTAAATACGTTTTATGAAAATAAAATAGAAGAAGCTTGTGTGGCAACAAATCACCTGAGGAAGTCAGGGAGAGTAAATTTATTTCATTGTCCAAGCCTCTTTCTATGTTGAAGTACCTGCTTCCAGATGTATTATGCATGTTTGTGGGTTTTGTACTCTTTGTTCTTGATAGTAAAAAAGAATAGAAAGTTAGAGCTGGACAGAAAATGATTTTCCAATCCCCAAAGAATTTTTTAGATTTCAAACATTTTTCCCAGAGTAAACCAGGATGAAAAATTGGCCTGTCAAAACAGTTTAAAAAATGAAATTAAAAGATAAGGAACAGATTATGTATAAGAAACAAGAAATAGGATTTGCAAGTTTTTTTTTTTTTTTAGCCTAGGAAACATATGTATGGCTGCCTATGATGAGAGCTGCCAAGAAGGTAGATAGGGAACTATTTATTGTTTCAACCCACAGAAGAGTTGGGAGCATGAAATGAAGCTTGCAGGTGGCATAAAATGGATAACTACACTTTGAAATGTTTTACTATAAGATATTGTAGAAGCTAAAAGTTTGCATATGTTCAAAACCAGAGATAACATCCTGGAAGAAAAAAGGCTTCCTGGTTTATTAAATGGTTTGGTAGTCACTGACCAATAAATCCCTGCATTTTGGACAGTGTTCTGAAGAAGTAGAACTATTTGTTATTACACTCTCTTCTAAGGATCTGCTATTTGACACCTTTAATCTGACTTAACACAGACATATATTTTTGTATTTTTACCATTATCATATGTAGAACATAGACCTGCAGATGATCAATAGAACGACATCAAATCAAATTGTTTCCTTCTACCAATTGTGGAAAAAAAAGAAAGATTTTGGGGGAGTTTTTCAAATAGTTTTTCTTGCTGCTATAAATAATGTTCTCTTAACCAGGAAAAAAATATAGTCTTTTGTTGAGAAAATACTGTAACAGAGCATTTCAGAATCTGCAGGATCCATAAATTATTGATACAGCATATCACTACTATCCATCTAAAATAAATCAGAGAAGGCTCCATAAACATGGCAAGGAAATCAGTGTCTTCTGTAGCAGACTTGACTAATGAGTGGGTTTCTGTCTTTAGCTGAAATTTGAGAGCAAACTTCTGCTAAAAGATATTAAATTCAGCACATGTGCTCACATGTATGAAACACTGGTGTACTTGTCTGTCCATGTATGTGTGTGCATTATATGGGACAAAATATAATCTCTTTTCATAGCGGCAAGTACTTATATCCAGCACAGGTTCCCTGAAGTCGGTAGACTTGTCCTGAGGAGTATTGATTACACTTTACACTCATTCCAGTTCTTTTTACAGTCAAAAACCACAAATCCTTTCATGATTTTATGAAATCACAGAGCTATCTTGATGCTATTAGTGGAAAGGAGACAGCAGACAGCTCTGCTCATTCAATATTTCTGCTTGCCTCTTTTTTTTTTTTTTTTTTTTTCCCTTGGTAATTTGCTAGATTTGCTGATATTAGCAGCACTGTTGCTGTAGTATCTTTACAATTCATCAACTATTTAAATGTGTAACTACTGGATTTACTGTGAACAGGCTAGGAGTAACATACTTGTAACATATTATAAAGCATTATGTTTTGAAATCTGTTGGACAGATTCCAGTTTAACATTATGTGTGGGATCCCTGTTCAGTTTCTAATGGGAATATAGCTGTTGACCATTTTTATCAGTGACTCACAACAAAACCTAGAATTATCAGAGCGATTGTACAGATAAGACAAATACCTGGGGCGTAGTAACAGTGGAGTGAAAGTCATTGGTATGGAACTACTTGACTCACTTAGTCCTCTGAGACAAGCAAAAAACGTGTTCAATGCATTAAATTATGTGAACCATATTAAATATACCACTCTTTGTGTGTGTGTATACATATATATATATATATATACATAAAACAAAGATACATGTATTACAGTGAGATATATTGGAGATATAGCATATCTACATGGATGGGGAATTGTATCTTGACTTTGGTTTATGGAAGTTGAGCAGCAGAACATGAACTCTTCTGGTGATACTCTGGCCAAATAGGCAAGTACAACTGCTGAGTATGTAAGCTGAGCAAATTCAGTAGGATGAGGAACATTGCATATGTAGTTTTTACTACACTAGCGGTTTTGCTACCACTTCTGGAATACTGGAATTCATTGAAATGATGTATTTGTCTACAAATAGGCACTTCTAGGGTATTATTCATCTCATCTCAACTTAAATGCACAAAGTACCCAGTGAATCATACATGAGAAGAACGTCTTTCTCCCAATTGACTATAAAGAGATCTTAGTGTGACTACCTTGCAGGGAGCTGTCTGGGTCATAATTTGAGTGACAGAAATCCCACCCACTCTGTCCTGTTTTGGAGTGTGTGGTCTGTAAATGCTGTTTATCATTTTAAGATGTTCATAGAAGGAAGATTAGAAAACAAAAGAGCTGATGTTATCGTGCAGCACTCAAAGTCCTCAGACTTTCAGTTATCATAGAGTTATGCAAGGTGGGGGCAAATAATGTTTTTAATGTAGCAAGAAAAAAACTAATGAAACTGTAATGGCTGAAAGTCACAATTAGATAAAGTGCATATTTTTAGCTACAAGGATGAATTACTATATGAAAAAATGCACCAACATTCTCAGTATCTGGTGTTTTGTTGTTGTTGCTGTTTTTCACTGATGTTGCATGTTTTAGGGTGTTTTAAGATCTTCCTCACTTCAAACAAGAATTAATACAAAGATGTTTAAGGAGTACTACTGCTTCTGTTTTACAAGAGATTGAGTTAGGCTTAAAAGTAACTCTTTCTGGTATTATAATTCCTTAAATTTTGAATCCATCTATGAAATCAATGTAAATATTAGAAAATTAGACAGTAATAGCATAAAACAAGTGAGGAAAACCTTAACAGAAAGGTCTTTTGTTTTCACAAGTCATTGTATGTTATCATTACCTGCTACTGTAAGTTTCTTCAGTAGTTACTATTTCCTAGGCACAAAAAGATCAATATAGAGTCAGCTCCAAGGACCACCACAAGGAACTGGACATCTTCTGAGACGTGAGTGTAAAGGGGTACCTCTTTTTGCACATTCAATCTCATAACTTATAGGAATAGCATCAGAGAATAGGCAAGTGTTGGAAAACAGAATTTAGTTTAAGAGGCTAGCTTTAAGTGACAGATTTTGTAGATTGAAAATACCTCTTAAGTAATAAAATTGATTGTTTCCTTAGTGAGCTTTTAACACTGCAAAGCAACGGTATTAATAACAAATTTGAGCAAAATACCAATAAATCAAAGTCCTGTCTTGGAGTTCATACTACAATTTACCAGAATTAACTGAGATGCCCAAAATATTCCTCATTTCTCTTCAGTACATTGTGGGTTTCGAAGCCCCAGAATACATTCTCCCTAATTTGGTAGCATTCCAAAGATCATATGCAATTTGTAAGGATTTGGAAAATCAGTCTGAGTTTAAAGCTGGCTGGTAGCTGCAGGGACATAATGGAATATTTGGAGAAAGCAGATGAATCCCATCTTCTTCAAGGTGCAGGGGATTACATCTGGGTGGGGATTTACCAGGGGACTGCAGCTAAGAGGGCTGTGACCTCTCCATTAGCAAGTGAGGGATAACACAAATGCAGCATCACATGAGGAAGGAGCAGTCCAAACCCTTGCACAAACCCTTCTCGCTCCCTCATCATTGCTGTGGCAGAAATACAAATAAAATCATGTCTTGGGCAGAAAATGAGATGTGGGCTTGGATAGCATTGATTATTTAGTGTAACAACAGAGGGCAGATTTTACATGCAGTATTAATTAGAAAATATTTGGCAGTGAAAACAAGGCCAAAGGCCTCTCTGTTTTATGGCCAAATCCTGCTCACTTTCCTTACTTGAGCGGTTCTAATGAAGTCAGCTGGAGCTCAATGATTTCACTCCAATCCTTAAATCTCTTCTAAGCTGTAGCTGAAATTTTGAAGTATTTTGAAAGGAAACTTTTAACCTCTGTCCCTAGTTACAAGTTTGGCTGCTTCCTTTATCATCTTCTTCTCAGATCACCTCTATCCAAATGGTCTTTAAAAAGCCCTCCAGATATTTTCCTCTCATTTATTTTCTTTAAATACCATAATTTATATGTTTCCCTTAATTCTGTTACACATTTCTTGGAAAGTTGACTTCATAGTGATCAGAGCTGCTCTTTGAACTTTCCCACAATGTAGGAGGATTTGGAATTACCAAAGGCAGTCTCATATTCCATGTTACAAGATACATTCCAGTTTGCTTTCCATAGATGAAACTGTGCCAACACAGGCAGCAGTTTGTGTCAGAGAACTTTTCTAGGATGAGAGTGGCCACGACTGGCGTGGAAGAGATGATGTGCATGATGTGCTCCCAGTGCATGGTGTTAGTAAGAGGGTGCAAGTGCTCCTTGACCAGCAAATATGCTGTTATAGCTTAGGGAAGAACCAGCCTTGCCCTCTCACCTTGGCTCAGCATGTCACCCAGGAGCACATGGACACCTTGGGCGCAGCTGCAAAAGCCTGGATTTTGGTGGTTATTTTTAGGTTCATGGCTCCTTTGTTCTTTGTCTGCTTGGTGATTAAGCAGCCCTCCCAGCACCCTGCGTGTGAATCCCCACAGCAGGGCAGTGCCTGCCCCTGTCCATGGGTGAGGGCAGTTCTCATGTTGTCACCCCTGTGCAGATGAAGGAGCATTCCTTATCTCTTGTCATGCACCCATCCACCTTTACCAAAGAAAGAAGAGACCAGAGAAGATACCAATGCTGTTTCTTCCCCTTACTCAAATAGTTAGCAAAAGAATGTAATTAGCTGAGATTGCTCATATTCATCACAGATAACAGTACAAATTTATCCCTTCAGTTTTCTACTGATACAGATTACTTTGAATATATTAATTATTAAGAATTCATAATCCACTTGTTTGGCGATCCTATATGCTGCCTGATTTTTGAATACGAAAACATTAATATCTAACTAGGAGCTTGTTTTTTTTTGTTTTATTTTCACACTAAATGCAATCATTCGACTGTTTTCTTGTAAAGAACTGAATTACTTGGAAACTGTTCAGATCTAACACCTTCCTAGTACTTGCCTTGTCACGTAACAGTTCCCTGTGATTTCTTAAATTCCTGATACAAGTCTTCGGATTCACAGAAAAGTGAACAATGGGATAAATTATTTTGTTTAGGGAATATAAGAGAAAAAAACTTCTGGTTAAGTATCTTGTATTGTGCTTTTGTGTTTTGTGTATTCTGTTATGTACAGAGATTGCAAAAACCTTCAGATGAGCTTCGGAAACTAAATCCTTTGTAGTAAAGACAGTAGTATTTTACCAGAAGACCAAAGATAGCATGAAAATGTTCAAATGCCCCTTTTATTTACATTGTGAAAATTCTTTCATTAAATCTGAAATATTTTTGACAAACAAGCTAAAATACTGTCTTTGGTTAGAAATATTTCTTGCTCAAAATAAGTTAAAGAGAATTCAAAAGTTAACCCATACCAGAATTGCAAGCTCTTTTACAGTTAGGTTGCTGGCTTGATCTGTGGGAGCAAACCTCCAAATTACAGAGAACAAGGACCTAAACACAGATGGGTTCCCTGAAACCATGTTTTTAGGGAAATAGACCTTTTCAGTTACTTTTTAAAATCCTATTTCTGCATCAGAAAGGAAACACAGCCAAATCCTTGCAGTTTTTTTGTGGAACGGGGCTGTGTTTCCCAGTCAGTTCCTCCAGGAACCTGCTCTCCCATGGAAGCTGGTGACCAAGCTCTCACTAGTCTCAGAGGTACAAGTCTGGCTCTACGGACTCCTTGTAAAATGTCTCAGCAGAAAAAAAAAACCCTGGTAGCCTCCCAGCTCCTCAAAAAAGTGGGTCTTGTCACTGCTGTTTCTGAGTCCCTACCTACCAGCTAGATAAAAGAGAAGCCAAAAGAGAAGCCTTCAGCAGGGTCCTCTACCCAGAGGCAGGAAATGAAGGAGTTTATGCTCCATGATGATTTGTCTGCTGCTATAGCATCCCATGTACTAGCAGGAGTTGTTGTCTATTTTATTTTATATGCCTCCAAGAAGGCAGAGAGTTATGGATTGCTTTGCAATTCTGTTTTGTTCTCTGAAGTCTTCGCACCTCTACAACAAACAAATAAAAAGAAGTCTCCTCCATGTTGTTTTGTCAGCCTCCTTTTCTTCCAAAGCATCACCATATGATAAAAATACTCCATTAGATGCTGTACATATACACAATGGTTCAGTTATTCCTTTCTTATGACAAAGCTGATAGGTAAGCTTGAACACATTTTTAAAAAGTATTAGTTTTACAATGTTTGAAATTTAACTGCTGTGAAGTCTGTTCATTGTTCTGACAGTTTGTAAACCTTTACAAGGTACTGATTGTTACATATTGACTTAAAACAACCCTGAGACATTTTGTAGGGGCAATAAAAGTAGTTCTAATCTGACAACAAAGTAATTCTTTGGACAAAACTTCATTTTTTTGCATACATCTGTTATGCCTCCCAAAAATTCAGTCAGTCACTTGTTCCTCCTCATTTACTTAAAATGGCTTCTATTCAGTGAGAACAAGGAGAAAGTTATGTAACAAAATAATTTAAGTCGGCCTTTATTTATGTTACCTCCATTCTTAAGCTCAGTCTCTAGCTAAGCCAAGACTGGACTGCTTCATGCTGCAGAATTTAGTGCATCCTGATTGTTCCAATCTGTGTAATTAGCTGCAGTAATCATCAATCCTTAAAGATCCATTAAAACCTTATAAATTAGGAGTAAATCTCTATCAATTTAAAAAGACTGGACTTGAAGTTGTATGTTTGAGATCAGAATCGAGTTCAAGATTTCATGCATTTCCAATGTTTACTTTGTTTCATATCTCATTAGTGTTGAACTGTGTTAATGTTGACTTAAAAAATCCAATTTGTGCCAATAAATATTTCCAATAGATGCAGGTTTATGCTTTGTATGTGCGTGTGCGTATGTGTGACATGTATGCAGATAAAAGGAGGAATGTGACTGAATAATAATTGTCTCAAGTTCTTTATTTCTATTTTTTTTTTTCCCCCAGTAGAAAAAGTAGTGTTTCAGTTGCTTCCTTGTTTTGATTAGGTTTGGCCTGGTGTTTTTACATTTGGTATGAATTTCTCTTTCTTCTGCTGTACATGTTATTTTGAGTACCTCCTTTATTTTAAAGTTATAAAACCTCACAAGAAGAAATTAAAAAATAAAAAATAAAAAAATATATATCTTTAAGATATTAGATGGCAAAAAGGTACTTTAAGCCATGCCACAATTTTCTTTTTGGTTTTGAATGATTTGATTTCAGGACAATCTTTGTGGAAAAGACTAAATACTCTAAGTCTGCTTCTTATTTCTATTTATTCTCCCTAATTGTTCATGGGATTTTCCTGCCTAATAGAGAGTGAGCCCCAGGGACGCTGGGCATGACATTCCTGATTTTTATTTTAGAGAGGGAACACAGAAAGGAAATATCATTTTGCAGGTGTTGAAAAAATCTTAGCCTGAGGCTAAATCGCTCACTTTCTCAAACAAAAAGGGAACCCCCCAGTGAAATATTCCCCAGATTCTCACAGGGCTTCACATCAAGAATATATGACTAGAAAGAGTGAATATCTGAGGGAGAATCTCTCATTCTCAACACAAACTGTTGGTTTGAACCAGACATAGTGGCTGGTGTGCATCATGGTTTGAATCCACTCATTGTGTTTTGACCAGCATGTGGGCTTTATTGCAGAAGTGTCATTGCCCCTTTTTATACCTGTGGATTAAAGCACATGTTTATTTATGTTCTTGCAGGTTCATGTCAGACCATTTGCATGTTCTCTGTGGACATGAGTCACGGTCTGGGTCCACTTCGGCTGGCAGCCAGTCTGTCCCAGTGCTGTACATCCGTGTCACCATGTCATTGCGCCAACTACAGTTGTTAGGTTACCTCCAGAGACTCTAAGGCCTCATCATTGGTCAAGTTACAAGAGAGAGCTGACGAACACTTGGGCCCGTATCGAGCAAAGAGGTTGCCACCCCGTGTGTACTTCCAGAGCACGCAGCAACTGGCTGTGACCCCAAGGAGTAACAGCAGGTGTGTGGGGACGTGGGGGCTGCACTAAGCAGCCACTCGGACTCCAGCAAGCACGCACTGCCACAATGGTAGCTGCAGTCAGGAGCCTGGCTGCGGGTTGCTTGTGTCCTCTAGCACAATTGCACACCCCAAGGAGCAGTGAACATTTGCAAGCTCTGGTTTTGTTTCTGCTCTCTCATCTCTTACTGCTGGGGGAGGGCAGAAAGAAATCAGGCGAGGAGTTGGAGGGAAAAAGGGATGTCATGGATCTCCTGCAGCTTTCCCTGTTCCCTAGCCAGGTAATGAGCTCTGGAGTGACCCAGGTGAGGCTCTAGAAGTACATTTTTCTGGGTAACCTCTGTATGAGTACCTACTCACAGCACAGAAATGATGGACACATCTTGAAGAAGACCATCCAACCGTAAGGTTAAAATACTCTTCCCTGGCTGAGAATAGCTTTCTGGCTTCACAGCTGAGGTTTGGTTCTACCTTTATGTTTACATCTTACTGCTTACTAAAAGTAAGGTTTGCTTACCTAGCCATCAACTGAACAGTGTTAAAATAAGTGAAGAATGCAGGTGTTTCAAGTTCAGCTGGGCAACACAGAGCTCAGCTCAGCATCAGAACTCCTGTATTCTACTTTACTTTATGCATTTTAGGTCTGAAACAAAAAACAGTCACTTCACCACTGCTACTCTCTGATTCTCAGTAAGATCACCTCTACCTCTCTTTCTTGAATCAAACTAACCTGGAAGAAGCTTTTTATTGTGAGTCGGTTTTGCTGTATTCTCTTTTAACATGCCAATTGTAACTTTGCTTTGGGTACGCCACAAAATGTATATGTAAAACATGGAAAGAATGTCTCCTTTTAAACTAATATGCTGTACTGCAGTTATTTAAATCAACTTTCCAACTGCATGATCTAAGCTGATCCGTATCAAATGAATTAGAACAGCACCCATTATGATGGACTTTGGCACATTGTCTTTGACTTATTTCCCTGTAGTCTTTCTAAACCTTTAGAGAGGTATTTCAGAATAATCAGTGAACTCTTCCTTATGAGACACGGTAAGCACAGTAAAGTTAGTGTTTAGATAAGAAACACCCGATGATTTATTTAATAAATCAAAGAAACAAGCTAACTAAAACTCTGTTCCCTCAAGCTTTTACCCTTCAGATGTCACATATCCTTCTTGTGTCTAATGTAATTTTTCTCTCTTTTTCTGTTTAAAGAAAATATGAAATTTATAACTGAAAGCTGAAATTTAAATGTATAGCACACAACATTATCTTCTCTATGGAAAACCAGATAAAGAATTGGGAATATTGAAAGTTTGGGTCGTGGTATTCTTGGCAGACGGTGGGTTTCATAGGCCTGGGGGCTTGGTCCTACCAACCATCCCGTCTCTAATGCACTGATTACATATCACGTTCTGATGGTCTTGCTCCATCCACTCTGCTGGCACAGTGCCCTTTCAATACACTGGAGCTGCAGATGAGAAAAGTAATGTTCTTGCCTATCATGGCAGTAATTTCTAACGTTTAGGCACCCAGTAGGCAAAAGCATCTAGGAAACCTTACACTCAAAGACGCACAATTCATAAATCATGGGACAGATAAGCTGTGCCTTCAGGATTTCTCCAAGTTCTGTTTCACCTGGTGTTCTCCTTCTGGAGTTTTCTCATGTCTGTATTCAGTCACAGAAGAAATGATTTTGGCCTCTGTAATTCAATCACAGAAACTTTATGTTCTTAGCTGTTTGTGTAAGAAACCTCTAAGCACATTACTGAGCCTGAGAAACAACTAAAGTAAGATGGGTGCCAGAGAACAAGAGGTCTCTGGAAAGCATTGGGGGTTTAAAAATGACATGATCTTAATTACTCTGAAGTCTGTATGTTTTCATTTCTTTAATTGGAAGGAGATCCATGTTACTGAGACCAACTGCACGTTTTCAGATTGTTTGGCTATAACCTAAGAGAGGTGGTGATGTGTTATTGTTATGGCTAATTCTGCCCATGTATTGGAATACTAGACAAAAATACGCAGAAACAGCATTGGCAAGTTTCAAATAAATGATCCGGGCACTTTCTTCCTTTAACATGCTTACTCGGATGACCCATTTGAACTGTTCCTTTCAAACGAGCTGCAGTGTCAAGTAACCATGACCTTTTCTGAAAGTTATGGGAATTAAAGGAAATCACTCAGCTATTTTGGTCTTTGGAAATTCATAGTGCATTCACCGCACTGTAGCAGTGTTATAATGTAATTTAACGTTATATAATACCTTATAGAGAAAAAGGCTTCATTCCATACTAACTATTCTGTCACCCAGGCAGGAGGCAACTGGATTAATATTATCCACCATTACATGGTTCCTGGGATAAATCTCTCCAACCATAAAGATCGTGTTTTTCTGAGCAGATTGAGGCTTTTGTCTGGATAGGACAAAAGCGTTAAGTTTTATAGTGAATCTTCGGTTGAACATCAACAATATCCAGGAATTTCAAAGTAGCTTTCTGTACATTACATCCTAAGATTGCCAAAAATTGCCTTTGGCAATTGAAGAGCTAAAATCCACCATAATTTTTTTTTTTTATAAAATCAACAAATAACATCTACAATTATATTAGCTGGACCAGGTTCTAACCTCAAAATCATTATGAAGAAAACTTCTTTTATTTTTGTAATATTATAATAAATGAAAATGATATACAAATGCTTATTCACAGAATCACAGAATCAGAGAATGGTTTGGGTTGGAAGGGACCTTCTAGTTCCAACCCCCCTGCCGTGGGCAGGGACACCTTCCACCAGACCAGGTTGCTCAAAGCCCCATCCAGCCTGGCCTTGAACACCTCCAGGGATGGGGCACCCACAACTTCTCTGGGCAACCTCTTCCAGCACCTCACCACCCTTGTAGTAAAGAATTTCTTCCTAATGTCTAATCTAAACCTACCCTTTTTTAGTTCAAAACCATTACCTCTTGTCCTATCACTACGCTCTCTGATAAAAAGTCCCTCCCCATCTTTCCTGTAGGCCCCCTTTGAGCACTGGAAGGCTGCTATAAGGTCATCTCCCCGGAGCGTTCTCCTGTCTAAGCTGAACAACCCCAGCTCTCTCAGCCTGTCTTCATAGCAGAAGTGCTTCAGCCCTCTGATCATCTTTGTGGCCCTCCTCTGGGCTCACTCTATCAGGTCCGTGTCTTTCTTATGCACAGTATGTGGTATTATCAAACCACAGAGATACCTGTATGTCTTTGCAGGTAGGTCTGATCAAGATTTAGCCACTTC
Source organism: Chauna torquata (assembly GCA_013399475.1). Lineage (NCBI taxonomy): Eukaryota > Metazoa > Chordata > Aves > Anseriformes > Anhimidae > Chauna > Chauna torquata. The sequence continues at coordinate 21,184 of VXAL01006803.1, read as the reverse complement.
CTCAGCCCTCTTGCTGTGGCTGAAAGCCCCTTTTAATGCACTCTGCTTCTCTGCAGCAGCTACAGCAATGCAGGCACTGTTTGGCTTGGAGCATTGACAGGGGGAACTTGCACCATAGAAACGCTCCTGGAAGAAGCAGTCAAAGGACAAAGTTGTCTGTGTCCCATAGCTGATTTGTAGCAGATCAACCAATAGAGGGGGCGTTATGGGACTGGCAAAATTGTTTAAAAATTGCCAGACCTTTGGTTTAATTGCAATCTTCTGGCAGGACAATGTTAAACTCTGACTGCTGTCTTATACATTAAGGAGGCACAGGAATAACATTGCTCTCTGAAATGTTACAGCTGTGTTTATTTAGATTTATTTATATGAACTTTATTTAGAACTGAATTTCTTTAGATCAATTTATGTGAACTCAGTTAAGAAGCTTTTTGCCTTCAGTTAGACATCTCACAGAAAGACTGTACTGATGGAATAGCATACAACGAATAACTTTTTAATTTTCAAAATACTCAGCTCTTAGCAGGTTACCTCTGCACACTAACAAGACAAAAAAATAAAAAGTGCACCTGTTATCTAAACATGCAACATACGGTGAGGCATTACTCTTCTTATCAAGATTCTCTTTATTGTTCCATTTTAATGTTACTACCCGCTGCTCTTGGGACAGTTCTGGCTTATTTTTAGCAAGAAGCTACTGCAAACACTGAGTATCTCTGAGTATTTTCTTACCCAAGCAAACCCATTTTGTGTCACTGGCCTTAGTAATTCATGCACTGAGGAAAACAACTAACTCATCCAACCACCTCCTACCAACTTATGATTTCACCAAGTTTCCTCCCAAGCACTTTTCTTATACTGTACATCCACCTCAGCTTAATCCTCTTCACCAGTCTTCACATATCTGCTGTCTCACACCCTGTCATGAACAAACCCACTGGAGGGAAATTCCTGTTAAATAGCCGTCTGAGTTAGTAGCTGAGTGTGATAACGTTCCACATGAAACAGTGGGGAAGATGAGAGATCTGGGACCTGATCTGAGTAGATCTACAGCTAATCAGGTGGTTGAAGATATTTATTTTCTCTTACTTTCCTAAGTATCTGCAAGAGACCAGAATACAAATCCTACTAGTGGTAAGGGTTCCAGGTGCACTATAGAGTCTTTCATCACAAAAGGATGGTATGTGCATGACTTTCATGTGTTGAGCTGGACGCATTGTAGTGCTTCTAGCAGTTCCTGGTGCCTGGAGAATTGTGTTGAGTGTGCTTGCTGCTCAGATGCGGGTATATAACAGCGTGCCTAATCCAAGCATTAATTCGAGTATTAGAACCAAGTAAAAAATAATCTGATAATTCTTGACAATTTTTTAGTAAAAGATCATTCTGTATATGGGGACTGTTTCTTTTTTATCAGGGCTATTCACAAAGATCGAAAAATGAGCTTTTACAATTTATTTGCTTTGTTTCTGCTGCCTGTAAAGCCAAATCTAAGGAAGAGAGTAAGTTAAAATAATTTGAAAGAGTGTAATTTGAAATTTATGCAAAAAGATTCTATCAGAACATGGAGATAACACCATTTTTATGTTAAATCCTTCAGTACGTTATAACATGGAGTGCAAAGAAAAGCTGTGATGAGTCACAGGAATGATTCATTCAGCCCCACTTCTGGCTACAAGAAAATGTGAATAGTATGTGTTTTAGTGTCAGCAGTGGTTTGGGTAACAGGGCACTTGATTTAAAAAATAGTGATATAGGAACAATGGGAAAAGGCAGTTGCAATGGCAATATGTGTCATTTTTGTTTGAGTTTTGTAAGAAAGGGAGACATATGTGATCATGTTTCCTGTGTCTCTCTGTCCTCTTCCCATCTCTCTTGCTCAGTAAATAGTGGTAAATAAAACTCGTTCATCCTGTCTTTTTATTGGAAGTATGTTAATGTTTTCCATCTGGTAAAGAAAAATGCTTATATTTAATTAAAAAGACAACAGATAAAATGAGAAGAATAGCCACAGAAACACAGAAGCAGAAGAGCATGTGGCAAGATGTGCTCTCTGTGACTGCATGCAATTGTAGCAGGTTGCATGTAAAAAAACTACACCTCCCAAGCAGAGAAATCCCTATAGCCCTGTGTCATCACACTGTGATTTTAAAAGGAGAATAGGGCAGAGTAGAACCCTCTGAAACTTTCTAGTTGAGCTTTTTGAAATAGAGTACAAAGTACCACTTAATTATTCCTTATAATTCTGCCTTAAGCATAGGAATAGAAGTTAGTTGAATTAAATTAAAGAGCTGGATTTGTACAGTTTTCAGGAGGTGGTATAAACTGGACATATCCATTTATATGAGAAACAAAAAGATCATTAATCTCTGTTACAGAACTCAGCTCATATTTCTTATTAAGAAATAACGGAATTTTCTCCCTAGAATGTGTCAGAGGGGCCAGCAGATGCTGAGACCTCTGACAAAGTCCTCAGCTGAGGTTAAGCTAACTGAAGAGGATGTGGAGAACTACTGGCCATGAAATGTGACATCACTGGGCATGACACATAACAATGTAGAAAGCTTACTGAAGTTACAGAGTGCCGTGATGGTGGCTGGATTTCACAGGTGTTAAGGGGCTTATGTGAAAAATGGCAGAACTTCACAGGCAATTGAAGGGGAGTGCTGGGGACCTTTATGGAAGCAGGCTCTTGCAAGGCCAGCAGCACCTGGGACATGACATCACTTCAGCTATGTGAAGCATTTTATATCAGGAGTGTAGCAAAACTGGGACTAGTGGGTGGAAAGCAGGGATGTGTTTATTTGTGAAGAGGCTGGGACAGATGAAGGGAGGTAAAAGGACAGGGTGGCAAAAAGGAAGATCAAGAAACAGGAAAGGTGATATATAAATCTTGTGATCATTTCCGTTCAGACTTACCTGCCAGGCAGTCTTGCAATTGTTCACTGCAGTCTAAACAAGGACAATAAACCAGACCTGTTCTGACCATATCAACAGAGATAAATTGCTGTCGTGATCAGGTGGGCTCAGGGGGCTATTCCTGGCTGAGGGAAATACGTGATCAAATGTTGGACTCCATCGGATAGGAGGAAATTTTATGTCACCTAAGGCAACTTAGTGCATTGCTTGCATTCCTCTGGTATTTTTATCCTGGGGTCTGGAGTGTGAGTTATTCAGTACAGCTAGATCAAATACTATTTTTATGATTTCATAGCAGCTGGGTTGAAAGAAAAGATTCTTTCTTATATTTACCACAATAGTGCAACTTTCAAACAGTTTTGGACACTGTCTCCCATAACATCATCGCAGAAGAGAAATGGATGATGGGGTGGGCTGGAAGCTCTCTGAACTGACAGGACCAAAGTATTGTGATTAGCATCATGAAATCCAGCAGGACACCAGTGATGTATCCCAGGAGTTAATACTGAGTCCAGTCCTATTTAGCATCTTTATGACCTGGATGATGGTGCAGAGTGTACCCTCAGCAAGTCTGCAGAGGATTCAGAGCTGTGAGGAGTGAATGATACACCAGAGGTTTGTGCCACCATTCAGAAGGATCTGGACAGGCTGAAAAACGGGTTAAAGAAGTTCAGCAAAGGGCCAATGGGATTAGAAAGTTTATTACAGCCCAAATATTCCTAGGTCAAATATAAGTTTGCCATCTATCTGACGTTATTTTGTGGGGACATTTGCTTTCTATGTGACATATCAGTTGCAAGTATATTTATGATATTATTTATCTAAGCCCTTGAGAGGCCCCCCAAAAGCCCTTCACTGTAAGGCACCAGTTGCACCGCTAGAATTCAGCTGAAGAACAGTACCCAGTGATTTGCTTCTCTTACTTCATAAATTATTTCATGCTTTCAGAATTTTTGTCTTCAGCAGAAGTATTTTCTTCATCTGATGTCTGAGTAAGGTAAGATCACACCTTCTTTCCACATTTTTCTTTTTTTTTCTGTCTCACTTTGGAATAGTTTTCCCTATAATACCCACTATAGTGAGTACTCACACTGTGCTTACTATAAACTGTGAGTAGTACAAGGTGGGCTAGGAAAGGGCTGGAGACTACACTGGCACATATCACAGTGATGCAGATGAAATTGGCATTACCTAGAATGGTATGGTATGTCACCACCTAGAGTGGTGAAACGGGGTTCTTGCTAATACCCAGCTTGCATGACTGAGTGATGCCCAGGACAACTGCTTTGACTTGTCAGATTTTGTTTTTATTGATACTTAGTTTTAAGGGGAAGCTGATGGCCACAGGAAACGGATTTTGGTATTGTAAGAAGCTCCCAAATGAATCTGGGAACGTGAGAGATACTAGGTCCTGAATCTTGACTAGTAACCAGGATTTGAATTCTTACAAGCCCAAAGTAGTCATTATCACTTACTAAAAAAAAAAAAGCTGTGGTGGTCACTGTAAAGGAATGAAGAACCAAAGTTCAGTGATGGACTTCATATGTTTGAGGGATATAAGAATACCTTGTTTTAGCTAGGACCCTCTGTAGTACTGGACTTGCCTTAACTTTGTTACTTTAATTCTTTAAAGCTTAAGGATGGCAGTGGCAAACAAATTAGTTGTAGAACAGCCTCTGCCATCGTAGGAAATTAATTTTTCTTGCAATGGCAGTGGCAAACAAATTAGTCATAGAACAGCCTCTGCCATCGTAGGAAATTAATTTTTCTTGCAATATTTAAAGGGACAATATTTAAAGGGACAAAATATCTGGATTACTAACTCCCCATCTTCCCACACAAAATAAATTATGCGTTAAACTGAGGTACTTAAATTATTTTTAATTTTTAGTGAGAACTTTGGGACAGCATGCTAAAGATGAGGACATTTTCTTATTCTGCTGTTCTCGTCAGACTAGGATATAACACTTATTATGAATCTATGTGAGCTAGAAAAAGTGTCCCTGGAACCAGCTGGGTGTTCCTGGTGAGAAGCACATTGAACTAGGATGGTCACATTTTGTAGAAAGAGGAGTGCATGTGGAATGAAGAGATACTGCATGGCCACTGTGGGAAGTTATACCAAGTTAGTGACCATTTTATGGTAGCAGCTTGTATTGGCAGACCCACTATGATCTTGTCATCTTGAGCTGAACTACAAAGGACTGAGAACTAGGAGGAACTGCAGGCTGGAATTGGCTGGTCACAGGTCAGTCATCTCTTACATTTATGAATCTTTTGATATCAGATCCCTCTCAAGCCTTTCTTCTCCCTTTGATCCACTCTAATTTTATAATTTTGGCGTTTAATTTTTTTGACATTTTTATTAATGTTGGAAAAATTATTAGCTATTTTTAAGTCTAAGATGAAAGCCACTGAACTAACAATTCCCACCAAGTTCCTTTTGTAGCTTGCAAGATGCAGTTCAAGTTAACGGCTGAATCTGCTGACTCTCATATGTCTATTACTCTAGGTGCTAATGACACCAACTACAGCTGTGGTCTTAATCTGGTAAAAATGCTCTGTAACAGGCAGTTACAGTCTACCTCAACAATCAAACCAGTCACCAGAGAACAGTCAATGAAGCTCTGTAGGGGCTTTGCATGCACATCAGACATTTACAGTTTTTACGTTGAATTCCCTGTTCTTTCCAAAAACTCCTGCAAATTTATATTGCAGACGCCTCTGCAGACAGAGTTGAGCTTCAGCCCTCTACAGCAGGCTGAAGATGAACTTGAAAGCGTAGAGAATAGAGACTGAAACTAAAGGCTTTAAAGGTCATGGCATTTATTTGCATTCAATTGGACTAAGCAGAAGCTCATTGTAAATTTCTGCATCAAGAGAGCAATGCCCGACAGGACATGCAAGTCTCTCATTCATTACTACATAGAACTCAATGGCACCTCAGGTATATGAAAAACCTATGAAATTTTATAATAGTTTTACCTCGACTAGCCACTGCAACACGTACGTCCTCAAGATTTCAGACTAAGCTCTTGTCCTGTCTATAACAGAGTATTGCTCAGCTGTTTGGTATACGAGGCATTATACCAAAACAAAGGACACCAAAATTGCTCTCACAGCAAGCACAGAACAGCGCATTAAACTTCAGTTCCTCAACTGCCACTAATGTTAAGCTGTTCCCTTGTGAATGTTGCACACCAAACATTATGGGACTTCCACTAAATTGTGGACAAAAAGAAACTGCTGCTCCATTGTATTGGGTTTACGTGGTAAAGGTTTGGTAGCAGGGGGGCCACAGGGGTGGCTTCTGTGAGAAGATTCCAGAAGCTGCCCCATGTCAGATAAGAGCCAGCTCCAGCTGGCTCCAAAAGGGATGCACCGCTGGCCAGACCTGAACCAATGAGTGGTGTTGTTTGCGCCTGTGTGAGAGCATATTAAAGAAGGGAAAAAAACTGCTGCGCAACAGCAGCTGGGAGTGAGAGGAGTGAGGAACAGTCCTGCAGACACCAAGGTCAGTGAAGAAGGAGGGGGAGGAGGTGCTCCAGGCGCCGGAGCAGAAGTTCCCCTGCGGCCCGTGGTGAGGACCGTGGTGGAGCAGGCTGTCCCCCTGCAGCNCGTGGGGGACCCATGCTGGAGCAGTTTGCTCCTGAAGGATGGACCCCATGGTACGGACCCATATTGGAGCAGCTCTTGAAGAGCCTGTGGGAAGCCCACGCAGGATCCGTTCGGGAAGGACGGCATCCCGTGGGAGGGACCCCACGCTGGAGCAGGGGCAGAGAGCGACCATGAAGGAGCGGCAGAGACGCAGCGATATGGGCTGACCGCAGCCCCCATTCCCCGTTCCCCTGCGCCGCTCGGGGGGAGGAGGTAGAAGAGGGTGGATGGGGGAAGGTGTTTTTAGTTTGCTTTTAGTTTCTCACTGCTCTAGTTTGCTAGTTATAGTAATAAATTATACTAATCTCCCTATGTTGAGTCTGTTTTGCCCGTGACGATAATTAGTGAGTAACTTGCTCGTCCTTATCTCAACCCTTAAGCCCTGGTCCATCATATTTTCTCCCCGTTTCTTTGAGGAGGGGGAGTGAGCGAGCGGTTGTGGTGGAGGTCACCTGTTTAGCTGGGTGAAACCACCACATCCATGACGGCATGAAGAATGCACCGTACACCTGTGTAAAATCCAGAGAATACTTTTTTGCCTCAGATATTCTTCATGGCACAAGCGGTGGAATGAAACACAAAATGAGGAGCTTACTTTTGATCCCAGAGAAGTACTGCCAAGGTTTGCCTTACCGCGATCATATCGGATCACACTCAACTGCATCCAAGCAAATCACAGTCTATGCAGTTAACTTCCACATAATTAAAAGGCAACAGCCCTCTTTACCACAACTATTTCAAATTTCGATTTATTCCAACAACGAAAACAAAGTACACTGTGCAGGAGGCACCAAAGGCATTAATGAGGCCTCTCTGGACTCTGTTGAATTTAGTAACTGCTGTATAGATATACTGTTTGCTTGTTTCTTTGTTTTTTTTTTTTTTTTTTTTTTTAATGTCATAAAGAGAGATTAATATAGATATAGCATTCCTCGTTTCTCAATACATTGGCTTTGTTGTCAGACCCACAGTATGTTAGTAGAGTTTAGGGTAAAACAGAAAATTTGCCAGATGTGTGCTGAATACCACAAACATGGGGATGCATATGTCTTCATGAAAGAAGAAAACAGAACAAAAGTGACTTAGGTTAGTCCAGATGAACAAGTGTGAACATGGGATCACTGCTACACCATATCTTTATAGATTTCTAATATCCCCGTTGAGGTCATAGCTGAAAAAATCCATTCACTTCTACTTATTTTAATACTATTATTAATTATTAATATGGTTATTAATACTGTATATAACTAATCCTGAAAACAACAAGTGAAAATATTTCTCTTCCAAACTATTCACACCCTCTGCTTGATTATTTCATATTTTCTCAGCCCCTACACTCCCAAAACTTGCACATAAAAGGAAAAAGGCTATAGATATAGCTGTTTCCACCTCCTGCTCAAACCTCATTTTTCTCCTAGGTGTAGCAACAGGATGGGTAATCTCAACACTAGATACTTACTATAAAGGTAAGCAGAGGTATCTGGTGATGCTCGTTGTTTAAGGACCTCTCCTAGGTCTAGGATAGAAATAATGCAAAACAAAAATTTTAGTAGTATCCAAGCTTTGCAATAATATTTTAATATTTGTAAGTTAATGAAGAAACATATAGCAACAGTTCTATGAATAGTTGGCAAAATAAGCCATTTCCAACTGTGGTAGATGAAAAATAAACTTACTTTTTGGCAATAAGGCCACCAAATGGTTGAGCAAGCCGACACTTTGACATCTGAATTTTCTGTAGAGTTAGACAATGTAGTGTCAAAGATGGATCTGATAATGGCTTTAGAATTAAAATAGTTATACTAAAATAAGCCTTCATTCTTGATTTTAAAGTATATTTAGGGAACTGATTCAAAGAAACTGTTATCCTATTTTTTGTCATCTATCACTATGGCAAAAATGTGCCTGTGACACAGACCAAAAAGTCAGAGAAGGGGGTGCTTAACTAAGACAGCTCTGGCAGAAATCTGCCTCCAAAAAAAATAGGGTCCACCATCAGCAGCTTAAGGAGAAAGACAGTGGAAAAGGGGAAAAAACTTCTTTATTAGGTCTGAATCGCTAAGAGTCTTTTTAAAGTGTATAATCTTCCTCACACGGCAGAAGCTTGAATGGGTTCTTCAAACAGTGAAATATCTATTTGTCCAGACTGGTCAGATGAATTTGAAGGCAGTAATCTTACTGTTGTTTTTGGCCAATACTGCAGCTTTTCTTAAGGCCAAATAACAAGGTATGTATTGAAAAGATGCTGGTGTTGAGGATTTAACCAGCCTTGCAAACAGAAGGTGAAGACGGTGTTTGTGATTCATTAGCTGAAACCAACATAATAAAGAAAATGATATGTAATTATTATATGACAGTTATTACATTAATTTGCCATCACGAGACAATGACCTGTGTAGCGACACCACTGCTTCAGTTACCAAGATTCACAAGTTTTAATAGAGTTCACAGATAGTATGTGCCAGATAAAGAGGCTGGCAAAATGAGAATTGCTTGTGATCCTTGGCTGGAATATTGCCCTGTGTGTAAGGCACAGGACCAGAACTGATGCACTGGATTAATTTTCATTCTCACTGATGTTCACCATAACAGTTAGAGGGAGATTATGTACTCTCTTTGGGCTTGTTTCCTCATTTATGACATAAGACAAATTATACTAATACTATCAGGACTGACAGGAGGTTAAACCAATATTGGTAAAGAAGATTGAGTTGCAGTATGCAAATTCAATGTATTACTATTGTTCCAAACGGAAAATACTCAGAGTTATGAAATATTTTTGCATGCTCCTCTCTCTCACATCCTGCCAAGTTGCGCTTCATGACATTGTTGGATTTCTGATGTCAGAGTATACTCCTTCACTCCTCAGTGAGGAAGAGCGCAAGGAGCATGGGCTAGAAGTAGTTTTATGATCATGTAAAAGCATTTATGGAAAAAGCTTTTCTTAGAACTCCAAAGAATTGTAAAAAATAAAATCCTGCTAGCCTAGTGATAGTCTACTTATATAAAGTATATTAAAAGTCTGTTCTTTGTGAAGTGATCCAGATGCACGCCCACCCTCCAACCATCCCTCTGTCCGCTACTCAGGAAGTTTCTAAAGCTAGGAGGTATATCAAAAAAGAATCAGTCTATATTCACTCTATTTCCTTTCAGTGACCATTCCTTGAGCATTTCCCATGTTGGTCTGTATTGAAAAGTGGGCTTGTTGAAGCTAAAAGACCTCCCAGAGACTGGGGAGGGGAAGCACTAAAATCATGAGCCAAATAAATTTGGGAAACAACTAATTGAAAAATAAGTAAATCATGGGTTTAAAATGAGGAATCTGGAATAGTCACTGGAAGTATTCAGGTAGCTGATGCTTGTTCCCAACAAGTAAGCAGGGGAAATGGCTGCATAATTCACGGTGGTATCCTGTGCCAGAAATGGGGCGTTACACCAGGTAGATTTTTGGTCTGACTCAATGCAGCAATTTTTATGTTCTTATGGAGCTGGAGGTAGAGTTGGTTCTGCTTTGTTTTGCTGTTCATGTTCATCTATCACAGACAGGCACTTTACATGTACAGAAGAAACAGAATTCTTGTCCTTATGTCTTCTGGAATACTTTTTACACTGTAAGATAGCATATACCATTTAGTTTTCTGTCTCAATTCAGGAAGAATGCACAATGTTGACCTACGGTTAGTTGTTGAGCTGTGGGAACTACGTGTGGTGGTGTAAGTCACACGAACTGAAGCGCCAGTCACAAACAAGAATAAAGACAAAGCAGAATGAAGAACAATTTACCCCAAATGTACCTGGAGACACTATACTGACCTGTTACTACTTACAATGTTGTTTGCCTAATTTAGAGTCCCTCTCTCCCACAGTCCTGCTACGTCCCTCTCTCCTTGTCTCTCTTTCTTCTAATTTGGAGAGAGTACATGCAGATGCTGTCTCTCCCTTGTACAAGCCTGTCCTGGTCACCCATACTTTGCGTGGCACAATTGCAGTATTTGTCTTACACCCGAGACAGTGTGCTGCTGCTGCAGGAAAGGTGAATTTCACCCATTATGAATCTATTAGACATTTGACCACCAGGTGGCATAAAAACTATGTAAAATATCGCAAAGGGGTTGCAGATGTTATGATACAATTACCACTTTTAAGAGTATGGGTATTCAAATACTCAGTGGTCCTAACTATGAACTTTGAATGTTAGTGGTGTATTTAAAAACAGTAGTGAATAACCTTTAAAAGACTTTAGCTTGCAGTGTTATCCCATGAGGAAGGACCCATATAAAGCAATGAATTCATTAACTTGTTTATCACCCTGTATCATATTCTTAATCATATTTTGTTCATATCATAAATAACTTCACAGATGGGAAGGACTAGATTACATTATGATGATTTGCATGCAAACAAGACCAATGACTTTAGAAAGAAATCCAAGCCAAAATCAACTATTTTCCATTTTTGAAAACAGTTTTTGTAAGCTGTAGTGTAACTTCCAATGTCATGTTAGAAAAATTTTCACTAATATGGAATCAGTTCCCATATTCTTACTATAGCAAAACACAGAGAAAATGGCTTTTAGTCCCAACAGAAAAGCAAGTGTTGACAAGTAGTATTGATAAGAAAACAGAGGTCCTGAGATGGACAGACACAAATTCTGAAATGATTATAGAGAATTGCCTACAATGAGATTCTCGACATGATTCCTTGTTTTGTTGTTGTTTGTTTTTTTATTTTATTTTATTCTTGCTTTCATGGGCTGGATGCAACTATCATATATGAATTCCCACAATGCCACTGTGACATTACTCCAGGTTATTCTTCTTATAATTTTTGGAACCTTTGCTCTCTTTCCTGCTGCTTCCTTTTTTGGCTTCTTGATCTGCAACACTGCATTGCTGGAGGTCCCCTGAGTTCCCGTTTAATCATTTTGATTACAGTTTTAAATTATGCCACAGAGAAGTCAGAACTTTTCTTTTTAATCTTCTTTCCTTCCTTCAGCTACATTCTTCACTTGCTCTTCCCTAATCATATTTTTTGAGCTTCCACTCTTTTCATGATCTTGTCCTGACACTCCCATTATTCCGTTAGTATCTTATTTGGTCTTTGTTTTGTTTTGTTTTGTATCTCTCTTAACATTGTTTTCCTTGAGTTTCTGTTCTTAATTTCTTCCTCTTTTTATTTTCCTGTATTCTTTTTTTTTTATTTATTTTAGCTTCTGCTCTCATTTCTGATGCAAGCTGTTTAATCTATCCAACTTCTGTCTCAGCCTCATATTTCTATATATCCAACAACTGAACTTCTCACCTTCCCTGAAGACCCCCTCCTCACTGTATCTTTTCTGTCACTACTAAGAACTTGTAACAGATTAGTTTAATCCGTCCATGATTCATGTCTGATACAAAGTTGGAATAATGTAAAAAGTGTATTATGAAAATTGCTTGCAGCTTTGAAAGTGGATTGAACAGGTTTGAGGTTGACACCTTCAATCTAGACCAATAGCAGAGAAAAATATGATATATGTTAATGGTTTACAATAGACAGCTCTTCCTAAGGTGAAATTAATCCATATGAAGATATGAAGAAGTCCTGAGTAATATATATTGTCTGTATTCATCTTCAGAAAGATCTACCAGCATACTTTTCTGTGTGCAAGAAAACTAGAAACCAAAGTAATTGTTCTAAACCAGGATGGAATAGAGGTCTTGGATAGTGTGCAGTTTCTGTGAGACTCAAAAGAGTTTAAGAGGGCACCTCAGGAGCCAGTGAAGTGGCAAAGATGAGTTACAGGAGTGGATGATACCTCTACTCTGCTTACTTCCAGTAGGGCAGAGGACAGAAGGGGACAGACAATGAAGACATTGCACTTTCTGGTACTCTAATGAAATCCAGGTGGAGCCGTTTAACTCATTTACAGACAAGCATTGAGATTAGGCATTTTAAGTAAACCTTCTCTTCTGATATATTTCTCCCAGTAAAGTTGTACTTTGTTGTCGGTGTTCGGTAGTGATAGCAAAATTTTAGGTAGTCTGCTACAGATAGTTGAAATGATCTTTACCCTTTAAGAAAAGATGGTAAAAGAAGGGATTCAGAGCTTCCCCTGCATAGAAATCCTCATCAAAAGGTAGGATTGCATCAACAGGTCCCAGTGCAGCTGTAGGCCTACAGTGGACTCAGAGGAACTCGTGAGTTTCCATTGACAAGAACAGCATTTCAACAGTGCAAAGCGATACAGCTCTGCTGTCTTCCGTGTCTCTGTTGAAAACAGCACAGTATATCATAGAATCATAGAATGGCTTGGGTTGGAAGGGACCTTAAAGACCATCTAGTTCCAACCCCCCCTGCCATGGAGAGGAATGCCATCCACTGGATCGGGTTGCTTCAAGCCACATCCAACCTGGCCTCGAACACTTCCAGGGATGGGTCATCCACAACTTCCCTGGGCAACCTGTTTTTCCTGAACACAGTACTCCAGGTGGGGCCTCACAAGAATGGAGTAGAGAGGGAGAATCACCTCCTTCAACCTGCTAGCTACAATTACATTTTTGTTCAGCTCTTATGTCAGAAATATAAGCAATGGATTATTCCTAGAATCAAATGAATGAATGAATGGATTAAATATTTGGATTCTGAGAAGCCTGAAACTTCCAACCCATGTTTTATAACAGATGACAGAGGTTAATAAAATGGAATATGATAAAATCCTTATGCATAAAAGGCCCTCGCCTTTTCTGCACTAAAATATATTCTCATTGGATTCTTCCAAAGCTCAGTTTCATGCATTTAATCAAATACTCCATATATATTTATGTTCTTGTACAATTACCGATCATGACTAAGTGATAAAGGTTGGTTTTTCACTTTAAAATTCCTTTGTTACGTTTCTTTGCATCCTATGCTATTTCAAATGCTTGATTACTTTGAAGTAAGTGGAAAAATCATTTAAGCAGGAGCTATACATTTTCCATAAACTTATCATACTGTATTTTTTTGTGCTTAAACTTCCTTCTCCTTCTGTGTCCTATCTGATGCCAATAGAGTACAATGCCAGTCTTCTCACTTTCAGATGGATTCTATGGGCGAAGTCAGATCATTTGCTGTTAACACTGTAAACCACTGTGTACTCCTGGGACGCTACATATAATAATGTTGATTCATCAGGTGTCTGGAAACACACTCAGAAGTGATTCTTCTTTTTATTTGTTTGGTGATTTCCTGCTGCTACATCTTTGGGATCAATAAAAGCAAATGCTTAGTCAGAGCTAAGCACGCAAAAAAAAAAAAAAAAAGGCAGTCATTTGTTTCATATTCCAGTTGATGGAAAACTTCGGTGAGGAACTTGGATGCACTAAGGGGACTGACATCAGTTAAAACAGCAAGCCCTCAATACTATATGTAGTTACATTTACATTACTCACTAATATATTTTACTCACGTCTCTATATGTCATAGCATAAATTAGGATATATAAAAGGAAGTATCAAATCACAAAATCCGTCCTTCAGATTTAGTGGATACATGTTCCTAGCATCAAAACTATAAACAGGAATTGCCAGTTACACGGTGCTGCAGGGAGTCTGCCATATCATATTCCTCCAAAGTTCAGGACAGCTTTCCTCAACTGATGGAGACAGTACCATTACAAATGATCTCATCTGGAAGACTGAAGTCTGGTGGTATATCAAGCAGATACCCTCCTCTTAGTTCTGAATAAGCCAGCACTGACACTGGAAACTGTGGACGTGTGCCAGCACAATGTTCCATCCAAACTCATTAGCTTAAAGGCTGGTCTAACCAGCCTCAAAAAAGACCTGCACTAATGCACCTACATCACTTAGCAAGTCTGAACTACTACCCACTGACCAGGTAGGAAGACAGCGTTGCTGGCTGCTGGCTCAGGTGGCTCCCATTGCTGAAACGTTCAAAGACCCTAAACAGCTGCCCCTTATGTTCGCTCTTGCTGTCCCATATGCTATACCCAAGTCTTTTACCTCACTCTAACCCCAGATATTTTATTAGACTTCCTGCACTTTTACTATCCCTGTGAACACTTATTTAATATCTACCATTTGCATAAATCAGCAATGGTGTCATTTAAAAGTAGTTTGGTTAGCTATTATGTCTCCTTGGAGAAAGGTTCCCTCTTCATATTTCTGTGTAGGCTTTTTCTGCCAACTTATACTGCCTGTGTGGTACATCTGGTGAAAGAAAGGCCCAAATTTATTAAAAAATAAATTAAAATTCTCTTGGATCTTAACAGTGAATTAAAGAGTTTTGAAGAGAACTGCTTCCTGGTACTGATTTTTATTTATGTACAAGCCAATGTTCAGCACAAAATAATTTTTGATCATATTTTAAGTTTTCTGTGCATTCTTAACAAGCCCACTAAGTGCACCTCACAACTAGAGGCAGCTGGGCACAGGAACACAAGAGAGATGGTGTCTCAGTGGGCTTGAGTGGGGGCTAACACCAATGAAACCATTGCATTTGTAATGGAGGAATGGGGCATCTGCAAGTGTAATGAGACTAGGGTTTGTCTTTGTCATGGGATGGATGTTTTGTAACAATGATCCCTCTGCAGAAGAACAAGATCTTCAAAAGCAGAAGTAGTGATGGCTTTGAGAACAATGTCTGTTGTTAATGATGGATGAAAGAGGGGTCAAAGGAGGGGTAATCAGAGACGGAGCTCCATTTACCTTCTGCGTACTTGAAAGGCCAGCATGAACTTCCCAAATTGCTATTCCTGCTTACCATGGATTTTTCTTTCTAGAAGAAGTAAGACAAATAAGACCTGTGTTTTGTCACCTGTGTCTTTGTTTCGGCTATCAATGGTCTATTTTACTCTTAAAGCTACTTTTTGCTTTTACTCAAAATCATTCAGAAATAGGTCCTAAGCTTTAATGGCATGCTGTTTCTTTTGTTAAGTGGTCATCTCACTTCTCAAGCAGGGCTTCTTTCCGTGATTCCTAAAGGCAGATGTTTTTACAGCATAAGCAGATTTGTTTTCACTGACCTTTAGAAATGGCTTGTTCTAATTCTTTTATGTACCAAGATTTGGAACAGCCAAAATGCATCAGTTACTTTACTTCACATAAATGTGTTAGTATCTACAATGCAAATATGAAACATTAGTTCTAGAGAAAAAAATCTGCTTTTCTACTGTCATCTGTTTTTGAAAACTGCAAACAATCTTTTAATAAATTAGTTTAAGTAGCATGTTCTAAACATTTTTGGTAAGAATATAGACTGGAATTCAAATTGACATTGAAATATTTATCCCGATAAAATATGGACAAAATTTTGGAGATATTTGCATAGTTACATAGAACTGTAAGGCCAAAGGAGACCATTATCATCTGTCAGGCCAACTTCAATGTAGAACATGTGCCACAGTACTTTTCACAACATGTGCATGAAATTCATAATTTTTGTTTGCCTTACAGCACTTTTAGCCAGCACATTTAATATACAAGTCTTTTTTTTTTCTTAAAGACACAGTAGCGAATAATGTCATTCAGTCAATGAACAGTAGTTTTACTCTTGGACATTCTACATAACTGCTGATGGGTAAGAACTACTATTTTATCACTGTCAGTCATAAATAAATCACTGCTTATCTTTTTTTTTTTTTTCTTTTGTTCTTTTTTTCTTTTTTTTTCTTTTTTCTTTTCTTTTTTCCTGCATTTACTGTCTTTCAGGGGCTGGTATTTTAACTGAAGAAACCTCCTCACATGGTTCTCACCTTGCTCCATCACTGGGCTAGGCCACCTTTGCATCTTGGACTCATGAAAGCAACACAGCATCCTCCCCCTGCCCTAAGCAGCTCCATCAGCAATATTGCTTCTTGCCTCCTCATGGTCACAGAAGTGATGCCAGAGCTGTATCAAGGAAAGTGCTTTTCTGGTCCTTATGGGCAGCCTTCCATGGCTGGTTAATGCAAGCCAGGCTGGTTGTGTAGCTGATTGCCTTCACTTGTCAGATACCCAAAGTGGTGCAGAGAACTGGGTGGCTGCAGGTTCAGACTCATGTGCAAGCAGGGAAGCTCATCTGTGAAAGGGAAATTTGAGCATGGGGAGGATGGCATCCGTCATGTCTCTGAGATCAGTTTTATGCAGCAGATCACAGATATGGGAAAATAGCCACTGAGTGAAAGGAATGACATCTGTCATATGATGGAATGAACTGCCTTCTAGAGATATGTTTTGTTTTTCTATTAGGTGTCGATTAACCTGAACTACACATCTTACTTTTAGGTGCTAACATCACAGAAAACGAATCCCATCTAAATACGTGATCCTTCTTGTAGATAAGGTGAGCCAAAAGTATTGGAATACATTATAAGAAAATATCTCTTATTGTCTGGCTGGCAGGAGGAGATTACTTTTTTAAACTACAAAAGTTTTTTATTTTTTATTTGCTGTAACTTCCTCAGGAAATGTATTCCCCAGGCAGACCCGATATATCTCAATTTTCTGAAGTATATCTCAAATTTTGTAATTTTTCACTGTGTAATCGGCATTTGACAGACATCCATTGCCTTTGAATTTTAAATGCATTTGGAAAATAGGAATCAAAAAATCAGTATGTAATAAAAAGTTACTAAATAATATACGATGAATCTCTGTAAAACGGTATTACCTTCTGGAAAGCAAATATTCAACAGAATTTTCTCTTAGAGGCATGTATGCTTCGTGAAATACCTGTGTACCTAACTAGAAAATATCTTCATAACTTCCAAGTTCCAAAATCTTGCAATATCACTTTCAAGTAACAAACTCTGAAATGAAACCGTTTACGGTTCTTCTAAAGTTTCTCAGCTGTATTTTGTAACTGTAGGCGAAATTCTCCCAGTAGTGTATATAGTTTGCTATTAACAGATCTGTCAGAATTTAATTGTTTTGTAAGTCTGAAGTTAAGTGTAATTGAAGTGGACTTTTAAATGTTATAATGAAAAGGACCTCACACAATTTTGTTGAGCAGTCTGGTTATAAAATATACATAAATTAAAAAAAAAAAGAAGAAGAAGAAGATATCTTTGGCTGGTAGAATAGGGAGGAATATAAAGCTCCCACACCTGCCTCAGTAATTGATGAAGTGGGCCAGTGACATTTTACAGGGCTGTGATTGAATTGGACCCTTGGGGATAAATAGAACATAAACCATTTCCGCCAGCTCTTTGGTAAATTAATATTGGCAATTCTGATTTAATGCTTATGAATGAAAGTATTGCAGGATAAGTGAAATAAAAGAACAGCCACAGCTATTGTCTTCGGTTGGTGTTTCTTCCTGCAAGCGTTATTTAATCCAATGAAATACACGGACCTCATCTGTCAAGGAAATACATGTGACTGGGCTGGTTCTGTGCAGACAGGAGTGTTCTGGAAGAATTTAGAATTTGCTGTATAGCTAAAAATGCAGATTTTTAGCTAGAGTGCCTGTTGTTAGCCCATTCAGGAAATATTCTTGTAGATTTCTTGGTGAGGTGGTGCATTGAGTGGTTGTGAGGTTTCAGATGCTTGTTAGTGTTTACAAATTCTATTAATAATTCACAGTAAAAGGAGATATTTTATTAATGCCATCTGAAATCAATGCACAAAATTAAAATGAAGCATTCCCAATTGTTTAACTAAGCTATGGGACATGGTTGAAGAAAACAGGTACTTAATTTTTAGAATACATTGTTCATTTATTTTTAAACATTTCATTTAGGCATAAATGAAATTCTTTCGTGCTGTCATTATGAATATTTAATTTCTTCAGTGTCACATATAACTTTTATATAAACACACATAATTAGCTTTTAGCTTCAGCTGAATGCATCTGGAGCTTACTAACAAATCTGCACGGGTATGTACAAGTAAACTGATACGAGCAGTTCCTCCAGACTTCATTTCGCAGTCAGCATTTTCCAGTACTTGGGCCTTCCTGGGCTTTGTCTCTGCTTGTGAACTATACAGGGACAGGGCATATTCTCTGGTCTTGTGGGTATCTACATACACAGATTTAATGCTAGTGCACTACTTGATATAATTTTGGCCCATGACAGGGATCATTTTCCCAGATAGTGCTTGGGCTCAGACCAAGATTAGCCTGCGACTGTTCCAGGGAGCTATACAGGCAGTGCAGCCCTGCTTCGGGGAAGAAGAGGTTTTAGCTGTATGGATGCAAGCCAAACCACGCCACTTGTTTTTGGGGTCAGAGGATGGAGCCTGACCCATTTTATTTAGTAGTGGGAACATGGACATACCCCCTGTAGCCACTTTAAGAGCAGCAGATTCAGCGCTGCCCCGCAGTGTGCCACGAACCAGAGGGGAGCTCTGCAGGAGCTCTGCAGGTCTCTGGATGGATGCCATGGTGCAGCTCGTGGCCCTAAGCTTGGTTTAAAAAATGTTGTAAAGTTTAATGCAAAGCTTTGGGGGCATAAGGTCAATTTCTACAAAAATAATTCAGGCAAAACTTCTGAATTTTGCCACAGTAAGATCTGGGGAGTAGTCTGTTGCCAATGAAAATGTAGAATTAAAAGATCAGGAAATAGAGTCCTCACAAATGTCTGAACATCTTTTTGCTTTTCCTGCAGCAAGCAACTGTGCTTGGTGTGAATACCTGGGGGCAGTGTGGACCACTCCTCTGGAAATACAAGGGCTAGAACATAATGATGGGTTTACCGGGATGGGAAGGGGATAACAGTCACTCTCACAGGCAGGGCATATGCTCAGTGTCACCCGCAGATCTGCTGTCACCACTGTGGCTGCATCCAGCCTGGGGAACCTGGGCCTTTCCTGCACAGCTGGTCAGAGCTCAGCCCCAGGAGCTCATAATCGTGGGATGCATACTTTCTAAAAGGGATGCACAATTTTACTGAGAAGATTTTTTAATCAGTCTGATGAACACTTTCTTGGCTGTAAACCTTAAGACTAGATAATGAAACAGAAACTGTAAGAACACTTGTAAAAAATTTTTTGTTTCTGTGCCTGTTTGCAAATGTAATATTTGGGAAAGAATCTTATTAGGCTTTAACTTTCCTGAGTGGGAGCAGACCCAGGTACCTAAGCCTCCTGCCTCTAAGTATCCCATATGTGTGCCTATTATGTGACAGGCGTATTAATTCAAGCTAGTTGGGAATTTAGGGAAATTATTGTGGGACTTTTAAATTGGAAAACGATCATTCCTTGAATTCATACTACTTTGTGAGTACAAATCCATTTTCATAAAGCTTTAATCCTAGAGATTTTTCAAATTCAGTGTGTGAGAAGAAAGAGGATAAAGAAAGCCCCTCTAGAGAAAGCCCATTATCCCAGTGCCTGGTGGTTGTATTTGAAGTATAGGAGAACACATTACTATGTGGGCATGTAGTTCTCTCTCTTTTTTCCTTTTTGAAGAACTTAACTTTCACTCTGGCATACAGGGAAAAATAACGTCAGAACCCTTGGGTTTTCAGTGTGCTGTTTTGTATGACAAAATTCATGTTTTTCAGTCAACCAAGATGAATCATTGTAATCCTGCTTTAGGAATGAGTGTCGTGTGTGTTACCACTGCTCCGGGCCTATCATCTATCTTGGATGGTCACGCCTTGCAGGGGCAGGAAAGAACGGCTAAAGGCAATTGTTCATTTCAGTAGTTCAGTTACCTAAAAGAGTAGAATCTGCAAAGAAACCCTCTCAGAATTTCACCTTTCCCCTTTAACCGCTGAATGTTACTGAATCCTGCACTGCACTCCTACACAATAGTCCTTGCCAGGGCTATGTTAATATTGATAATGATATTTATTTAATTTTAAAAGGTATGTGGATTTCAATGGTGTCTCTATGTATGCCTGCCAAAGAGTATGGCACCATGGACGTTTTTAAAAACATAATGCAAAGGAAGTTATGAAACCTATGCTTTCCTAAGCATCAGTTTACCATAGTTAATCACTATTAGGCAGACAAATACCTTTGGGAGTCTCTGAAACATCCCTGCTGTATTGACAGAGGTGCTCTCAATTCGTTTGACAGCCCGCCCAGTAAGGCTGATGCCAAGACCACCACCAAGCTCAACAGTGTTTATCCAGTAATTTGGATGGAGTCAAAACTGCGATTGCTGCTAGCTGTCTTAGCTAGCATTAAATCATGTAATCTATATAGTTACAGCAACCTAAAGAAAAGGATTTCAAATCAATGAATCATACTATACTGAATTTCTGTTAAGCATGGGTTTATGGTCTGGCCAACAATATAGGCAGTATGGTGAGAGTATGGAGGTCAAACATTCTTTTATTTCCAGTAACCTTGAATTGACACCTGCTGTGCTTGAAAATATTATACTGTATTTTAAAAGAAAGTTACAAATTTCTTGAGCTGTTTAAAATAGGAATTCTACTCATGAAATGTATTTATTTGTATTTTAAAATGACAAATACAAACTGAAAATTATTTACTCATTTCTGGTACCTGTAAACTTTCACCATTCTGAAAAGAAAATGAGTTTAGCTTTGTTTCTACGTATGTTAAATTGCTAGACTGAAATGCTCCCCTAGACCCCATTTTGCCATGGCAAAATTTCCATTTGAAGTCAACTGGACTTCTGTAGCAGTTTTTCGATCATCTCTATGAAATTTTTTCATTTCACAGAATCACAG
>VXAL01006802.1:6807-70299 GCA_013399475.1 Chauna torquata | reverse complement strand
TTTTTTTTTCACTTGTTTTTGAAATACCTAACAAGATTTGAATTAAACCATTTGCAGAAATGGATGTAGAAATGTAGAAATCTAGAAATACTATAATGGCATGCATTTTCCTGCAACTAAAACACATCAGTAGTGCAGGTACATTTTAGCCAACTGTGAAGCACATATAGGGACAATTATGAGCATTACATGGGCTAAAAACAACAACAAAAACCCTCTTTAGCATACAATTTTGAAAATACTAATGATTTTCCAGAGCCCAGCTGAAGATTTGCTAGCTAAGCACCAAAACGAAGACATGCAAAACTACTAGCTGTTTCTAAAAGTCCAGGCTTTAGCCACCTTAACATATCCAGTCAAACATATACTTCATTACAAGGACTTTTTTGCACTTTCTTTCTCTCAGTTTCACTTCAAAATTCCTCATCAAATTGGCTGTATCCTTTTATATCTTACCACTTCACCTTTGCTCTTCCACTTCACGACTGAAGTAAAATAACATTTCCTAATGAAGTAAGCTTTCTTCTGAGTCACCTGCATAATTATGTGGAAACTTAGTGTGTTTTGAGGCTGATTCATAACAAATAGATCTATANGGGGGGAGAGGGAGGGGGAAGGTAGGGCTAAATTGTACTGCAGAGACCCAGTCCTGTTTTGGAGACTGTTCAGAGCTTCAGTTTTAGGAGCAAAGAATGGAGCCAGGAGGCTCCACAGCGTCTCACTGGCCTGGGCTGTGTGCCCCTGCGGAGCAGGCAGTGACTGCAGACCGGAGCGTGATGCTACAGACCTGCATTGTGAGCAGCCTGATGGGATCAAATGCTGTATTTAGAAGGGTGGATGTGTTATTTGTTCTCATGCTGTGCAAAAACAGGAGGCTAAAACCTATTTAGACACCTACCAATCTATATGAGATATATGTCTATATATAGGGGATAAACAGAAGTAATATTTAGCCAACATTTCCTATGCAAGTAATCTGCAAAAATGTTGCATTTGAAAAGTTATGTCCTATTGTAAATGAACTTCAAACCCTTCAATAGCTATTTCTTATAGGAGACACAGGAGTAGAAACTGGAAGCAACGTGTGATGCTGTAAGACATCTCAAATGACCTAAGATATCTATGGTTATGCTCTGTTTCTCTCAGTATGGAAGTTGAACCCCATCCCTGAAGTTAGACAGGTCTGACTCGTTGCGCGTAATGAAATGTATTTTGTTCTATCATTAAAATCTGCAGGCTCGCTATTATTTTTCTGGAATAATTCAGCAAAAGTCTTTAGTTTATCTGAATGTTAGTAAAGGAGAGGGATAGAAATTTTTCTGAAGTGGATTTTAATTAATAATTGGAGATACATTTGGAAGAGGTAGCTCTATCTTTTCGTAATGACTGTATGCTCTTTTTTTTTTAATTCCTTTTTTTCTGTTTACTTTTTTTCTTAGAGTCATATTTCAGATTATTTTTCTACATTACTTGATTCAGAGGCTCCATTCGTGTTGTTTGATAGACTCCAAGGGAAGGAACCTAGACATTATCAGATATATTTCTTAGCTTTTTAAGGCAAGTCCGACTCTAGTTTAATATTTTTTGTTTCTCTTTAGTCACTGAGGATTTCAGTATCCTAAATTTATCTACATCTACAGATGACATTTTAATATAAATCAGAAATATGCCACTTTGTTGGAGAAAAACAGTAGGATCTATTACTACCAGGTGTATGTGTCATCTTTCTAAATGTGCTGTTTGCTGAGTGGTATTCTGTATTTGCACAGAGCAATGTAAGAAGCTACATAAACCCCTTGGATTATGTGTTTGTGGTATCAAAACTATCAACCTAAATCTATCTGCTTATTCTGATTGAAGAACCTAATTCTGAAATCTAGTGGTATAATGATTAATAACATCTCAGAGGCTAACAAGCACTAAGCTCCTTACACACACTCCTTTGCTCCCAGATTCTCAGAGACAATTAAAAGTAAAATTTTAAAGAACAGGTGCTTTATTGGCATTATTCTAGATTTAGATTCCTGACATAATCATTTAAAAAATCTTTCCATATATATTCCAAAGAGTTTTTGGTTTAATATATGAAGAAGCAAAGATTACACTAAAATATCAGAGGTCATCAAGATATCAGACCTGGCCAAATTAAACTATCATTTATTGAAACAGGACAAATCAATCAAAATAACTAAGCTTCCCCGAATTACAAATGTGGTAGGACTAGCCAAGGGTGCATTTCACAGCTGTCTATTTTTTGGGGGTTTTGCAGTCTCAGTAGTGTGATTACAAATTAAAGTTCCATCCTAAATTTGTTTCTGTTGTTCCTGTCCTGTCACTGGTTATAGCATAATTCTTTATTAAAAGCATGCATGGATTCATGAAGGCAGTTTTAGGTATTTCTCTCTCTTTTTTTTTTTTTTTCCCTGCTAACTTGGTCTAAAGAGGTTTCAATACAGCAAAGAGCTGCCTTCTTACAATGCATGGTATACTTGAAGAATGCTGTCTACTCCATTACATAGCTCTTTGAACAGAGTTAGAGACAGAGTTTCCTACACCATTAATTTCCATCTTTACTAATCAATTGTGCTTGTGCAGACACAGCACAAGTGTGAGTATTTAGCTGTTCAGGTGTAACTTAGGAAGCTGATATTGCTTCCTTTTGTGCATATGGATGTGGGGAAAATCAGCATCTTCTCACATGACCTAAGAATCACCATTATGGCTTGAACTGGTAATATATGCATGTTTACATTTATGCTTTGTATCCATAAACACATGTGAAGCACTGTGTGCCAGGCAGTGTCTGAGACCTCAGAGGGCTCAGTGCATCCCCTCCACAAGGCAGTTTTCTTCCTGGCTTTCAATCTAAAAGGACTAATCTCCAAAGAACCATAAGTCGAAGATGCAATCTCTCTAGTGAAGCCCTGTGGCAGTGATCAGCCCCTTACCTACCAAGTTGAAGATTTTTTTCCAAGAACCTCTGAAGAAGAGGGAAAGAGCTCTTTACCTTTGGGCAAGAGATCTCTTCAATGATCATTGGTATAAGCCCCATTAGTTAGCTTGTTCCAGCAATAAATCAGAGATACTAAACTATTATTTTCCTTTCCATTCCTCATCACTCCAGAAAGAAATTTAGTTTTATTCATACTAAAAATCAAATAAAAACAAAAAGACCTCAAAATCTACTATACCTACAGTTCCTCTCTCCCCATTTTTTTCTGACAGATTTCTGCAGATTAGCATGAAAACAACAGGTCATATTTAGAAAGCCCAAACTCACTTGTAGCACCCTCATCTGGGGCAGATTGCTGAGTAGAAAGTCACTGGTGAAATGCAGATTTTAAGGGTTTGTACAAGTGGAAGTTGTAGCACACCTTATCTGTTGCTCGTGTATAATACTTGCACCCACATACTTTTAAAGAAATGATATATCTCATAGTTGTAATAAAACCCCTTCAATGTTGTGTGAGGCACTGGGATATGTTAAGTTTCATGTGATGCAGCATGTCCTGAAATAACCTAGTGCAACATCAGATGCGATAATACAGTTGTGGCCCACAGGGAGAGATGGCTTTACTAATCTTGAAAATCATGGAATTTATTCAATCAGTTCTGCTGAATGGATACATTTAGTGGCAAATCAGGGTGACTGGTAGATATCTAACAGTGTATGAATTAGATGCTTTTTGACAGTCAGAAAACAGGATGTTTCTATTGAAAAGATCATTTGGAGAGTGGAATAATATCTCTGATGTAATTCATTTCTCCTTTTTCACAGGAAAGTTAGCTGTGGTACCACTCAGGTAGAGACAGGAGGAGAGGAAATAGGGTTCACTTTCCTTCTTCTCTATGTTTTTGGCCTGGAGCAAAATTGGAGTTGTTCAAAATTATCATGAGGGAAACATCCCATACAGTGGGCCAAACATCCTGTCTTCACTTTGCTCCAAGACCTTGCCAGCCAGTTCGGAATTTAAACTCTGATCTCCTCCCCGATGGCATAGTGAAATGCCACAAGATTGGCTGGCTGGCTCCAATTAAAACCTTTCAAACCTTTTGCACTTTTAACAGACAGAAAATCTTCTTGAGTCCTTTGCAACTGCTTTGCCCCCACCCCCAACAATCTCCAGGCATTTTGCTTGTCAAGCAACCCAACACCAAATGTGCTTTTTTTGTTTGACCTATATTAAAATGTAAAGCTACTTGGTTCTTTAATTCACTGCCAAATAAAGCTGCTGTTATCTCTGGATGGATAAAGGGAACTAGGCCAAATGGTGATAAAGTCTTACGGATGAAATGAGATTAAACCAGTTCTACCTCACCTTGCTATTTGCTAATTATATATGCACTGGTCAGCAGAGCTCGCTGTCTGTCTAATCATATGTCTAAAGGTCAATTAAAAGGGGCTAATGTCCACAAATTAATATCCAGTGAAAAGTATTAATCAACTTAGGGGTTATGACTGTCCTTTTCTTTTTTTGTCTTTTCAAGATATCTTCAGGACATCATACATAACATATAAAATTACGGTATGCTTTTAAAGCAAAAGAGGATATCTCCTTCTCACTCTTTTTTTAAAATTCAAAATGACTTGGCAAACACAATTATAATGCAGATCTACAACCAGGTCAAAGAACTACTTCTTGTTTCTTTTTTTTTAATTAACACTTGGCAGTATTGTTAAAGAAAACATTACTCAGAAAGCTGGAGTCACGTTAGCACTAGAAACCTCTCCAGGGCATCAAACAATGCTGAGAAGCTTCCACGGAAGTCTTTTTGGAACAGTTTTTCACTTTATGACTTGCTGTCACTGCATAAACACAGATCTTTCTATAAAATTGTTGACTTACAAATAAACTCAGTAGGCAAGTTTGTTTGGCTTGTTGAGGAGTGTGGGGGTAAGGAAGAGTTGAAGTTTAGTAACACCTGGGCTACGCTGTTTGAAAATACAGCCAACAGAGAAATCTGCAGATGAAAGCACAGGTGCAATGAGGAAATACACTGCAGTTATCAAACTGCTCCAGCACATCCTAGCAAACCTAGGCCTACGTATCCTAGCTCCTTTCCCTCCTTGGCCCCGGTTGCTCTTTCATAGACATTAGGGCACCAGAGCAAAAGCACAGAGCAACTGGAGAGATGACCAGGCTCTCTCACTGTGATGTCTAAGCAGCTCCTCTGGAGGCAGCACCTGCTGCTCAGTAGGTGAGAAGGAGACCTGTAGTCTCCCAGATTCCCTGCTGTAAATCACCCACCTTGCCAGCATCACCTACCATTTCAGAGGAGTGAATAAAGCAAAAATGATGGGGAGGGGTTGGACACACAGAGGTCATGAGTGAGGGAAGGAGAGCCAGGAGAGTAGTGAATGAGGCAGGAATGTAGGCAGGGAAAAGAGAAAGACAGAACAGAAGGGCTCTCATAAAAGTACTTCTAGCTGAAACAGGTGTGAGAGAGGTGCAGGGCAAAATGGAATCAAAGCATTAAATTAGGCAGTTTTATGCACAACTGATCTTTTGAATTTCAATTGGTCCCAGGTCAGGAGCAAGAAGGAGAATAAGAACATACATAATCTGAAAGATAGAAACCTGAACAAATGCCAGAGTTTCAGGCAGTGTAATTTCTTTGAAACAGGACACATATGGAATAAGTTGTCATCAAAGCACTGAGCATTAGCAGATGTCTAGACATCTTTATGAAAAGAGAAGCACTGTTGGGTATAGCATGATGCAGCAGGGAGGTGAGGTTGCATTTAAAAGTGGACTGTCTATTTTTTTCTGGAAGAATAGCTCCCTGCGTCCTTGCAGGAGTAGACTGACATTCTGCTGGAAATCTAACTGCTGTAACAATTACAAATGACTATTTCAAATTACTCGGAGATCTTTCTGTCAGAACAGTTAATGCAGAACTTTGAGTTCTTCTAGCAGACTCTTCTGCTTGTATTCCTATCAGAAGGAGCCATCAGAGCGTCTTGTTTCAACCCCAGTGTACTATCTGTCTTCAGTTTCACCCATTTACTTCTGGATACCATATATTTTCTAGACAGGAATCCACTACCATCATGTACGTGACATATTGGCATGTGAAATATGTATCTTTGGTACTCTGTTGCAGTAACGGATCACCATCACTGTTTATACATATGCTTTAATTTCAAATCAAATTTGCCTGGCTTCAGCTTCCAGCCTTCCAGTGCTGGATTAAGAATCTGCTTTTGCTTTTACCCAGTATTTTCATCTCCTGAAGATAACTTCATGCCGTAATCAAGTTGTCAGCTGCAGACAATTGGCTGAGCAAAGGAGAATCATATCCAGCTCTTCAGAGTGACTGCATCTCCTACCATGGGGAAATAGCTAAAACACAAACTCCACTGTAATTGCAGCATGGGTACCTCTGCCCAAGCTGGCTCAGCGTGGGCTAGCTCAGTACTAATAACTGTGTGGCTCCATGGTGCTGATGTGTCACTTATTTAAAGCAAACATGGAGTAGTGACACAACCTACCAGCTGATGAGGTGACTATAGTAGAGAGGTGCCCTAAGAGATACTCTACATCACAGGCCTTTGAATCTACTGTAGTGCTGAGAGAGACCTGACAGAGGAAGTTGTCATGGTTTTGGCTGGGATAGAGTTATTTTTCTTCATAGAGGCTTGTATGATGCTGTGTTTCGGAATTTTTATGAAAATAGTGGTGATAATACACCGATGTTTTTAACTGTTGCAGAGCAGTGCTTACACAGAGCCAAGGACTTTTCTACTTCTCGTGCTACCCTGCCAGCAAGGAGGCTGGGGGTGCACCAAAAGCTGGGAGGGGATACAGCCAGGACAGGTGACCCAGACAGGCCAAAGGGATATTCCATACCATATTGCATCATGCTCAGCAATAAAAGATGGAGTAAAGAAGGAGGAAGGGGAGGACGTTTGGAGTGATGGCGTTTGTCTTCCCAAGATACCATTATGTATGATGAGCCCTGCTTTCCTGGAAGTGGCTGAACACCTGCCTGCCCATGGGAAGTAGTGAATGGATTCCTTGTTTTGCTTTGCTTGCGTGTGCAGCTTTTGCTTTACCTAGTAAACTGTCTTTATCTCAGCCCATGAGTTCTCGCACTTTTACCTTTCTGATTCTCTCCCCCATCCCACCTGGGGAGAGTGAATGAGCAGCTCTATGGTACTTAACTACCTGCCAGGGTTAAACCACAACAGAAGTAAGCTTATCTTCCAAGCTCCTCTATGGACGCTTGTGAAAAAAAAAGGTTTCTTCAGCTTTACATTTCTTCTATTCATTCGTTCTCATGTTTCTTTTTGCTGTATACAATTGTTTTAAAATATTTGTCCTCTTTGATTTTTACGTTTTATGCTTTACATACCACATAATTTATATGTGCATAGACACAAACAAAACCACAAATACTAATCCCTCTTGCATTTTTCCTGTAAGTGTCAGGTAAATTAAGGCTTATCAGAAGCACCCATAATTATCTGAGTAGTTAATAAAATCCTATAAAACAGTTTAATACAACATGATTAGTCCTATATATAATAAAAATATTTGGTGAGACTTCATCAGAGACTTCACAAATCTCAGTTAAAATGCTTTGCCAGAAGCAGCAGAGCGAGTGTTTCACTCAACTATCAGGGCTGCATGAATCAGATAGTGTTAAATATTATGTTAAATATTGTTCAAAATATGAAAAGCTGTCAATGAAAGACAGTGAAAGAGTCTTATTAGTACCGATATTTCTCTTAACACCCAGTAGGTCTAAAAATATTCTCAAAATTGCCAGTGATTTAATTGTGATTTAAATATTAAATATAAGCAAGATGTTGTTTAAGGACAGTTCTCCAGCTGGAATAGCGGGACCTCATACACCAATCTGGGGTAGAAAGTAGGCCATAGCACTTGTACACTCTTTATTGGATACATCACTTAGTAGTTAACTAATACATCTTACGGAACAGTGATAAGCCTGAATTCAAAACTGGGGGATGGATCAACATCTACTGGAAATTTAATGTAATGGTTAGTTTTTCTTATAGCAAATTCACCCAAACCATTAAAAGCTTCAAAAGACAAAGGTGTTGAGAAAAAGCAGTGTGTATATAGATATATATATCTGTATAAGTACATAGTGTTTTTTTAGTTATAAAATGTTGTTTTATATGGAAGTAATGTCAGGAGGCTTGTATGGATGAACAAACTGCTCTTGGCAAAACTGAAAATGAACAGGAAGTATACAGAGGGTGGGAGCAGATAAACTGGGAGGATTGTAGAGACACTGTCTGAGCATGCACAGATGCAGTTAGGAAAGCCGAAGTCCACTTGGCATTGAATCTGGCGAGGGATATCAAAAGAAAAAAGAAGGGTTTTTATGTGTGTAAGTGTAAAAAAGGAGACTAGGGAGAATGTGGGCCCACTGCTGAATGGGACAGGGGACCTGGTGACACAGGACACAGAGAAGGCTGAGGTACTGAATGTTCTCTTCTCCTCAGCCTTTATTTGCAAAACTGGCCTTTAGAAACCCCAAGTACCAGAGACCATGGAGGTAGGTTGGTGCAATAAAGACTTACTCATGGTGGAAGACCATCGGATTAAGAACATTTAAGCAAATGAGACATGCATAAGCCCATAGGCCCTGCTAGGATGAATCCATGAGTGCTGAGGGAGCTGGCTGATATCATTGCAAGGCCACTGTCACTAATCTTTGAATGATTGTTGTGACTGGGAGAGTTGGCTGAGGACTAGAGGAAACCAAATCTCAGTCCTATCTTCAAAAAGTGCAAGAAAGAGGATCCAGAGAACAACAGGCCAGCCAGCTTCACCTCAATTGCTGGAAAGGTAATGGAGCAACTAATGCTGGAAACTATTTCAAGGCACATGAAGAGCAAGAAGGCAATCTGGAGTAGTTGGCATGGATTCACAAAGGTGAAGTCATGCTTGACCAACCATATAACCATTTATGATGAACTGACTGGCTGGGTAGGTGAGGGGACAGAAGTGGATATTCTCTATCTAGACTTCAGTAAGGCCTTTGACACTGTCTCCTGTTAACAGCCTCATAGAAAGGGTGATGAAGTGTGGGCTAGATGAGCAGTCAGTGAAGTGGACTGCTAAACGGTCAGGCCCAGAGGATGATGATCAATGGCACAGTCTAGTCGGAGGCCAGTAACTAGGATGTATCCCAGGGGTCTGTACTGGGTTCAGTCGTATTCAACATCTTAATTAATGATCTCCGTGGTGGGGCAGAGTGTACCCTCAGTAAACCTGCTGATGCTGCAAAACTGGGATGAGTGGCTGGTATGCCAGAGAGTCATGATACTATCCAGAAGGACCTTGGTAGGCTGGAGAAATAATCCCATTCACCACTACATGCCGGCGTGAACAATCTTGAAAGTGACTTTGTGGAAAAAGACCTGGGGACACCAAGTTGTACATTAGACAGCAATGTTCCCATTCTCTTGCAGCAAAGAAGGCTAATAGTATCCTGATTGCATTAGGCAGACTGCTGGCAGCTGGTCAAGGGAGGTGATCCTTCCCCTCTACTCAGTGCTGGCAAGGTCTTACTGGGAGTACTGTGTTCAGTTCCCTCAGTAGAACAGAGATATGGACATGCTGGAGAAAGTACAATGAAAGGCCACAAAGATGGTCAAGAAACTGGAGCATCTCTCCTATGAGGAAAGACTGAGAGCTGGGACTGCTCAGCCTGGAGAAGAGGAGGTTCAAGGGGAATTTTCATCAATGTGTATAAATATCTGAAGGGAGGTTGCAAAGAGGACGGAGCCAGTCTCTTTTCAGTGGTGCCCAGTGACAAGACAAGAGGCAATGGGAACAAACTGAAACACAAGAGATTCTGTCTGAACATAAGGAAATGCTTTTTCACTGTGCACGTGACTGAGCACTGACATAGGTTACCTAGAGAGATTGCGGAGTCTCCCTCCTTTGAGATGTTCAAAAACCATCTGGACATGGTCCTTTGCAACCTGCTCTAGGTGGCCCTGCTTGTGCAGGGGTGTTGAAGCAGATGACCTCCAGAGGTTCCTTCCAATCTTAACCATTCAGTGATTCTGTGACCTGCTCTAGCCTTCTTTTGTACAATTGACCCTATTGAAGGGGTCAAATACTAGGAGACAGAGCAAATGTAATATGTGAAATAGGCTTTGATGTTAGTCAAGTGTTCAATATTGCATAAGGAAGAAACATACAAGCCAAATGTCCTTTCTCTAAACTTAATTCTAAACAATCCATGTAACAAAATGTGGATTAAAGAAATTGTTTGAACGTGTCCAGAGAAGGGCAACAAAACTGGTGAGGGGTGTGGAACACAAGCCTTATGAGGAGCGGCTGAGGGAGCTGGGATTGTTTAGTCTGGAGAAGAGGAGGCTCAGGGGAGATCTCATTGCATTCTACAACTTCCTGAAGGGAGGCTGTGATGAGGAGGGGGTCAGCCTCTTCTTCCAGATAACTAATGATAGGACTCGAGGTAACGGCCGCAAGTTGCACCTGGAGAAATTTAGACTAGATATCAGGAAAAACTTTTTCTCTCAGAGAGTGGTCAAGCACTGGAACGGCCTGACCAGGGAGGTGGTGGAGTCACCGACCCTTGCGGTTTTTAAGAGGCGCCTGGACAAGGTGCTACAAGATATGGTTTAGTACCTTAGTGGGTAGTATTGGTGATAGGATGACGGTTGGACTAGATGATCTTGAAGGTCCTTTCCAACCTTGTGATTCTGTGATTCTGTGATCGGTTAATGAATATTAGTGGTAAATGGCATCGGCTTGAATGGGAGAAAGCAAATAATAGTATGGAGAGGAAACAATGTTAAGTTCTATAACAGTTAACATCTTTGCTAATGATCTGGA
This sequence comes from Chauna torquata, assembly GCA_013399475.1. Classification (NCBI taxonomy): domain Eukaryota; kingdom Metazoa; phylum Chordata; class Aves; order Anseriformes; family Anhimidae; genus Chauna; species Chauna torquata. The sequence continues at coordinate 59,452 of VXAL01006802.1, read as the reverse complement.
AAGTGGATTAATGGCATGTTAATAAAACTCACAAATGAGTATCAGTTGAGATTTCATATATATGTATATACAAAAGGGATGTGATAGCATGGAAATGTAAGCTAGAAGGACAAAAAGCAGTTAGGTAAATTATGACATCACAGAATGAAACTAAGTGTATGTGTACGTTTACACACGTATATATATATACATAAAATGTGAGAGGAATGGGAAGGAGTAATATTGAAAGCCACTAATAGCAAATTAACTCAGGTTTGAGAGAGCAGCACAGAAAGCCATGGAGCTTTAGACTGCCTAACTGTCCCTTGAAGGGTCTATACTGTCCCTCACACATAATATATGGACATCTAAAGATCTCTAAACATTCAACCCTATGATAACTCTGCAATGAAAATATTTTTAACATAATTATTTGAAGATACTATTATTTCTATCTTACAGATAGGAATCCAAACACAGGAAGATTAGTAACTAGAGTCAGTAAAAGATTTTACATGTAGTTATTTTTTAAAAGTGATACTCGACCTGAAGTGAATATAATGCAAGGCATCAGCTCTGCTTCCCTCCTAGGCTGTTCTAATGTACTGGTAGGAAGATTTTCACTGGCAAAAAAATCAAATATTGGCTACCTCTGTGTAGAGAGAACTTCCTAGCTTTAACTAGTACTAAAAACTAGTTTTGCTGCAACTGGAGGAGAGAGTTCAAATTTTTTGGCCAAAAAGGACAGAGGAGAAAATGAACAAAGATTGTGGGGATGTATATAGGGAGCCCAATATGTAAAATATATTTAATTCCAGAAATATTCTCCATTACCCTGAATATTAAAATACAAAGGTAACTCCAAATAAACTTTACAGCCAGTTGTACTTATAACTGCTTAACTTCTTTAATAAGGATTTTTTAGAAAGGAACCATCTTTCAAAACAGTAAATGCAGCTGTACTGACCTATAAAGTGTTACCCTCAGGACTAGTTTTAAAGTTCCTGAGATCCTGATGACCTCCTTCTTCACCTAGTAGAACTTTTCCTTTAACTACACTGTTAATCTGGTTATAAGGCTCATAGCCTTTGAATTCTTTTGAAATGTGATGTGAAATATTGTTGCAGTGTAGACTCACTTTGCTGCTTCCGGCTTGTTCATAAAATTCAAGTACCTTTTTTGTGTAAGCAGGTTTGTACCAGATCAGGATGTTAGCTGTCTGTGACACTGAAATCTTGGTGTTACCTTGTCCTCCATCCTCCTCGAGCTGGCATAAAAGCATGAATACCATAGGGTGTGCACTTGTTCCTTTCACAGGATTATAGTTTTGTTGCAGGCGCCAAATCTGGATCAGATTCACAGTTGTGTGGTCTAGTAATGTTCAGCCATTTCTAATTGTGGAAGCATACACTTAGATACCCTTTGAGTTTTTTAACATGCATATGCTATTGACCTCAGTGACTCTTTCTGGACATAGATTTATTGGAGACTTAAGGAGCCTGTCTTCCTTCCCTTTTCTTCCTTCACCAGTTCACACCTGTGATGGATCTTCCTGGAGAAGAGATATTATGTGAGCTTAAAGAATCCTTCTCCTTTATTCCTGTTAAGCTTGTCATTACACATTCTTAGCTACTCCTTATTGCTTTCTGTTAATTATACATAAATTCTATAAAACTCATGATTTCTGTTGACAGTCTTTGGAGGTCTGTACAGATGAAATCAGCTGTGGTCTGAGATGGATCCAAAATGTTAAAGTCTTTGGTACCAACATACTTACTAACTTACTCCAGCACTTATGTTTTGAAGAAAAGTACTCATTTTGCTGCAATTATTGACAGAAATATGGGGAAAAAAGGAGAGCTTATCTAAGAGCTTATAGATATCTCCAGTAGAAGACTGTTCCCATGCAATAGGAAAGGTCCCTCCAATCTCAACTGTTCTACGAAGACCAGTGTTAACCCTCTCAAAATCATAGCTATTTTTGGGTTGGAGTGAATAAGGTCTCGGACCCACATAAAACATTTGCTGGACTGTTAGCCAGTAATTCTTCAAGCTGAGCTATTGCATCCACTGTTAAGGGTTGCTCTGGGTTATTCAATCCTCCTAACTTTAGGCATATAATTTACTTGTCTCTCAAAGTTAAATTCCTGTTCTGAATAATCCCCTGGAGGAGCTTGTCTTTTTACAATAATTATGTAGGAAGCTTAAGGTGCCTGGCCTCATATCTTAGTCATACTTAAATGCCTAAAGTTGAGTGCTGTTAAGGTCCCTCACTTGTGTTTCTCTTCCAAAATAAGTGGCCTAACTACTTGGCTGTTATTATGAGAGGACATTTCTTTAAAAGAATTTGTGTAGATAAGTACAAAAAGAAGAAGCTTCTGGACTACAGATTCTAGGTAGACTGAGGGGGTGTTTCCTGAAGTGAATGTTAGTCCTAGAGAGGAACATGATTTCAGATATGTCTTACGCTTTGCGTTTCCTCTTGAATGACTTAGATAACTTGTCCCCTACACATACCTCCAACAGGGAATTGATGGTGCTAAGCTACATGTTGGAATAATAGGAGACCAAGGCCCAGGAGTGGTATGTATTAGGTGCCTGAACCTTGTAGCACCTACCATTTAAACAGGTCATGTTTGTGTTATTCACAGCACTGTGTTATAGAGATCCCTGGGCTGGTGCCAGAATTAGACCAATACCCTTGCATCTGATTGGAGATCAGATTCCCATCTTAATTTCTGAAACCACATGAACACTGAGCTGTTAGACTCACACAGATGCAACAAGACTGCAATAGCTTTACAACAGAGGAGTAACTTGCTCACTGAGTGTGGCCCTGGACCGTCTGGAGAGGAACCAATCAAGCAAATAGCCCCAGAACAATGAGGTGGCTGTTCTAATTTGGCTATCCTAGGTGAATTAGAAATGTAGAAACACAGTTAACTAGTCTGAATGCAACACTTTTCCAGATCCAGGACCAAAACATAGAACTTTGCATGCTGTTGTGCAGAGGCACCTGTAGCCCTGTGGGCTGCTCAGAGGCTGCTGTGCTGCCCAGCAATATGCAGTGCAGGTCTGCCTTAAGTACTGTGTTTACATTAGCCCTAAAGGATTTGCCTAATATTACAGAGAATATCTCTGATATTTCAAAGAAATAAGCCCAAATCTTTTGAGCCCCAGACTACCATTTGAACCACTGTGCCATCCTTTCCTGAGAAACATCTTGGACTAGATCAATAAGTTAATAATATTTTGATATGTAACTGTTGAAAACACACAGGTGAAAGAGTATAATCTGTTCTGTCTCTCCATCAGTTAGCAATGCCGACAAATAGGAAGGAGTCTGAACAAAAAGAGTTACACAAGTAAAAAAAAGGATAGAGAGAATGGCATATGGGGAAAGGTGAGCTGAATAATACATGTAGCATGTTTAAATGATAACCAAGAAGGTGCATGATAAGAGTATACTAATATTTACAGGATGCAAACACAATAATAGGATATAAATAATTTAACATAAAGAAGACTTTATAGCAATGAAAAAAAGTACAGGAAATGTTCTGGAAAGCTGCAGTGTTCAGCTGAGGGCATATCAGATTTTCCCTGCTTTCAAACATGTGTTCCAAGTCCCTGTTACCTATCAGAGTGTGAAATTGTTGGAGAAGCTCTGTCTCTCTCTTGCATTTAAACTTTGACTTGAAAAATTGTTGGAGTATTTAATGTACTGTGCTGGTGAAGAGTTGGACTAGATAAGTATTGTGTCTGTTGAATGTTTATCTTCTGCAGCTGAGCAAAAGCCACACACACACACACCCGCCCCAGATTCTTGAGGTTACTGGCTGAATAATTTGTGACTCGTGAAGAGAACATACAAAAAAAATATCAGTTCATGGGATGTGGCTAGTGATGCTTCAATGAACTTTCCCTGTCCCATTAAAAGCTTGTTCATCATGCGGGACAAGATTAATCCCGTAGGTACCTATAATCCTGGAAATTAGCACGACCAAGAGAAATCCCCATCGCCTGCCAGCAGAAGTTGTAAGCTAGATTCAGCTCTTTCCTATTTCCATATTTTTGATGGTGTCTTCACCAGGCAATGAGGTTGTTCTTTTTTGTCTATCTGCATGGTAGAATGAAAATGAACTCCATTTCCAGATCAAGATCTTGGTCTTTTGCATTTCTTCTTCTCTCTTAATCTTCCTTTGATTAGGGCAGCATATTTATAAGAAGATCTTCTTTCTCAGAAGAGTCAGAAAATCTATATCTGGAGTATTTCCCACATCAACAGCACCTCAGAAAACAAAATTTAAGAAGAAAAAGCGGACAATTAAAAATTGCTGAGTCCTAATTCCTGAAATGTGCAGATTCCCATCAGTATCGTTCCTAAATGTTTACTCTAGGGCTAAGCACCTAAACATCTTTGATTTTCACTTTTACTTACTTACTTTTACTAACCATTAATGCATTCCTTAAACATATTTTTTGCTCTTAAAAATCATTTATGATATAAATTTATAGCATATATGCTATAGACTTTCAAGCAATATAAACCATATACCAGTTTCAGCCTTCACCAGACTGGGACATTCAAAACCTATGTAATATAGCTTTGTTTTTATTTCAAGGATATAAATTAGAGTCAAATGTGCCAACCCAAGCATATTAAAAGTTCAGATTAATTATACAGGCAAGTTTCTTACTGTGTTTTTGTTGTTGTTGTTGAAATCTTAGCTTATGACGGTGACAAAATCAAAAGTTCTTCATCACCACCACATAAAAGAGGTAAATCACTTGGGAAAATAAAATGTAGCTTATTACTCATCATTAGTAATAATTGAAACACTGCCTTACTTCGCCTTACTTCCATTTAGGGTGTATATTTAGGGTGTATATATTTGTGACAAGTTTAACTGCAGAGTAAAGCAAAAGCATCATGATGTAACTAATCACATAAACTTATCTTGTATATAAGTGCCGAACAGCCTTTTGTGGGTATGGAATCCATTGATTGTTTTTGGGAATCCCAGATAAGTGACTTGATAATTATGGCAGTTGTTATTTGTTTTGCAATTGTTTTCATAATCCTAACCCACATCAAGTTGCCATGGTCCTGGGTTCTATATTAGTCAACATAATAAATGTTTCCTTTTTGTTACGGTCCTCTTGGTATAGATCTAATTTGACTCTCATTCTACTATCTTCAGAGAGTTCCTGTAACAAATATACAGTTTGTTAAGAATACATTTTAAATAAATAATTTATTTTATTTAGTGATCACCAGCATGCCCAAGGCTACACAGGCAACACTGAGATAATGAAGAAAGCTTTGGCCACTGCTTTTACCACTCTGCCTTGAGAACCCCTCTGACGCTAGAAGACTTTATATTATTTGTCTTGACAGAGTTTATACCTTGCAACTACGTTTTATGGACAGCCAAGCTGACTGTAGAATAAGAAACAGTGAATTTTTCTATCCCTCCCTTTTGCCTCCCTCCCTAACTACCCAGACACACTTTAAAAAGTGTGGCTAAAACGAAGGCAAAAACTGCAATAATTGATAGCAGATTCTAGTACTGGCTGAAGTGACTGGCGGAAAGGACGTTTGCCAGATGGTACCTAGTCCTGTACATCTTCTTCATGTCTTCAAGATTCATGAGTGGGATGAGGTTTGGTCTATCTGCAAAACCTCTCTAGCCCCTTCTATCAAGAAAGTCCAGGAAATCTCCTTTTGTCAAGGAGCTTGCAGAGATCTTTATCCGCATCATTCTTCTAATCTACGGTTTACTCTTTGTGGAAGACTCCTGAACAGTTATTTCATGAAAGCAAGGGCCTATGTTTCCATATAGGACTACTATATGTAATTTCTGTATTTTTAAACTAAGCACTTGATTTTGAAAGTTTGTAATTTTTTATACCAAACATTTTGTTTGTTTGTTTGTCTTAGAATTAAAATTAATTAACTTAGTAAATGGAATATATAGATGAGATTTCTTTGTCAGGTTCAGGTCAAGTAAATTACTTTGCAGTAACATTAATTTCTTGTTTGTTTGTTTGTTTTGCCAGAAGATACCAATTTTTTTTCTATATTGGTTTCACACAAACTATTTCTTCAACCAGTTTCCAATTTAACCTAACACAAAACTATATTAGTTTACCATTACCATTTCCTGCAGTGTTTAAAATGCTATAAGTGTCTGAAGAGAAATTATATTGTAGCATAAATAAAATACACCAGTGTGCATTAATAAATACATACAGATGATAAAATTGGTGAATTTCCCATTGTTTTCAGTAGTGTAGATTAAAGTCCCAAAGGAATCACAAGACACACAAATGTATTTAAGTGTTGTGGCTCACAGCTCAGCAATGCCTAACAACTGAGGATGTATAAGATTCTGGAGAGTTCTTGAACACATTCATAAATCTAAGATGCTTAAGGACTCTGAATACCCAAAAAGTCAGATACCGCCTTTGGGAATTCCTTGGTAGCGCTCGGCTTGCTTAAAAAGTCTCAGGGACCCTTTAAGATACTGTCAAAAGAAACTAAACCCAGATTCCTCCTGACTGAAGACTTCCTCAAATCCTTGTTCTGGTTTTATCTCAGGGCATAAATGGAAAGAAAAAAAGTAGGTGGGGATGAGTTGTTTAGTTCATTAGGATGACTGCACATTACATATTTATTATTGTTTATAAATATCACACCAATAAATAAAACTTCTAAGGACTATCAAAGGACTGGGTTGGTGTTGCAATATCAAATTAAGTGGGTCTAGTACATTGAATTAGACTGGAATTTAACTCAAATTTTATCAAGTTTTGATTTGCTTCTGTTCTTATTGGTTTTCTGATTGGTATAGTTTATCTGTTTTCTGTTTGTTCTGGTGTGAATTTTCATCTGGAACATCTTACCTCCGGTGTTACGTGTCCAAGTTCTTTGAACAGCTCAGCTTGAGCTCACACTGTCTTCTGTATGCACAGGTGCATTTACCCCTACTGATCCATTTGAACTTATTATCATAATACTAGGCATTTCAGATGTGTCTTAAGGCTTAAGGTAACTTGATGACTACTCAGTTGACTATCAGAGGTACTGATATCATGCTCGCTAACTTCAAACTATCATTAACACTCAGAGTGGAAGGCACATTTTTTCAGAAAGTGAAGCTATGTACTAAGAAAATGAAGCTTATGCAAATATCCTCTATATGCAAATGTCCATCTGATTATCTCCACCCCACCACCAAAAATGCAAAAAATCAAACAAAACAAACTCCTTTAAATGATGACTGACTTCAATAAATTTGTCAGAGTGGTAGAAATCCTGAAGATAACTGGGTGCTTCCAAATATCCAGAAAATACACAGCTGAGTCAAGAAGAAACACAATCTGTAGATTTTCTCCTACAGAAGGAAAGGGTGAGCTTTCCTGCTGATAGATATGAGAAATATAAGGGTGGGAGAGACATTCAGATTTTGTCCACTCGGGGGAAAAATTCTCCAATCAGATCACTGCCAAACATTAGATACAAATCTGTAGGGAACAAAGCTTTATTAATTTTAGTGTACTCAGAACTACTTACTTCTCTTACAGTTTTAGCTTCTCTGAGGAATTATACCTAGGGTAGACAACTCTCATTTCCTTTTCTTCTCTTTGTGGTGGTCTCACCCTGCTGGGCAGCTAAACTCCACAACAACCACTCTCACTCCCCGTCCTCAAAGGAAGAGGGGGAGAAAATACGAAAAAGGGCTCAAGAGTTGAGATAAGTACAGGGAGGTCATTCACCAATTACCATCACAGGCAAAACAGACTCAATGCAGGGAGATTTATATAATTTATTACCTATTGCTAATAGAGTAGAACAGTGAGAAACTAAAAGCAAACTAAAAACACCTTCCCCTCAATCCACCCTCTTCTACCTCCTCCTCCTGGGCAGTGCATGGGAACAGTGAATGGGGGCTGCAGTCAGTCCATAACACTTTGTCATCTGCTGCTACTTCATGGTCACTCTCTGCCCCTGCTCCAGCATGGAGTTCTTCAGACGGGATGCCATCCTTCCTGAACTGATCCTACATGTGTTTCCCACAGGCTGCAGCTCTTCAAGAGCTGCTCTAATATGGGTCTGTACCACAGAGTCCATCCTTCAGGAGCAAACTGCTCCAGCATGGGTCCCCCACAGGTGGCAGCTCCCGTCGGATCACCTGTTCCTGTGTGGGCTCCTCTCCATGTCTGCAGGTCTGGCCCGGAGCCTGCTCCTGTGGGGGCTCTCCATGGGCTGCAACCTCCTTCAGGCCACATCCACCTGCTCCACCGTGGGCTCCTCCACAGGCTGCAGTGTGGAAATCTGCTCCACCATGGTACACAATGTGCTGCAGGGGGACAGCCTGCTTCACCATGGTCTTCTCCATGGGCTGCAGAAGAACTGCTCTGGTGCTTGGAGCATCTCCTCCTCCTCCTTCTTCTTCACTTTTTTCCTTTCTTAAATGTTCTCTCACAGAGGCACAACCTGTGTCACTCATTGGCTTATCTTTGGCCAGCAGTGGGTCCCTTTTGGAGCCGGCTGGAACTGGCTCTTATCTGATATGGTGCAGCTTTTGGAACCTTCTCACAGAGGCCATCCCTGCAGCTGCCCCACTACCAAAGCCTTGCCACATAAACCCCATACTCTTTCAAAGGTCTTATGGTTTTATGAGGGCTTGCAGGCTGAGACAAATTAGGGTCCACACTATGTAGTTCAGCTACAGCATCACAGTGATATTTCCATACTGCTTGTGAGCCTACCTCTTCACGGCACTTCCCTGGGTCACAGAAACATGCCAAGTCGTTTGAAAGTACCTCAGATATCTCTACATGATGCCACATTGTGTGGTCACTCAGGGGTATATCTGCATGAATTGCCTCATACCAGTATGTCATCCTTAGAAATCTTCCACTAGGATAGTTACAAGTCAAGGAAAGGCAATCCCTCAGCATGGACTTTCACTGATTTGGAGTGGAAGGGGTGAATAAAGAGACCAAAACACTTAGATTGTCCACCAATCTCGTCCTGAAATGACAGCACTGTAGGCAAAAAAAAACCCTCTTCTTTTTCTCTCTGGCCTACTAGTAGGTGCTTCGGAATTCAGCTAAGAGAGAAGTAAGTTCCTGTCATGCTGGAAGTTTGAATTAACAAATTAAACATAGTTCATTAACAATATTTGCAGCCTATGTTGTGCTAATTAAAACCAACTTATTTTTCCATTATTTTTTGCATACTCTTTGTTGTTCTGCAGCTATGCATTGGAAGGATAATACTGCATTGAGATGCCAGCTTCTCGCCATCACTCTGTGCTTATGAATGGGATGAGACAGTATATTCTTAAGCTGTACTGGAACTTCTTGTTCATCTCTTTCAAATATTTCACAACTAATCAACCATGAAATAATAACTGCCTCACAGCCCCTGTTAAAGAACTGCTTGTTTCTGTAGTGACAAAACAAAACAAAAAATCTTTGTAAACTCATTCTCATAGTAAAAATAAAATCCCTGTAGTCTTTCCAGATAGCAAATTACTTGAGACTGGAAGAAAATACACTGAGGCACACATACAGGGGAAAACAAAATACTAATAGAAGGTCTAAGGGCTTCGTAGCCAAGGAAGTGCCTTCAAGTCTCTATGATCAGTGTGATTGTCTATCGTACACTAAGGCCAAGATAAAGACAAGTTTGAAAGACCAGCACTGATAGTTATATATAGGTACAGAAAGCCTTGGAGTATCCATACTGTTCTGAGTGCCTCAAGATTTAATACAGTACCAGATCAAAAAGAGTTCAGAGATGAGAAAACTTCAGACAAATAAATTACCAACAGAAATGGTTTGTCAGAGCAGCTTTGGGGTTTGATCATCTTGGTTTTCCAAGACACAACAGCAATGAAACATAACTATTAACCTATCTGAACCCAAAATATCTTCTAGTCAGACTTTAAGCCTAGTCATAGTCTCAGATAGACACAAGGAAGCTGAAGAATCCTGTTGAGTAAAGACATGTGAGAGAAAAGAAGGTTTCTACGAAACAAATTTACAAGGCAAGCAACATATTACATAGAACAAGGCAATTACTGCATTTGTGCAGTTAATGATATTAAGGCTATCTTAATTAATAAAGAGCCTTCAAGAGACCCTCTGAGTTGCATAAGCTTGCTCAATCGCTGTGAAAAAAGTTGTGGCTTTGAGCCATCAACTTCCATGACTCCTAGGTAATTGGGAAATTTATTCAAAGTCTACTTTCTCTATCATTACTCTGATTCACTGTGGTTTCAGGACTGATTTATTCTATTTCCCTGCATAAGTAAGTTAGTATCTAGGCAGGATTAAGCCAATGGTAACTGCCTTTATTAAAATCTTTTCACCACAAATTCTTTGTGCAGGACAGAATGAAGAGTTTAGCGAAAAAAAAAAAAAAAAAAAGACAAATATGTAAGGTATTCTTTAATTGGGCCAGTCGTTGACATCCGTAATAACCCATTGAATATATTGGCATCCATAATTAATCAAAACTACCATAAGCCTGGGAATAATTACTAATTGATGTAATTTTAAGGTCAATTTTTATTTAAAATGACCATTAAGGAATGTCCATGTTGATACGGTTCATGGACATTGATCTTTTGGGAAGTCTCAATGTTTTTCAGATGAGTTGTTCTGGCTCTATGAAGGTCAGTAGCACAGCAATAAGTGTGGTAGCTTTTTCCTGAACATGATTCTTCTAGGCTGGGAAAGTTACTCAGTGGCCTGCCCACTGAGACAAATGTGGTAAAGTATATCACAGAATCCTAGGCTCAATAAAGAAAAGTATGGGTCTAAATAAATACCTCAGATTCCTACTTGAGTGGGTTCTGGATTACCTGGAATTGTTAAACTATGCACAGCAGGTGGGAAAAGCTAACAAAATCATTGAAATTGTACATAGGGTTTATCAACTTGATATTAAAACAAATCATAATGTAGGTTTTTGTTTGTTTGTTTCCAAAATAGAGCAGCTAAGTTAAAATAGCTACAATGAACTCGTTGTAGTGGCTACAAATCTCCTTACAGAAACAAACTTTCCTGAGAGGATGGACTACGCTACTTATTTGCTTTGGACAATAACATTGAGAGTTCTTGACCTTCTGAAACCCCATCATATTCCCTACGGGCAGTTTTCACAATCATCCCTTGCATCAGCACTGGGTTTATGTGGCTTCTCAGTGAGTCAAAGTGGCTCATAGAGCTGACTGCAGAGAAGTAAATCCCTTGTTTTTTACCTGAGTCAGAGAGTTGATCTGACTTGGTAGCTGTACAAGTGCAAGAGCTCAAGAAGGGAGGAGGAACATTATTTGTGGCAACAGCCCAGTTTTATAACCAGTTAATCCAATGATGAAACCACACCCATGAAATATATTTTCTTTCCTCTCTCCCATCTTCTTGTAATGGCTGTGGCTGCCCAAAGTTCCATGTCAGTTTTAACCTTTCACTATCTTGTAAGAATAAGACTCTTTCACAGTCTTGTTTCCCATCAGCTATAACCAAAGGTTCAGACTCAGGGGTCTGTGAATACTGTCTCTTCTAAAAACAATTGGATATATCAACATTGAGACAAAATCTATCATTAGTTTTCTTCACCAATTGAAGTTAATCACAGTTTTGCATGAGAGTCAGATTACATTCTAAGTGAATCAACCTATGAGAAAAGCAACAGTCTATTTTACACAACTGAATTTCAACAGCATATTTAGTGTAATTGCAGAGAAAATGTATGAAACGTTTCTGAAAAAAGAAAATACCATAGCTCTACTTTCTGCTCTACATTACTATTTTCTCAATTGAAAACTGCACTTGTCTGGCATATTAGTAATCTACAACTAGAGCACCATCCTTTTCCCTTCCCTAGCATGACTAATTACTTAAGCAGTGTATCCTTAAGGAGGAGTCAGGAAGATGCCTGTGATTAACATAGGCTGAGATCACATAATGAAGGATATATTTTCATCTCTTTAATCAAAGCAAATCGTTTAATGAGGAGATCAGACTTTTTTTTCTCAATAAAAAAGAGACTACAGAAGGTTGACATTGCTGACATTCAAAATTCTAGGGGAAGATGGTGTGGCTGGTAGTAGAGATGTTTATAATTGGATGTTCAGGGAAGTGGGTTCAAAATTTCTGTTAAATATAAGGTGTCAGATCCATACAATACTGCAAACACATGCCTGTGATATCCGCAGAGATACTTAGGGTGCAGTTACATGAAATGCAGATCAAGTATCTTCACCTCTGCTTTCAAGAGTCTACTAGTCCTCTTCCCTTATCTGGTTTCTGGAAGCTCAAAAATGAGTGAATTTATGTCATGAAAGCAGTAAAATAGTAATCCCCTCTTCTTACTCCCTGAAAAAAAAAAAAAAAAGGCTGAAAAAGTAGGTGAAAGGAGTGTGGGAGCAGGACCTCTTCTTTTGGTAGTGATTGTCTTAGCTGTCTTGTGTAACTTCACCCTTAGAAATTATTTATAGAAAATGCTTCCTTCTGTGTCAGGGCTATTTTAAGAAATTCTACCCTACCAGAGACAACTCTACACAACTGTATACTGACCTAGGTGACTGAGGTTGCATGGGCTGACTTGTTTGCCTTTGTTATTTTATTTGTTTGTTTGTTTGTTTTTGAGAGAGAAGTGTTTTAAAGTCAAGAGTAAGTTAATGATTTTGGCACATAAATGCCCATAACAATACAAGTTGTTCGGTGTCAAACTGTGCAAGACTGTCCTGGTATCAGGAAGTGCAGAGAAGGACTTTACTAGTGAAGAAACTGATTGTGTAAGTATACAGCTGAGTACATCTGTGGAACTAAAGCATATTCATATAGTCCTGAATGAACCTACCCACCTCATTAAGTGCTCCAATATCCTTTAGTGTGCTATTTTTTTTTTTTCCAAAAAGACTCCTTCCTTTTAGTTGTGTTCCCTGCATATTGCTTCTTTTTGCAGTATACCTTAACTTTAACAGTATTCCCCTTTGACAGAAAGGAATACTTTGAAAAGATCTTTGTGGATGCCACTCCTTTATGCACTCACATAACCTGGAGAACCATACTGACTGAGTAGTTCTGTAGAACCTGACCCACAGATAACAATTCAGAAAAGCCTCCTGATATTACCTGGCCTGTACTCAGACAGTGGTTATGCTGTTTTTTGTCTTTTAGACTGGTCTTTCCTTTAAAAAGTGTCCTTTCTTATCATACACACGCACACAAATATTCCTAAAATGTGATTGAAGACTCTTTTCCTTAATTGTTACAACATTTAACTTCACTTAGCACTAGGATAATATAAACAACTCTGTAGATCTCAATCTGTTTTTTAGGGGCTGATCCTACAGATCCTTCCTCCTTTCTCCCACGAAGACAACCACTGTCCTTAACCAGGGTCCTGTGTATACTCCGCTTATTGTTAACCATCTGGAAAAGAAAACCTGTAGGACTTGTTCATAATGTTCATAAGGGGAGTTAGATCCTCTTAAGTAAGAATCTCTGCTCTAAAATAACACTTCCTTGTAATGTTTGATAACATGGAAAAACAGCGTACAAAGAAATGAGGGATGGAACTCACTGTTTGCTGGCTCTGGTCTAAGTTGTTAGTTCATAAATCCTGTTATTCTGATTGCAAGGTTTACAAACCCTGTGAAAAACTACAATAGCTTGTGTTGTTAACTGATTTAAACCAAAGTGCAAGCTTGAAAGCATCAAATTTTTCATTATCACACCATAGTATTTCCAAGACTTTTCAGAGTTTCTGAGTATGTAATACAGCTAGTAAATGAGCTGTAAACATGTCTATTATGCGGTATGGACAAAAATGATTTTAGCAGTCCAGAATTACAGGGTAAGAGTTGTTGGATAATCTGTCACTGATACATTAACTGTTAGTTTTTCCAGAATGTTTATCACCTATCAACTCCTGAATACCTGAATAGTAGCTAGATTTTCCTAAATGCTCAGCTTCCATTCAGGCATCTAAATAAAGTGTGAAAATTTCAGAAGTGTTCTCTTTGCCAGTTGTGGGATGCTGAGCACTTTGGAATAGGTGACCACTTTAATAAGGTCCTTGCATGAAAGTTTTTTTGAAGCCTATGAATAAAGTGAATGAGTTGAAAATATTTTAGTACAATTTTCAAGACCTATTGCCTATCTATGTAATGTCATCTCCAGTTATTTCTACTCAATATATTGCTAACACAGTCTCCAAAACTAATCGTTTTTAGTCATAACAACAGTGTTGACCTACCAATAAATCATCAATTTTCTATAAACAGAGTCTAGTTCACAGACTTAATTCCAGCAAAAAAAAATCTGCTAACGTCCAAAATAAAAAACTCCGTTGTAAGTGCCACTACACAAACATTTAAAGTAAAGGGTAGAAAACAATGTCTGTGGTAAGAAATGCATAATGAAGATGGATTCCATATGAAGTGGTAGGAAATGAAAACAGGTGATATGTATGTTGCAACAGCAAATAACATGTCACTTCCATGCCAAGGGAAGACATTGAAATATAGCATTTCCCATACCAATATCTTGGTTTCTGCAGAAGGAAACTCCAGGTCAGACAGCACATCCCAACAGGTAAATTTTGCTACAGCCAGAGAGACTCAGAGTTGGATGCACAGCTATAACACAACTTGGATCCCGATAGGTCATAACCTTCTTTTCTGTAGCTGTGCATAAAGGTATTGAACTCCTTGAAGGGAATATGACTTTTTGAACTTTTTTCTCTGGAAGGATCTGAAAAATTAATGTCCTGGGTAAACATATGATATTTATTTTATCAGGCTGTTTGATTTGGCAAACAGCTGTTCATGCTGTATGACTAAGTGAATTATAATATTAGGTTGCCAAGGACCATGTCCAGGTGGCTTCTGAAGATCTCCAAGGAGGGAGACTCCACAGCCTCTCTGGGCAACCTGTGCCAGTGCTCTGTCACCCACACAGTAAAGAAGTGTTTCCTGATGTTCAGCTGGAACCTCTTGTGTTCCAGTTCGTGCCTATTGCTTCTTGTCTTGTCACTGGGCACCACTGAAAAGAGCCTGGCTCCTTCCTCTTTGCACCCTCATTTCAGGTATTTATACACATTGACAAGATCCCCCCTGAGCTTCCTCTTCTCCAGGCTGAACAGTCCCAGATTTCTCAGCCTTTCTCTGTAGGAGTGATGCTCCGGTCTCTTCGTCATTTTCATGTTCCTTCATTGGACCCCTTCCAGTAGATCCATGTCTCTCTTGTACTGGGGGGCCCAGAACTGGACACAGTATTCCAGGTGCAGTCTTGCCAATGCTGAGTAGAGGGGAAGGATCACCTCTCTTAACCTGCGGGCAATACTTTGCCTAATGCAGCCAAGAATACTGTTAGCCTTCTTAGGGGCAAGGGCACATTCCTGGCCCATATTCAACTCAGTGCCCACCAGAACACCTGCAGGGCCTTTCCTGCAAAGCTGCTTTCCATCTGTGTGGCCATCAGCATGTGCTGGTCCCTGGGGTTGTTCCTTCCCAGGTGCAGGATTTTGCACTTCTTGTCAAACTTCTTGAGATTCTTTTCAGCCCACCTCTCCAGCCTGTTTAGGTCACTCTGGATGGTAGCACAGACCTCTGGTGAATCAGCCAACCCCCAGTTTTGTGTCATCTGCTAATTTACTGAAGGTGCACTCTACTCCATTGTCCAGATTGTTAATGATGATGTTAAACAGGACTGGAGCCAGTATTGACCCCTAGGGTACTCAGCTCATTACTGGCCTCCAGCTAGACTTTGTGCCACTGACCACTATCCTCTGGGCCCTGCCGTTCCTATAAGAAATAATTCCTATTAATAATTCCTAATAGTAAATAATTCCTATTAACTTATAGTTGAGATATACAGTAATAAATGGTTCCTTTTTTTTTTTTTTCCTCTCAGTGCTGCAAGACCATGAAATGAAACAGACTGCTACTAGCCCCAGCTGGCCTGTGAAACTACTTCTGATGGCACACAAGGTATCTTCACTTAGAAGAGAACTTTTATTTTATTCAATGCCCCACACATACCTGTCTGTTGAAGATAAGAGAGGTAGTAGCAATTGAGGAAAAGGAGATATCTGGAAACTTGAAAACAGAGCCTAAAAGCTGATGAAGTTAATAACGCTGGAGTACTTCAATTACTTAAAAAACGATAACTCCATCATAAGCTCTCCTGCTAGGTAGGAGAAGGCTGAGAGAGTACAGGTTCCTATCCCACGTCCTGAATCACTTCCACAATTTGCACTGTTGGCTGAGGATGTATAACATGCAAGAAGAGGTATGTTTCATGGGTAAAAATGGCATGTGATACTTGTGTGAACATGCAAACTTTAGTCAAAATAAACCATTCTTAGGATACATATGGAAGCTACATATGTCACATAAGGAGTGCCATAACTAAAACTTACTAGAACTTTTCTTTAATAATACTTATATTGGAATTAAAACTGGTAAAATATGAGTACACAAGTGTCTGGTATGTCACACTGGCATACATAATCAGATATCAGAATAGCCAGGAACAAAGGGTAACAGATATCCTAAAAACCCCAGCCCACTGAATCTTGTGACAGAAAAGAAATTGCACTGAAGTTAGTCTAGGGAAAAAGTCAGTCAAAGAGCATGTCTGCATGGGAGGTTGTAGGCAGGCAGAACTTCATTTTACACAGGCTCTGAGCCAGCAGGGCCTGGGCAGTGTAACATCAATCCAAAAAATCATGTAGACATTTTGCTGCTGTAACAAAAGCCAATATCTCTGGATCTTCTCAGGGTATATTATTTCAGGATCATCAATACATTGATGCTGTGATAACCTTCACTGCATTAACTCTTTTTCAACTACCTGCAATCTACCATGCAGACACAGCTAAAAGCTAGTTGGATATATTTTTACTAGGGTAAGAGTCAAATCAGACAGGAGAAAACCACAGGAGAACCTGAGTCTCCGTCTTTGGTTTCAAATTCATTGTCTCACAACAAACACTGTGCAGGAAGGCTGTTAGGTTAAGAGATGTGTGCTGTCTTAACTGTTGTGATGAGGTACTGCTTGTATTTGAAATGCAGTTGTCAATTCTGCAGGCAAGACTCCTGATTCCAAATGAAAAGGACTTCAAATACGAATAACAATTAAGCATATGATTCTTTTCACTGGACCCAGAAGAAATTCCATTTTTTCCAGCACTCAGAGTAATACAAACAGGGCTATTCTCACAGTCTTGGGGTCAGCTCAAAAAGCTCTGTTTGACTAAAGTGAGAGCAAGCTGAAGATTTTTCTTCCAGTATTTCCTAAGAAATGCCCTTTTTTTTTTTTTTTTTTTTTTGAACTGGGTTATTGGGCCTGTTTAATGCCTATCTATGGTTTCACTTTTTATAGCTTTACATGGTAGCTTTCCTGATGTGTTTTAATATTTCATGCCTGGTGCTAGGAGATTGTGGCATAATGAAAAAAAATGCAAATAATTTATTTGAACTAATTCATTGGATTAATCACAATGAATAATTGACCATCTCTGCCAATAGTATTCACATTTTCCCTTTTTCCTGCCCTTGGTCCATGTTACATTAGATATTCAATTGAACGGTTAGTAGAAACGCAGCAGATGCTGGAGCTTCTGGGATCCTGTTTTGGAAATGCATATATTCTAAGCGTTCGTACAAGCTTAGTGAAGAGAGGAAGTGGGACTGAAAAATACAGCATGTGTGTGGCAAGGTGGGGAAAAGAATATGGTAGGAAGAAGGAAAGAAAAAGGAGAACACATAGCTACACTTGCTACAATCCTCCCTGAAAGTAAATATTTGCTATACCTTTATCAAATCACTATGTAAACCTGGGCTGTATGCAAATCTGCATTAGTGCAATTGATATGAACCATCTAGCTGAGTAATGAAAGAAAGCTATTAATCACTTAATCCCAATTTTCAGTCTCTAGTGACTGTAAATGTAACTGTCTTCAGCTGGAATCCTCAACTAAACACAGATGTTGAGAAGCCAAACACTGCTCAGGAGGTTACTTTCAGCAAGCGATATGTCATTGCCTGATATATATTCCTTTATAAGAAAATCTGCTACCAGATGTGTCTGTAAGTATGGCAGGCTCTCCCTCCTGATGACTATACAGATGTTTGCTCTGAGGTAGGTAGCTCTAATTCTCCTTCTTTTTCTTATATTGCTTACGGTGAGAGTCCTAAGCTGAAAGTAACCCATTGTGTCACTTATTGCTTTACACAATCTGGGAAATTCATCTCCATTTCAGAGGCAGAAGAATTATGTATTTACATACAATAATTTATACTACATAGTTCTTGAGGCTCAACCCTGTGGAACTATAACACTTGTAACTTGATTGGAAAAAAAGGGAAGAAATTTAACAGTAACTGCCTGCATGCTGCTTGAATCAAAGGTTGGCCTCCCTCTAAAGATAAGACTGATGCCTCAGAGTACTTTATGGACCCATCTTGTTTTCCTGGTCTTAATTACATAGTTATGCACTACAGCTGCACAAAACCTTTTACTCCTGTAAGATAGAAGTGTTAGTGAACACAGAAAGGTGCAGCTTTGCCTGATACTCTCCTATGTATCACCAAAAGTTAACCCAAGGCAAGATTATGTTCCACAAAATGGTCCCCAAAAAAGCCACATGGACCACAAAAGGAAACATTGTTCTTCTTTCCCTGTACTATTCAAAGTGCCCCATGTGGCCAAGCCCTATGGTCTTACCTATCTGAAGCAATGAAATGTAAAAAAAAAAAACACCATGGTTTTCATTTTATTGACTTTTGGATGAAAATAGATTATAGTTTTTGATGTTCCCTCCATCAGATACCTGAGACATCCACTCCAGTGCTAACATTGTGCTAACAAACACAGGCTTTTCAGCTAATCTTTCAACTTTTAAGATAGACTGTCAATAGAACATATGTAATTTCACCACAGGTGAAAAGCTAGGCAGGTTTTACCTGTTCTGACAAAGAAGCAGCCCTCACCAGTCATAGATTTACTTGGGAGGGAGGAGAACAGTGTTGAAGGAAAGAGGGAGAGAGAAACATAAGCATAAATGTAGCTTTTTTACATGCTATTTCTACATGACTGTTGTCACGCTGCTTTCTGTCCCTCTCTCAGATCACAGCAGTGTGTTTATAGTGTAGTTTTTCAACCTACTCACAATGGGGGAAACTAAGGCTAAGGAGGTATTTTAGTGATTGTGTGGATTTACTGTCATTCATTTCATTGCCAATGTGGCAGAGTCGAGAGTAGTTAAAGACCCTTTCCTAGGAAGTAGGATATATGTGCGTTAATTCCCCAGAAAAGAAAGAACTGAAGTTTTCTATCCTACATACTTAAGCTATGAGGCTAGAGTACAAAAGGTGTCACCTTGGGCTTTCAATAAAAGTGGAGGCTCTCAAGATATTTGGACTCTGCCCCTATAAGAATTCATTAAGTATGTCCTAAGAGCAGGATCCTCAGTATAAATAAACATGGGAAACCTAGTCTGTGCATCCTAGATGTGAAATATACACAGAGGTGTTCAGATCTGATAAAAGCGAATTAGTTCTGGACATATGCAGAAGAAGGAGGTTAGTTGCTCAGGGAATTTACTGATGAAAGCTAGGATATTTATGGACTTTCACAACCTAGAGGCTTCAAGAGAGAATTTGAAGATAGTACTGTTAAACTTAAATGCCTAAATTATGTGAACCTGTCCCTTGGTTCCTTCAAGAAAATTCCTTTAAGTCCTTTTCAATTTGACCCAGAAACAAATTTTTATATATGTTGGTATATGATTATTAGAGGTTTTTTTTTTTTCAATTCAGTTGTGCAAGCAGTATTTGATGAACAATGTATTTGCCAGATTTTGCCCATATTTGTCAAATAAATTATTCAACCAATCATTTTTACTTTATTTGATCAGCTATAACAGCCTTTCTGATTCTTCTGTAATCAAGACACCTTTTAAATAAATAAGTATGCTTGCCTCTAGAGACTTCAGGAGTCGAACAGCTGGTTTCCATCACCATAGTAAAAGCCTTGAGGGTGAGTCTGGATGAACACTATTATTCTTCCATGGTATAGCGCTGTTTATAGTGAGAACCTGAGAAACCTTTTATTATTTAGATACACAGGAATATTAAGAAAATTGAGTTACAAACTGACTTTTGTTGGAAAAGTGTCAAGATCCTGATCCCTGGTTTAATATGAAGCAGGTAGGTACCACCAAGGTGCTTTATTTCTTAAAATGGATGAGGTGTGGGGTGGCAGATGGGCTTGTAAAGTCAAGCATCAGAAACTGAGTCTGTAGGACAGCGAGCTCCTCAAGACAGCTGATATCTGTCTCTGAAGGGAGAAAATAAACTATTTAAGGTACCCAGGATTTATTTTTCACATGAAACATAAGGCTGTTTGATAAAGAAACTTGAGTAGCCTTTTTTAATGGAGTATCTTCAATCATAACAATCTGCTTCACTATTTTTTTACTGGATAAATTATACAAATATGCAGCTGTGATTCCTAAACATTGATGTTCAGAATTATTTAAGCTCAGTATGGCATCTACAGGCTGCTATTGTTGCTTACAAATGCTCACCTGCATAAAGAAGCAAATTTTCTACCACAGCAATCTCAGGGAAGCAGCTGGCTGCAAATGAGAATATGATCATTATCTTCAAGTCCTGAAGGACACATTGTTGAAATAATAAAAGGTAACAATTGTTTCACCTAACTTGCAATTAAAATAGCCGTTTTCTGAATAGGAAATTTGAATTAACAGAGGAAAATCTGTTGCAGGGCTCATGCTTGATACTTTATGGTTACCATCAGCCTCAGGGATGTACTTTACACTAAAGGTAAATTTATCCATAATTTATTTAGGGCTTATTAATTATTAATAAAAGTTTCAAGTGAGTTACAGGTGTATAAGGTATGTGTCGTAGATAATTATGAACACTTCAGTAAAATGTGTTATATTCACTTGCTGTTTATGGCTACAAATGATGAAATTACCTGTCAAAGTCTTCAGTACTTTATTTAAAATAGTTTTTTATTAAGACAAGTTAAGTGTATATTATCCATTTTTCAGCTATTTAGAAATATGTCTTTAAAATAATGTTTGCACCCAGTTAGCATCTGGACAAACACCATGTGAAAATACACAGTATTTGCTATATTTACTGATTCTAGAATAGAAAAAATAGATTTATTTGAGATTAACACATGATGCTATCCTTTGTAATATATATGATTCATTTTGCTGTAAAATTAGTAGTGCAAAGTAGAACATTGCTAGGTAGAAGATCTGGGAGTGATTATATTCTCCTTAAGTGCTTCTTTAGGCACTGCTAGGCTAATTGCAAAGATTCTAAGCACTGTGAAGTCAAGGAACAAATATACACCCATTAAATGAAACAGTGTAAGTTGCAACCTAACTGAATCTTCTTGGATAAAATCAAGACAGTCAGACTGATGAGAAAAGCATATGTTTTCCTACAGTGAATAATGAAAAGGAGACAACCTTCTTAAGGAATTAGCTTCTACATAGGTCTCTTAAATTAAAAAAAAAAAAAAAGTTTGATAATAGTTTTTGGGATATGTGCCTGCATGCACATAGATGCAGAGTTCAATGTGACTGCATCTGTCAATACTTCAATTCTTACTCAAAAAAATAAGATGTATGCTATTGATAACATAAAACTAGGAGCATCTTGACCTTTAGGACTAGAAAAGCAGAACTGAGATTGCTGTTAACGATATTGTCAGGATATAAATTTATGAGCTATCAGTAATATTCTTGTGACAATTTTGAGTCCTATCATCCGGAAATTATGAAACAGAGAGGCCCATTTCTGACAGTAGGTGATTGAATGACTGGGTTAGATGGCAGACATTGTAGGCAGATGTGACTTTTGGATGCATGAGGTATTTCCTCATAACATCAATATACCTCCACTACTAGAAGTGGAGTGACTACTCTTCACAGTCAAGAAGAGATGAAGAACATAAGGAAAGCCCTAAATGACTTGAACTGCACAGTAACTGTTCACTCATAAAGATGCTGACTTATTAAGACTTTCTGTTGGATTCATAATACCATGTGTAGGAGTCTACGATATCTGCACCTGAACCTGAGGTCATCAGTTGAGGTCACTTGCATACTTAATAGAGGGAAATAGCCACTTTGAGCAAGCAATAGATTTGCCTTATTTTAGATCTGTACTTACAATGTTAAACCCCAGAGAGGAATGGAAAGATCTCAACCAAAGGTTCAGTAGTTTACCTAGAATGCTACTCTTCCAGTCCTAATACCCTTTTCACCTGATTGAGGCAGGCATGGCCCTGGTTCAGCTGCATTCTGAACTAGTGTCCTAAATATCCTGCCAATGCTTCCTGTGGAGGGTTCTCTTTTGTTTCCCTGATTGGGACTGCTGTCATCCTGGTGCATGGCAGGCACAGGTGAGGGCAGCTGCTTCTCACTGAAGTTTTCCTAGTGTCTGAGAGTCCCACAGGCTGATTTGTATCTAGGACTCAGTGGAGCATGTAGTAAAACTCCACTCACATTTTAAACACGTTTTTTTATAGTGTCTGTCTCATAAACTTCTTGCTCTTCATCTACAATGATTGTTAGCTTCAAATGGAGTAGGGATCCTTTAAACAATTAAAGTCCATGGGCTCTTTGTCATTGCTCATGCATGACCTTCTAATCTGGCTAAATCTCAAAGGTAAAACTGTCACTGAAGTTGGTATGAATTTGAATTGCAACAGGAATATTAGCTTCATCTTTCAGTAAAACTCTCCTTACGGCTTCAACTTGATTATTGTGTTTTAGCTCTTTTTATAATCTTTTCTCTTTGTTATGGCATATCAACATAGCACTAATGTGCAAATAAATAAATAAATAAATGGAAAATTAATCCCCAAACATTGTTATGTTTTTCATTCTGAAACTAAGTGAAAAGGCCCTTCAATGAAGTATGACCTCTGTTAACAACCTATTGTAAAACAGTTGTCTTGTAAAGAGGATTTTGTTTGTATTGAATCCAGTACTTTATTCTGTAGTGGAATTCAGTGTTTATCTACAGTACATAAGGCTTCAAATCTAANAAGTAAAATGAGTGTCATGCTCACTGTGATTTTTAGATAAAGTAATCCTAAAGCATTTCTCAAAAGGTATAGATTAAATGTTCATTACGTCAATGTACTTCCTCATCAATCTGTTCTTTGTTCATCTAGACAAAGTGGTACACTGTTTCCATGTCAAACAACTACTGATTACAAATAAATAATTCAACACTGAGATATGCTGTCCACAGTGCATGAAAAAAGGAAACAAAATTGAAAAGGAATGTCAACAAATTGACAATATTAAATTTCAATCAACTTACTCTGATTGGATAATTAAAGCTTGCAATTGGTGTGAGATCAGAAAGAGAAGGGAAATGTCAACGATTCCAAAGTGTGCTAATGTTTGACTTGCCACAATTGCACAGAAAACCTCCAAAATGAACCAAAGTTCCCTAGAACGGCAGAAAAAGAAATACCACTTCTAAGACATAACAACATCAGTATTATTGTTAGTTTAACAATGAAGCAATGGAGGCCACTAATGTGTATATTTATGAGGCATTTACATTGAAACATTACTATGAAAAGAGATAATACTTTTGTCTGTTACATCAGATCCATTTTCTTTGGAATCACATCTCAGGGGCTGATATAAGCAATTTTTGAAAAACAGAAAAGAATCCCTGTAACAGACTTATAGAAAACACTGTCCAATGGGCAAGTTTTTATGCAATCTTTGCTCCAAAAGTGGTTAAATAAATCCATTGGGAGGGGGGAAAAAAAAGAGAGAGAGAGAGGAAAAAAAAGATTTATATCCATTCTGTTTGCTTACTTTGGAGGTGTTTTGGTTATATAAACACATTCCTTCATCTTTCAATGATATTTAAATGGTGGAAGTCTCTTCACATTGTTGCTACAAGATATTTTTCTTAATCAGAAATCATGTGTAACCTTTGAGAGAATGGATAAGATTGTTTTTAGTTTTGTACTGCCAGATCTTCCATGGAAGCTGTTGCTAACAGCGAGTTACTTTGTTCCTTGTCTTCCTATTTCTTACAGAAATATTTCCTGGAAACCAGACACTGACATTTCAGCAGAGATTTCTGAAAAAGAAAAGGAAAAATCTCCATGATGTTTGTGATTTCCTTATTCAAAGAATGCTTGTTTGATTAGATTCCCAGGATAAATTTGGGATTTTGTCTGGGGCTACAGAGTAAATTATTTTTCTAACTGTAATCTGGGGTTACCAAATCCCAAAGATAGATCTTAGTTGATATTTACAATAAGACTATATATTTGCACATATGTTTTGTATTGTTTTCACATTATCATATTAGTGTCATTATTAATACAATTGGATGAGGAAACAGATTTAGCTGAATAGCACTAAACATTCTATGTTTCACTTAAGCATTTATTAGGCTACTGCTAATTAGACTGGAGGTTTTCAACTATAACTGCATGTTTCAGTTTATTATACAATTAAGGATGCAATATGAATATTTCATGCTTTCATTAGCTTTTCTGTATAGAAAAAGGATTGCATCTACTACAAACAATAAAATCAGCCATCCAGATTCCGAGTGGTCCAACAGGGAAAAATCAAGTATACGTCTATATTAATGTAAATTGAAGACACATTGAAGAAAATATTGGGAACCAAACAGCTTTTCTTCTATGCCAATGTCTCCAGATGTGGAAGACAAACAGATATCAAGAAGTGGAGAAAGCAAGAAGAAAGTGAAGGAAACCAAGTCATGTAAATGTGAGTTAGGGAGAAGGAAAATGGGGAAAGCTCAGTTTGCATCCTTCTTTTGCCAATTCTAAAGATATGTTTCTCTGGCTTCTTTGCAAATACTGGGATCATAGGCAAAGGAAGTTTGAAAACACTACAGTTCAATCGGGTAGAGAGTTATGGCCCTGACCTCTGCTTGTGTCTCAAGTCAAATTGCCTGGTAGCTCAGGAAAGAAGTAACAGGGTGCTATCAAAATAACCCAGTGATTACAAGCAAGCAAACACCAGATAAAATTTACATGGCTCTTTACCACTTGGTGCTGCAGCAAAATCCAGCAGGTATGGAAGAAAACGTTTAGAGAAAAATGTGAAAAAAGGTAAACAGTAATTCTATTCACCTTTTAGGTTTTATTTCCAAAGCAAGAGAATAAAGGATAGGTTGCTAAATATTGATAAATGTTTGGGCTTCTGAATATGCTTGTGGTCTAAAATTACCACAGGTCTAGAATTATAATACCCAAGATGCAGTGAGACATACTATAGGAATCACCTTATAGACATATTTTCATGAGACAGTTGAACTATCCAAACAGTTTGTCTCCTCCCATCTTCTCCATTTTTTTCCCCGCCCTTCTTCTCCACTGTTCTTCCTTTCTACTGCCTCTGCTTCCAGCCATGTACCTGGTCCATCCTTCCTTTATTCCAGCTCTGACTCACACGTGGTTGCACACTGTTCTTCTCCATAATCTGTCTGTTACTCAGCTATAGCTGAACTGGCTTATAGTGTGATCAAATGAGCTTATCATAAGCAGCAGAAGCCTGCAGAGGGGAAGGCATGTGAGAAGGGCCTCCCTCTTTCC
This sequence comes from Chauna torquata, assembly GCA_013399475.1. Taxonomy (NCBI): domain Eukaryota; kingdom Metazoa; phylum Chordata; class Aves; order Anseriformes; family Anhimidae; genus Chauna; species Chauna torquata. The sequence goes on along the minus strand of VXAL01006802.1, from coordinate 33,781 downwards.
TTAGTGACAAACTATGCATTTGGTTATAGCCATCTCTTCAACAGTTAGCCTTGGAGATATTGATATTCCAAAATTGTCACTCTGAAGCTTCACCCGGGTCCTTATTCCCTCATTAGTAAGCACTTGTAGTAGTCAACAGTGTTTCAATGTTCTTTTGTCAAGTTTCTTAAAACAGGTTTCAAAGCTTGCCTAATACAAATTGCTTGCTGATAGTGACCCCGAGGCTACCCTAAAAACCAAATTGGTAGGATGTGGAGAGCAATTAACATGAGTCACATGCTAGGAGATTGCCAGCAGGTGGTCTGCAGGCTCTCTTAAGCAAGCCTGGGGGTGAAAGATGCAGGATTCTGCATGTATGCTTGGTCTGGAGCTTTCAGAGCAATATATGTCTATCCAAACAGTCTGAGCAGGATGGAAAGTCAGAAAGCATTACAGTTGTCTAGAATAAGTAGGAAGAACTTCCCTATTGCCCAAACTTTTGTGTGATTACTTTGGGATACATATTACCATGATATGTGTTGTGATGCATATTTCCCCAGTGATTTTTGTGCTCTATAACTGTCTTTTCTCCAAATGATGCTTCTTTTCTCTCTGCCATTTTTCTTCAGTGGTGTTTTTGTAACTTTACTACATACCCAGTCATGAGTTCAGTGATAAAAATATCCAGGGATACTATCCTTCACTCCTGAAAGGCAAGCTGTCCTTTTAACTTTGGTTGGGTGAAAAAGAGGGATCTCATCCTGTTGGGTTAGGCAGGGAGATATGGAGCAGGAATGGACAAAAAGAAATAGCCTCCTTTTTGGAAAGAGGTGAATGCCATAAATTTTTATCTTTGAGATTTCTCAAGTTCCATACTCTGTCATTTATAAAAGAATTAAAATAAATAAGGCAGGAAATGAAAGCAATGAAATGATAGTCAGAGGAGAAAGAAGCTAGAAACAAAATTTTCTTCCTAATTTACGTATTTAATGGGCTTATTTCTTTAATTCAGCTGTTATCTAGAGAGTAGCTAATATATATTATTTCTATGTTAACCATCCATACAAAATAAATCCCGAATGCTCTTTCTCGCCCTTTCCTTTTTTAGGTGGTAGAAATTACAAGACCATTCTTAGGTATTAAGAGAATAGAGAATTCCCAAGCAGTCCTCAGTTACAGCCATTGGGTTACATAGCCTTACTGCTTCCAAGATGGAGATTGATACACATATGATAGGGATTGTCATCCAGTGGTACCTGAAGCTGACTGTGTCTAGACTAAATGAGAAGAAAGTCCAGGTTCTCTCTCCCTCTCTCTTTTTTAAATGAGCTTTGCTGATCAGGATGATTTTTCAGCTGTCCAACATATTCCAAGGCACTCTCTCATCTTGTAGTATTTGCTTTAGGTCTGCTGCCTTTTAAGGGTTAAAAATGATCCAAAAATTAAGCACAAAGGAAGTGTTTAAATGCTTTCCCAAGTGGAGGCTCAATATAAAGCTTGTGAGGGTCAGAAGAGTAAGAAAACTGAGGATCCTAGAGATCCAGAATTAGCTTTTCTTGATTTTTAAAGAGGACCCTGCCATTTCAATGCAAACATTACTTACCCATGTTTTATGTGCTACACTATTTTATCTAGTTTATTTTCCGAGGGCTATTTTGTCTTGTGCTAAAAACAAACAAACAACAACAACAAAACAAAAACCAGAGCAGTTTAATGCAAAATAATTTTTAATCGATGTGCAAGTGAGAGTCAAGCCAAGTGAAAAAAATAGTTGCATGTTAAAAAGGGTTGATTTCTTTCATTCACATTATTTTAATTCACTTATCATGACTTTTCTGTGGAAATTGTTTTCTGCTTTTCTTTTCATTAAAGCTTTTCATGGATATGGGTTTCCACAGAAATAATGGTTTCATGATTAACAGAAATTCACTTGAAGTCAATAAAGCAATGTTTCGAAAAAATACTTCAGAGGTAACGCAGTTTATTATGTTCTACCAGCAGCAGAAACACCAAATTTGTATGACTATTTTTGGCAAATGGTGTATGTTTGGACTGCTCCTGAAATTTACCATGGCTGAAGCACAGAACACAAGCAAGTTGTCCCGTGCATGCACTGATGCTCTTTCTGTTACTCAGCAGCATAACCAGCATTGCAGTGTTAGACAATGTTCCCCAAATTCTTAGTCTAGAGATTAGGCCCTAATGTATATAATGTAGCTGAGATTATTGCAATATCCTTTTTTTTTTTTTTTTTCTTTCTGGTGGTGTTACCTCAGGAAATATCTGCCTCAAGCATCTTGGAAAGGAAAAAGTTAAAACTGTTCTAGCATTTTCAGATGGCTGAGTTCTTCCTAATATCATGTAAATGCTTCCATCTTCTTCTTGACTTCACAGCCGTTTCCTCACTAGAGTTACTCATCTGATCAGTCTGTGGAAAAAAAGTAAAACCAAAACATCCATCTCACAGTTGCCTTTATCCTTGAAGTGAGTTCTTGTTCGTGGTCATCAAGCATCAGCCAGGTGTTCGTCAGACCTATAAAAACTATGGTTTGTGGGAGACCTCTCTTCATTCTGTGTCCTTTCCTAGAGCATCCAAACCAGTCTCTAAATGGCTTCCTGGCTGCACCTGTGCAGCATTTTAAGTTTTGGGGCTCCAATTGGCTGGATGTAAATCTAATCTCAGGGGAAGAAAGCTTTATCTTACTTTATCCCTTAGTTCAGGCTCTAGTCTGCTTCTACTTGATTTGCAGACAGAACAGAGATAGATAAGACATAGGTATGATGTCAAATAATTTATCTTCATTTACTTGCTATCTGCCACCTCAGCCCTGTGGAGACCTCATGGGTGGTCTTTCCCTTCTTCTTGTGGTCTTGCTTCTTATGGTGTGTGGCTGTGACCCTTTTTAAGGTCAAAAATGTGACCGAGTTCATTATTGTATCAGCCATGAAGATTTGGGTTGCGTTATCTGTTTTCCAGTGTATCTTATCAAGTTGACTGTATGGAGGAAACATAACAACGTCTTAAGCTCACATCACGCTAGTTTTCCCTGACACCTTTTAGCACCTCCTTCTGTGCTGCTGAGGAAGACGAGCACTACAGGCACTCTACAGACTCTATTCTCTAAATCCTCAGACTAAATATCGAGTTAATCCTGAAAGAGAATATTATTTTTTATTCGGTGTACATGGTAAAGTTTTAGTAGCAGGGGACTGCAGCGGTGGCCTCTGTTAGAAGAGGCCAAGAGGCAGCCCTATGCTGGGCACAACCAGTTCCAGTCGGCTCCAACGGCAGCACCGCAGGGCACAGCTGAGCCCCTCAGTAGTGGGGAAAGCATATTTAAGAAAGAGCAAAATGCCACATGGCAGTGAGGAATGAGAAAAAAAAAAAAAGAAAGTGTGAGAAAAGCCCTGCAAACACCCAGGTCAGAGAATAAGGAGTGGGAGGAGATCCTCCAAGCACTGGAGCAGATAATCCCCTGAAGTCCATGGAGAGGACCACAGTGATGTAGGTATTTCCCTGCAGTCCATGGAGAAGACCACTCTGGGATGATATCCACACTGCGGCCCATGGAGGACCCCATGTTGGAGCAGTTGGATATTCCCTGAAGGAATTGCAGCCCATGGAGAGGGCCCATGATGGAGCAGGTGAAAAGTGTAAGAAGAAAGGAGTGGCAGAGAGGAACTGTTACGGACTAAGCACAGCCACCCATTTCCCATTCTCCTGCGCCGCTTGGGGTGAGGGTGGAAGGGTGGAGGGAATAGAAAAGTTGGGGATAAAGGAATGAATTTGAGCCTGGGAAAAAGAGTAATGCTGGGGTGACAGTGTTCTAATTTTTTCTTTGTCTTCTCACCATCCAAAAGTATTTTAATTGGCAATAAATTTTTTCCCAAGTTGAGTTTGTTTTTCCCATTGTGGTAACTGGTAAGTGATCTCCTTATCTTCATCTTTACCCACAAGCTTTTTCATCCTATTTTCTCGCCCAATCTGTTGAGGATGTGGAGTGAGAGAGTGGCCAGGTGGTCATATGGCAGCTGGCCACAGTCAACTCACCCCATATTTTTATGAACAAAATATTTTAGATAGATTGTATTTTTCAGTGAGACTAAAAGTTCAAGGTAGTTAGGCCACAGTCCATCTGCCAACTCTTTATAGGTAGGTGTACTATATTCACTCAAATTTGTCAGATTATTAAACAAAGGTATATATTTATGTCTTAAACCAGTGTTTCTCATTTTTATCAAATATGTCTTATTAATGGGTTTAACATGTTACACATACAGTTGTGAGAAATATGAGCTGAAAATAATTTCTGAATACCAAAATGTTGAAATGTGTTCAAATAACATTTTTGTTTAATGATGAAAAGCAACAGCAACACTTTGAACTACTTAATCTGTGCATGAAAAATATGACAATGGAAAAATGGGTAGAATGTGCATGACAAAAGATAAAATCACTTTAGGCATTTTAAAACGGATAACTAATTTTTTACCTTATACAAACTGGGAAAGAAGGTAAGATATGCATAAGAATTTACAGCGTCATACAACGTAATACGCACATGTAGTCTGGAAATTACTGGAATTCTGTGAGAATAAAAAGAAAAAAGAAGAAAAGAAACCCTCAAAGAAAATTATAACTCAGAATGAGGAGTTAACCATGCAACTTTAATGATCCTTCAAGAGGGACTGGATGTCTAAAGTTCTCCATTCTTCTTAATCCCTTTTATATGAAAGCAAAAACATTGATGTAATTAGTGTCACGCTATCAGTACACAGTTGAAAATCAGTTATTCAGTATTCTATACTAGCGTAGATGTGCTTTTTCCTCTTTTGATGCCATATGATTTCCTTGCAAACCTCATCAGTCAGTATTCACTTCATGTTATGGCAGGAGTCACTGAGTGACTGAGAGAAAGATTGGGAACTTGTGACTATTAATGTTTGTATCAAGGATTAAGGAAATGTTGAATTTCCTAGTTTAGGGCTCTGCAAACTCATTTACAGGGTCTCTGTCACAGTAGAAGCAATCTGGGATTTCATATAATCAGACCAGCTCTTTTCTATGCCCAGTCTATTCTCAGTTACATTATTGACTGCTGTAAAAAGGGCTTTAATTCAGTATTCTGATAATGCTGCTGTCATTAAACTGTAAATCAATGTTCATTGCTGCCTAGCTGCCTAGTATTTTATTATGAAAGTTTAATATAAACTTTGGATTTAAAAACCTATCTTTCATTTGAGACTGTTGATTTTAAAGTGACAGTTTTCAGGGGTAAACTAAGATTGATTTCTAAATTGCCTGTCATATATTTTATGGGTCCAGCCCTGAGGTCCTGTCATAGTTAAATCTCCTATTGACTTAATTTAAATGGAAGTCTGCAGTGCCAAGACTGCTGAAAAAATTTTGGTTGTCACTTCATCCCCAAATACAAAGTGAGGGAAGTTTCATCATCGAATATATTTATTTTTCTTGAAGAAGCTTTGCAAATTACTAATCCCAGAGAAAAATTGTTTCTAGACAAGGTGAGCAGGTGTCCAGTGTGATGAAGCACTGCTGGGGACTCCACATCTACCTGTGGAATTGTGTAAATCTGAACTCATCTGCAAGGCAGAGTCCTACTTGAACCAATGTGCATAGACCTGCTGCAAAAGGGATCGCAAAGTTACTAACACAGCCACACTCTTGTCACCACAAAGCACAACAGTATTGTATTTGGTGGGGTTACTTAGCTTCTGGCTATGCTGTTTCTAGGATGATTCAGTGTGGCCAAAACAGTAGGGATACGGACCTGATGAGTGAGTCTGAAGACAACTATGTCATGATGCTAAGTAGTCTCTGCACTGTGCCCTCTCCACAGCTGATGCACTGGGAGAGAAATCCTGGGCCAGGTGTAGCCAGCGGGAGCTCTGTTGGGAGGATCAACTGCTGTAGGAAGTGACAGGGAGATGCACTGAAGTGTTTCTGTTAAACTCAGTATCTAGTAAGTAGAAGACTAGGCTTTGGTGCTTAATGACTGTCAAGGAATGTCCTGGGAACATCTATTTGAAATTGTTTCCTGACTATCAGTGAAACAATCTATGTTTAGAGAAATTTAAAAGCATTAAATAAGCATTACAAATTGCTTCTTTGATCTGTCTTTGGTACAGATGAGAAGGAAAGTCTCCACTTAGGCCTAGTCACTGCTATGTTATGTTAAAGTCGTCCCCTTGTAGATTCTAAAGTTATCTGATGGGTTGAAGTGACAAATGGACATTTGTCAGACCAGTTTTCAAATAGCCCTTGCATAATACACAGTGTTTTGCCAGCCTCATAAAAACTGCAGTTGGGGAAAATACTCTATACAGTTAATATCACATTTTCTGATTGTTATGCTTGATGTTAACTACAACTAAGCAGAATGAAATAATTAAGAAGAGCATTGTTGCATTGCAGTCTCTCAATAGATGGTTGTTCCAGTGGGAAAGGACAGCAAGACCTTTAAGCAGCTGCAAGGAAGGAACAGCTGACAACCTTTGTTGGGTGTAAATGCGAAATGTACATTCAATGTACTTGTTTTATCTTTTGTTCTAACATCTGTGACTTAGTCTATATGCCACCAGCAATTACTTGTAGAATTCTGGTAAAGAAAATAAAATATGATTACAAGTAGGAAAGCAAATATGATGAGTTATCATGGCCATTATAGCATGAGAATACTGATCTGGCACTCTTCAAATTGCTTAACTGCACTGCAAATGCAATCAATCAGCTTTATTTGTGTAATATATTAACTCCTTTTAAATATATATTTTTTAAAAATCTCCTAACAAAATATATCCTTTATTATATCAATTCTCATTTTATACTCCTCTCTTTTGATCTCTGTGGTTCACTCTCTCTCTCAAATCCTTGTTTCTAGGAGAGCTCTCATATCAAAAATTTTGCCCCAAGCTGTTGCCACTTCATGGCTCATCTGGCAGGAAATGGAACTTCAATTGGAAGGGAGAATTTTTTTGGAAGGAAATTGGAAGGGAGAGGCTTTCATGAATGCCTCTCACAACTGAGTATCAAAATTCTTTATTCTGTACTCATTTTTGAAATAATTAAATTGGGGCAAAGAGTGAGAAGTATTTGGGTGGCTATATTCAAAATGCATTAGCCTCTGCACTGTTGTGAAGATTTCTTATAGCAGTGTATCTACTTTACCTTTCACAGTATGTGCAATAACCTTTTCTCTTCCTGTAATTACCGTCACTCCTTAATTGCCTCTCTCTACTGCTCCAAGTGTCAGATTTCCAATAGAAGGTGCTGTTGTTGAAGGAGCAATGAGAATAATAAAAGGGATTTTCCATGATGTGTGATGCACTATGGAAAGGCAGAAAAAAAGATTGAGTTACAGGTGAGGGAACAATTACTCTTAGGAAAGCATGTTTGTAGTCACCTGATGTGGGGATTTTTCAATTTAGAAAATGTTCATAGTACATTAGTAATATTATAGTTTATACACCAACGGTGTTTTATTTTTTATTTCATTTTTCATTAGTTGGGTTCACTACCAAGATCAGTGAAACTGCTGTCTCTGGGGAAAAAAAAAAAAAAAAAAAACCACAAACAAACAAAAACCCCAAACAAACAAACAAAAAACTCATTTTTGGAGCAAATTTTTTGTCTCTTGCCACTTTACTAGTGCAACCCAGAGATTGACTTATGGCCGTGTTTTGTTACAGAAAATCCTTTCTAAGTGGAGTTAGCTTTGCTACATAAAGAATAAATATCAGATGTGAAACATTTTAACCATGTAGGGTGTTCTGTTTCCCTTTCCACTGCTGGTATCTGTCACCTCTGTAAGCTATCAATGCCAAATCTGGAGTTAAAGGACAAATGCTACTTAATACTATAAAACAGTTTAATCATGCTTCACTAGACTTTAATTTGATTGATCAATATACACCAAAAATGTAGTCCCTTGTAATATTTTCCTTACCAAGACTAAAACCATAAAAATGTAATTTACTTCACCTATAAGAATTCAGGGTGTACTCTTCCTTTGTGCTTGTGCGGGCATGGTCCTTTTGATTCTGTTGGTGGTGTGGCAGAGTAAAAAATAAATGTAGGTGATATTTGGCATCATCAGAGGTCTCTGATATAAATATTCTATCCACAATGGTCCAATCATGCCACCATTATTCATGGAACATTTACTACATTGAACAAGTAATCCCAATGGCATTACAATGGGATTACAAAACAAACAAACAAACAAGCAAAAAAGAACAACAGTGAACCTGAGAACATCCAATAAAGCCATGCTGACTTTCATCAGATAAGTTAATCAGGGACTTAATGATATCTTTGCATGCAGATATAGTTCAAATATTAGCAAAATGAAATCTATTACATATTGCAGTGAAATATACCATTGCTGGGCTGGGCTTGGTTTCTGGCAAGCAAAAGATGCAGTTACTGTATGAGCCCAGTGGCACTTTGTTTTTTACAGGCTTCAAATTACATGGCACTGTGAAGGTGCTGAGAATAACTTGGCAATTCCTGAGAGAAAAAAAAAAAAAAATTAAGAAAGGCTTTTGTGTTGTGTATGTGTGTGTGTGTGTCGGAACCATTTAGGACATTTAACATTGGTTAGAAAAAGAATATAATTAAAAAAAAATATAATGAGATAAAACTGTTTCAGAAAATACAGGAAGAATAGTTCTTGTATGACTGAAAATTGGTCAGCCAGGAGGTATGAGAATGGATTCTAATGAGCATACTATTACACCAAGCTTCATACACAACTGTGAGAGAAATTTCAGTGAGGGAACAACTGCAGTTTGATGTCTAAGTTTCCCCAGGGGACATACAGACTGACAGAATGTATTCATACTGCAGTTGAGATTCTCAGAGAATTGATACTACATCTAGTACTGAATCTCAAGAGCTCATGAAATCCAACGCCCTTCACTAAATCACCCTCCTAACTGCAGCTATATCTAGACCAACATAACAACTTTAGTCTGACCTCTTGAACACAAATGAGTTAGCTATTGTAATCTCCAGAAAGACTTGAACATTTTTTTTTTTTTTTTAAATATTCAGCTCCCACCACAACATTTTAAGGCCATGCCTACAGTGAATATACCTTCTGAGCATCTCCATCCAGTACTAAACTTGTCTGTGTGTACATGCAGGTACGAACAGTACCTTTAGCAGGCAATACATAAAAGGAGCGCATCTACATTAGCTGTTCACTGCACAGGAGTGGTTCCTCTCTGTTGTGTGAATTTGCTTTGTGTCTATACCTCAAGTCATGAGATATGTCCTTTACGACACCACTGCCATGCTCAAAGTGTTTTCCTCCATTTTTGGTCCAAGGCTGTAAACAGGGCAGGGTACCACTTAGGGAGAGTAGTAACCATGCTATGGATGCAAGGTCCTTTTGCAGTTGGTGTTCTTTGCATGCAAGGTGAGAACCCAGTACCAGTACCTAGTACCATGGGAACTTCATTGCCACCAAAGACATAAAGTGGACATCCTAGATCCACATCAGATTGCAGTGAATCAAATCCCACTTCACAGAATAACAGAATGGTTGAGGTTGGAAGGGACCTCTGGAGATCATCTGTTCCAGCCGCCCCTGCTCAAGCAAGGCCACCTAGAGCAGTTTGCCCAGGACCGTGTCCAGACGGCTTTTGACTTTTTCCCTCTTTGTACTAAACTTGTTCCCTGTTTGTGCTAGATCACTCAGCAATGTAGGTACACCTTGTGAGTCAGCTGCTAGGATAATTTTCTGATTCATGGAAAATAAAACCTCTATTTTAGATTTTCTCCTCATTTTTATTTATTTGCATTACATCATTCATATTGCAGTACCAGTTATAAGACATAAAACAGAGACCCATTAAGGCAAATATTGCATGCATCACAGTGCCTTCCCCTTAAAATTCCACAAAAGATGCTATTAGAGTAGGCTGTCATTTCCAATGTCCGCTTCATGAAACCCTCTTGCATAAGGACAAGGAAGCAGGTACAGGACATAATCATATCTTTCTTGGTATGAAACTGGAGTGTAGACTGTCCATCAATGTTCTCACAGGAACATGGAGATTTTCCTTGCTTAGTAGCTTAAACTCAGTATCTACCTACAACTGCTTTCCATTTTACTTTCCCTTCATGTCTGCTGTATTTCAGGTAGGAAAAAAAAAAACAATGAGAGTGACACCAACTGACCTTCTCTGGATACAATCTCTGCATGCTCTAGAGACTGTTGCTCTACTAGTGTTGGAGAGTTGCAGTAGCCCAATGCTTACAAGATATTAATAGCTTGCTTTGATAGATCTCTATTAATACATTTTTTTTTGATTCAGACTACAGTTTTACCAAGCCTGACAAATGTTTATAACATTTATGATTTAATTTTATCTCTAGCTTTATTGTAAGTAGATATATAAACTGAAAAATCAAAACTATGCACTCATTTCTCTGCTTTTGTGGTTTTCCACTCAATGGTTCTAGCAATAGAAGCTAAAGTAGACTTTATGTGAATTTATTACATATTTCATCCAAACAAAAAACATATGTACAGGTTTTTCAATTCATTCTTAGACTTGCCTTTGATTTGATATGAATCATGCACCAAAAGTGGGCAAGTACAGAAGAAGAACTTAGAGTAGATATGTTTTTCATTCTGGAAATGTTAAGAATATTAACTTTATAAGAAAAGTACATTAATTTTCAGGCAATTATTTTAAAATAGGCAACCTAGATAAAAGGAGGTCCTGTCTGAAGGGCCTGTCAGAATATACAGGATGAAATTTATTTTTATTAGGACATACAGCATAGCAATAATTTACTAAAGGATCTGGCCAACCTGTACAAATTGATTTCTTGGCTCAGAGGATAAAAGAGGAACTAGCACTTCTCCACGTGTGTCTCCGTAGTTGCATTGCCTACTGAAACTGAAGGTGTATCTTTTCAAGTCCTCAGAAACCTCTTCCAGGTTGCAAGACCTGAAAATCATTCTGTCAGTAGAAAACTTAATAAAGCAGGTGGGAGAGAAACGGTGATCAGGAAACAGGGAGCAAGAAACAAGAATAATATAAAAAACGTATTAGTAGAAACAAGTTGAGGAGAAACCTGAAGATCTGGTCCAGATTCAATATAAGGAGAATAGCCTAGAAGCTTCAAGGGCAAAGTAGTGAAACAGACTCTCAAATTCAAAACGGCAGTCCTGCAATTCCTTATTCATCTGCTAGCTCACCACAGACACCTAAGCTCCATAGATGTCTTACTATTTTCTTAATGTGAATTCCCAAGGTATTATAACAATGCTACTCAGAAAGACAGAATGAGCTCCTGCTTTGGACTTAAATCCAACAGTATTTCTCTGGCAAAGAGTTCAGGCCAAGTGGGGCCTGATCAGACACATCAGTCCCTAGAACGGTAACACATCAGTGGTCAAAGTGACACCTGAACTTGCAATTGCAGCCTCTGTATTCTCTTAACAGATGGCTAAAGGACATGGTGGGATAACACCCTGAGGATCCCATTCCTTTAGACTAGCACAGTCCCATTTCTTTAGACTAGCTGTCTAATGAGAACCTTTGCTTAAGCTTCAGGTGAGTGCATGTTCCTTTCTCAAGATTTTGTTACTTTCTGTGTTTATCCTTGTAATTCCTTTTTCTGCAGACATTTGTAATTCTCCTTTTTATTCAGCTGTCTCTAAACATACAGTCAAAAACTTTGTCTTTCTGTGTATGAGCACAGAAGAAATTCAATGCCCTCCATTCCCTGTTGGACACTCAAGAAGATGCAAAACTAAAAGTTTAAGTAGTACAATATTAAAGTTACAAACATTTCGTTCCTTGCAGAACTCATCTTTCAAGTCCATTCCTTTAGTTAGGTTTGTTTAACAGATGATATGAAGGATGTTACAGAACAGGAGGTTTGAGAAGATATGCTTCTCTCAATTTCATCCTTTCTTCCTGTTTTGTCTGCTGGAATGGCTTTTACTTGTTAGATACAGGCTTCTGTACTGCAGTGTGATGCTTCAGCAAAAGGTTGGTAAGGGCAGAAAAAACAAAATTCAAAATCTGCCGAATACATGGGGTTCTGAATATAGCTGTTACTTTTGTTTATCACTACCACTTTTGGTCTAAATGCAAGAACAGATGCAGGGTGTTTCCAAAATCACAGTATATCTGTGTGCTGCTGAGCTGAAGCTGCTGATTCATTTCAGATTTTAAAAGATGGTTTTGAAGAGTTTTCTTTCATGGCAGAGTTCTAACTGACTTTATCTCTTTGCTTCCAGAAATCCCACTGTGGCATGGATCATCCATCGTGTATGCAGTGTGGGAATCTGTATATCTCAGAAGGCATAAGCACGTGAGAAATACCTGAGCTACTTTAAAGCAGCTGCTATGGCTTTACGACAATCTCTGCAGAGGGCCCCAGGAGCAATACAGCTATGTTAGTGCAGTGGTGTGCTGCACGAATTTTCTTACAATGGCGAAGTAGCTGGGGAGATTATTTTAGGCTGAGTGCTTCCTTGACATAGCTATAATATTTCCAGTTGTGGGTTAAACTTATTCCGAAAGTGGTGCTTCACAAATCCTGCCTGAAATGAAACCGTAGTCAATGTCTTCTGTTGGCATGTTGAAGAGGTCTTTCATCCATGAAACCTGGAGCCCTTTAGAGACAACCATATTTAGGTGTTTCACACGTAATCCCATACTAGAGCACATTTACTGCTTTGATCCAGTCTACTGACCTTGAATCAGAGCAACTTAACTGACATTGGTCTTCAGGGTCCCGAGCAGCTCTTAGTTATACAGCAGCCAGGAACACTAAGGTACTGTGAAAATTAAGCTACGTTCCCTTTATCCCAAACAATTTTCTCATGTCAGCAATAGGAGTGTAGCTGGTAGGACCTACCGTGGAAGAGCTCCACACTAGAGCAGGGTCGGCTGGCTGTTTGCGTGAGCATCTGAGCTGTGTTTTTGACAGTCCTTTTTCATTGCTGTTTGTTTGTGGGAGACGATCTTCTCAAATGTTCAGTAAGAGAGGTCATGCTACTGTAAAATGGCAAAAGCACTGATTGCTGCAAAATAACAGTTGTAAAATGCATGGTCTGGATTGTACTTGGACTGTGAGGGGAGTGAGGTGTTTGAAGAATTAAATGAAAGAATCATCATAGAATCATTTAGGTTGGAAAAGACCTCTAAGGTCATCTAGTCCAACTGTTGTCCTAGCACTGCCAAGTCTACCACTAAACCATGTCCCTGAGCACCTCATCTACATGTCTTTTGAATAACTCTGGGGATGGTGAAGGAAGCAGGTAGAGTGGTTTAGCAAACTAATGCTTTTATCCATAAGACCCTTCAGGCACTGTGACACTGTGATGCTGCCAATTCTTTGTTAGGATGAAAGAGAGGAAAATCCAAAATTCTGAACAAGGAGTGACTCCACAATATAAAGTTTAAGCAGTAGAACACAAGCATTTAAATAAATCAGAAAAGCCATTTCAAAAGCTTCTCTGATTACAGAAGAAAATAAAGCAAAAATTTGCCCTACAGCCTTAACAAGCTCACCATGTATAAGTAGAGCAATTACTCTCTGTCTTCATTTGCCATATAGGCATAAAGGATGTCATGCTATTATATGTGACTTTGTTGATAAACAATAGTGAATGCTGAAGACACACCCAGGCTTTCAATCTGCCATTGAACTTTTGACATTTGTACTCCCTTCGATTTGTTCAGTCTGGTGTTAACAAACATGGTTGGGATGACAACATACTGTAGGCAAATCATAGGCTTCAGAACACATGCAAATGTTTTGTTTGCAAATAAACACACAGGCCTTCCAGTGAATAAAGGCCTGCGTCACTGAGTTTCCCTCCAGGAAGCTGGCAAGGCATTGACAGGGATATGTGGGCACAGTCTCATTTGTAAATGCTCGTATCTGTTGCTATTTATGTTAGAGTAAAATAACTACAATGGATTTAAGAATAGAGCACTACTAAATAATGCATGTTATTTGTACAAGAATAATGATCACTGTGTCCTGGTGTAGGACTCCAGGTTATCTGAAAACTTACCTGAAATTACAGTGAGAAAGTTCTGTGATTTCTGTGTATTTTGGGTTGGGCTATCTGTAGTTCAGTGCTACTGTTACAACAGACATACACTGGACAACAGTTGGGGCTAAATGCCTTTTGGAAGTCCCCAAACTATCTAGCAGTTTCTATACAGAAAGGATTCTTGTACTGATGGCTTGCTAGAAGTGATTGAGGATTTGTGATGATGCTGTCTCCAGCCCTAGCCTGGGACAGATTAGTTGAACTTCATTTGATTTTGTTCCACACCCTAGGAGGTGTTTAACAGCAAAAATTTCGGGGGCCAGGCTCTAAAGGCATACTTTCCTTTCACCAAGCTGTTTCATAGACCAATAAATTGAACTTCTATTTTGGTAGCTTCTGACCAATTCCAGGCAGTGACATGAATAATAGCAATTGTTTATTAAGACTTCATATTGTTGTTGTAGAACAACATTTCAGTATCAGGTCTCAATCCCTTTTCTCTTAGAGACTTCTACTGGTGAGATAATGACAGGGTGAGGGACAAAGTCGAAGGAACAAGAAGGAAAACCTGATTCGAAAAGGAATTTTTTTTCAGAACTCCACTTTTGGAACAGATTTCAACTGTAAGATTCTAACGGGTTTAGTAGAAAACTCCAAATCTTATGCTGATGATGCTTACTGGGTTTGACTCCAGCCACTTACCACTTTGTCCACTGTCCATTTTTTTTCTTTCATGTAGTACATAATTACTGAATGCTAGCAATTAATATTTAAGGGATAGATGTTGCATTCCGATTGGATTTATAATTACACAGGCATTTGACAATAGGTTTGCAGACTAGATTTAGATTAGTATTCAAGTGAACTCACTCAGAGTCATGGAAATCACGCTGGAGACTTCATGCAAACAATGTTTCCTATGAATCTGCCAGTATTTTCTGGCTTAAGTCTATACTGGAAATACTACAAATATTGTCCTTTTATTTATTTATTTATTTCCTTGCAGGCTTAAATTTCCTCCATTCCCAACTGAATATGGCAATGTTAAAAGAATAGGGTGAGCCAAAGGAATCTCCACCCTGACAGTCATTACAGTGAAGTAGTAGTCACCATGTTTGGAATTTGGTTTTACCATGAAGAAGCATAATTCAAAACACTGTGACTGTACTGAAAACTTACTCAACAGGCTTTTTCCCACAGTATTTGTTCCAGAGACAAGCTTCCTCTTCCCTATGGCTGCTTTCATATCCCTTGTATTCAGGGTGGATCTCACCTGTTTCAGCAAGTCAGCAACCTTCAGCATCCCCCTAATAGGCTGCAACTAGCTATCACAGGTTGAAATATGCAGCCAAACATTCCTGTGGTTTTTCACCTATCAGGCAAAGACTGGGCCTCACTGGAGGCCCAAATTAGGGCAGAGTTTGTGTGAATTTTTTACTTTATCAAGTCCTAACTCAACAGTGTATAGGGTTACACAAGTTCTGAATGATTATTTTTTCCAGATGAACTTATCAGATGTTCTCTCTTTTGGCACAATCCCCAGACCTGCGAGGTTATTCCATGCCTCAGGTTCTGTGGGACAGCAGCACTTGTTTTTTTCGCACAAGCTGAAGTGAGTACTATCATGAAAAGGAAATGTCGACTCCCTGAACATCCATAACCACAAGTCTGACCCTTCCTAAATGCAGATAAACTGTCCAGTTTTCCAGAAGCCCAGGGCTGAGCACCAACCACCGTGAAGTCCTAGTGTCCTTCTAGGATGAGATTTGGGTATGCCCCATCCCCCTGCATGTCCTGGCTTTCTTCAGAGATTTGGGAGTGTGGTCAGGAGGAAAACTCTAGTGTGTCTCACTGGGTCCCCCAGCCCATTCCTGCAGGGTATCAAGGTACAGTTTAGAGACAAACACAGAATCCCAAACCATAACCTGGGTCATTAACGGTTATGGAGAACTAGCTAAGTCATAAGTTTCTTTTTTCCTAAGAAAATCCTCTCTAGGAAACTGTTTTATCACCCGACCATCATAGTGGCTAAAAACAGTCCTTGCTTCTAAATGTTTAAACTGGATACAGTCAGCGTAAAAGTACTTGGAATAGGTTCAGGCACATGATGGAAACAAACAGCATCTCTTAGGTTACTATGGCAGCAGTACCAGTTAGTCACCTGTCCTTTCCATTGGCCTCTAATAAATTTTTATACTCTGTCTAGTTATTTGTGGAAATACCCACAACCACAATTCTTCTCTTTACAATTCATTATTAACTTACCTCAAGGAGCCAACCTCTCCAAAAGCAGAAGAACTGACAAGAGAGGAGTCTGTACCCTTCACTGCACCATTGCCTGCAGACTGTGGTTTGCTCTGCCACACAAAATGAGCAGGGGTTACATTCCTCTGCATTTTAGTTCCTGAGAAGCCATGGAAACGCAGAGAACTTCTTGCTATTTCACCTGTAGCTCTCCTGTGCTCTTTACTAGTTTGTCCTTTTAACAAGTAATACTCTCATGGGATCCCTGTGGTGGTTTAACACCAATGGGCAACTGAACTCCACCACAAACGCTCTCTCACTCCCCCTCCTCAAAGGGAGAAGGGAGAAAGAAAGTATGATGGAAAGAAAAAGGCTCATGGATCGAGATATGGATAATTTAATTAAAGAGAAAAGAAAGAGAAAAACAAAAACAAAACAAAACAAAACAAAACAAAACAAAACAAAACAAAACAAAACAAAACAAAACAAAACAAAACAAAACAAAACAAAACAAAACAAAACAAAACAAAACAAAACAAAACAAAACAAAACAAAAAAAAACAAACAAACAAAAAAAAAAAAGAAAAACAAGCAAAGGCCAGTAGAAGCAAAGAGAGAAGCAAAGAGAGAGAAAAAAAATATTATTCTCTCCTTCCCATCAATGAGCAGTCTTCGGCCACGTCCAGGGAAGCAGAGCCTCAATATGTGTCACGGTTGTTCAGGAGGACAGACATCTTCACAACAAGCACCCCCCTTCTCCTTCCGCTTTCCCAGCTCTTACTGCTGAGTGTGACACCACATGGTATGGGATATCCCTTTGGTTGGTTCAGGTCAGCTGCCCTGGGGATGTCCCCTCCCAGCTGCTGCCCACCCCAGCCCACTGGGTCTGGGGGTTTGGAGAGTCTGGGTGCTGTGCCAGCGCTGCTCAGCAGTAGACACAGCACTGGTGTGGTATCAGTGCTGGTCTAGCTACAAGTGCAGAGCACAGCGCTGTGTGGGCTGCTGTGGGGAAAGTTAACTCTATCCCAGCCAGACCCAGCACAATCCCAAATCTCATCTGGGTACAGGAGAGAGAGAACGATATGGTCAGTATTTATACTAACAGGGAGAACCTTATCCTCGTGATTGATGCTTCATGGGGTTGAAGCACAGCAACTCAGCAGACAGCTGTTGACAGCCTTACTGCATGCCCCTTCCAATGGAGAGGACTTATTACAGAGTTTAGAGTGAATATGAAGCCAGAAATCCTGCCCCCTGCCTTATTTTTTTCAACATTTTTTATTTTCCATTACAATCTATTCAGGATGAAGGACCTTATTTGAGCCCAAGAAAGCAAACAGGGACCTTTTTGTTGATTTTCATGACCTATGGTGTGGTTTGCTGGAGATGTACAAGAACCTTCCACCACTGTTTTTTTCCTTCAAGTGCATTCTTGAGAGTTTGGGGGTTTTTAGTAGCCCTATGGTATTACTTATCAGAGCTTTGTTTTCAAAATATAAAGTGTTTTAAGTGTTTTGTTTTTGTTTTTGTTTCTTTCTTTTTTTTTTTATTAGTCTGTTGGGTTTGGTTTTGTTGGCATTTCTGGTGTCTGCAATGCAACACTTTTCTAAGGAAAAAAAAAAAAGTCAGTACTTTAGAGAGATATTCAACTGAATATCTAGCCAAAGAGAAGTAGATGTTTTCTTTCAGTGTTGTTATTTAGCTACTCAGAAGACAATATTACAGTATAGCATTTTTTTGGGCTTAGGCCTTTCAAAATTTTTGTAGGCTGTTGAAGTTGTGCCATAACGCTCTGCAAATATTCAGCTAAGGTTTATGAGGAAGTTCTTATTAAGGAAATTGTTTCCAACTTTTGTATTTTAACTATTCGATTTTCACATTACTGAAGATCGTTAAGAGATTTTTTATTATTATTTGTCTTTAAACTAATTTGGATACAAAATAGATAAAGCAAAAGAGCAGTAATAAGACTTTGATGTAGTTAAAAGGTCTTCAAAAATTATGACATCAAAACCTGATCTGAAATGATAATTTTCACTAGTAATGAATTAGATTCTCAGTTGTTCATGAACATGTTCACCAGATGCATATGTCTTGTAAAACTATTTATTAGATAGTTTCAAAGAATAATTCTCATAGTTTAAGTTGTGGGCAAATATCTTTTTTTTTAATGAAAAATTGTTATTTTTATTTGAAGTGGTGCTTAAGTATTTTTTATTACATAGTTAAGGCACACAACATGATCTTCTGGCCTCTCATTGGCAGAAGAGACACCAGATTCTGTTCTTCCTCTGTATCTTAAATAGCAATCAATAGATATATTAATATTGGAAGGAGTCACTGCGTGTTTTTCTAAGTGCTTTTGCTGTGTTATCAGGTTGCTGTTTGCTCAGTGGGTGTTATCTTGCCATGGTCTATTATCGCTAAATTCACTGCTATTAGTAGGTGTTTTCTTTCTTCCACAGGAAAAAAAAAAAAAAAANAAAAAAAAAAAAAAAAGGTGCTATTTTATTGCTTTCCTTATGCTTGCTTCTGTCTTAGGGAAATCCTTCTTTAATCTAAAAGAGGTACCCTGCATTTGCGGTGTGAGAAGGCAGACACCCTCGGTTTGCAACATGATGGCACAGGATCTACAGTGAACTGCGCTAGCACTCGTCTCCTCCATGCTGTAACTGATATTATAGAGCCTGTCAATAAAAGAAACCCCTCACCCAAGTGAAAGAAAGGAGCATTGGGGAAAGCCCTGTGTGAGAATCACAATTATCCAGCTAAGGACCTGCCTATAGGAGGAGATAAAATGGGTCATAGTTAACCTCCAAACTGCTCTGTGTCCCCTTGGGAATGACTCATATTACCATCCTACTTTAATAAATGATGTGGCAGAGCAGGTGCCCCCATTTCCCCAAATTGCACCAAATGCAGCTTTTTATAAGTTAACAAGACCTATTTTAAACACACAACATTTTACTTTAATACCATCCCTGTTTAGGGTGTAAATAAAGGACAGGAAGCTGTGAGAAAAGCTTCGTTATTTTTGGAGGTGGTAAATAATAGGAGAGACAGGGAAAGAAATCAGAATGATTTTTAGCTGAAAAGGTATTATATAAGAAATAACACATACTTCAGTTATTCACAGAGTAATTATTATTAACTTACAATGAGGGAAAAAATTTTAAAATATTTTAAGAATTCTGCCAGGATTCATAACTTGGCCAAATCTACTCAGCAGAGGAGCTTAGCTAATAGTATTCTCAAGTTAATGGACATTTCCTGATATTTCTGACTGGAGGACTGCCACGAAAGGCTCAAATAAATTGACAGAGAATTTTGTTCAAGAGATCTGGTGTAGACATTTTATGATTTAATTTTGAATATATTTGCACTCCTTTTTGTTGTTGTTGTTGTTGTTCATGTTTTTCACTTTCAAAATATTTCAAAAATAGTAAGCAAAAATGAAATCTATTATGTTACATTTTCAACTGGATTGATAACATTTTTAATTGTAAAGTTATGCCCTATGTGCACATGTAGACAAGTGTATAGAATTAGTGATAGATATTAGCTCTACCCAATGACTCCTTTTAATAATGGGATCTTACCAGGATCACAGTCACCCTGATGTGATTACTATGTTCATTGTTTTACAGACAATTCTTCAGTGAAACCTTTTTAGACCTAGAGAGCACCTACAGCAGTAAGAGTGAACTGTTAAGGTCAGGCATAAGTTATGTGCACCACTTAAATTCGGTTTAAGTGCTATTTAGAGTACTGGATGTTCGTGCTGACCTTCTGTGCAAGGACGAGACAATCTTTGCAAACAGTTGCTCGGTTTACTCCAGGTCTCAAAATAGCTGTTATAAAGGGGTCATCCAATGTCTGCAGAAAGCTCAGCTCTGTAATAATGCATGTCAACAAGCGAGCACATGTGTATGCACACACATACACACAAAGACAATGGGCCTGAAATTCAGCTTGTCTGGGGTATTTTCGTACTCTGTAATAAAAGCTACTGTTTCAAAGGATTTCTGTGCTTTTTTGTTCTAAGGGCAGATGGTTTGAGCGGAGCAGTCTATAAATGAATTGGTGGTGACCAACACTGGGCACCATTTATTTACTTTCTGTTTATAAACCTTAATGTTTGTTTTCCATGCATTCTGCTGCATGAGATGATCACTAAGTACAAGAGTTCCTTTAAATTAGCAGTGACTGTGGTTTGGCTCTTCTTAACAATGTAAATTTATAGCTTGATTGAAGATATTCCAGACTCTGCTGCCTATTTTTTTTTTCTTCTTTTTTTTTTTTGTTTGTTTGTTTGTGTGTATCTTTATAGAACTGATGTTGATTTTGAGTATCTGACTTCAAAAGTAGGAAACAGTAAAAGAAAACAAAAAAGAAGAATCATGGTTTATGTGGTTTCTTAAATTCAACATACAACAAATGAGTAAAAAGCCAAGTCACGCTATAAAGCAAAATGCGGCAATCATTTGATTTGGTGCTCACCTCCTGGTCCCTGTATTATAGATTTCAACAGCTATGTCCACAAAATAATAAAGGCAGAGAAACACAGCATTTCTGAACATGCGTTTAGACAGTCAAATTTCAATTCCAACCTCTGCTGCTGACAATACACTCTGACCTCCAAATCACCCTCCCTCTCTCTGTCTGGAATCACCCCTAAATCATCTTTGTCAGAGCAATGGGTGACCTAATAGCAAGATAATGCTCTGTGGGATGACTGTACATGTTCTAGCATAATTCTCAACAGCAGGAAGATGTGCTGCAACTTCATGGTGGATGCTTAGAGCTGCGTTGATGAAGAGCAGACAATATGAATGCTGATAGAAGACAGTCTAACCCCTGTCTAGTGAGTGAGTGACTCAGAGATGTTCTGTGAAGGAGTCAACAGTATTTGTGTAGATTAAGATGGATTTGTATGACCACTTTTCCCACTGCTGTTTTTTGCAGAAAGTAACAGTGAATTTTTAGTGAATAGAAGAAGGGAAGAGAACTCAAGCTCTGAGAATGGGGTCATTATTTCCTGCAGTGGTGTCCAGCTTGTAACTGCTGCTAGGGATGCACCTGGTTTCCATGGTGTTTGCATGTTATGTGACTGCCTTAGAAAAGGAGAAGTGATCAGGTAGCAGCTCTCATTTTCTACAAAGCCAGCTGCGATGTCATCAGAGTGTTTCTGCCAGCAGATTAGAGGATTCCAGTTTGGAGGGGGCTTTCAGGGCAGAAAAGTTTTTTGCCCCAACTCATCATTCTACCCCAATCTCACTGAACTTGAACCCCCTATTCCTTCTACCCTCCATGTGCCCTGCTTCTGAGGAGGCAGAGGAAAGAAGTTGAGCCCCTTTTGTCATTCAGTTGGGTGCTGATTTTCCTACTTCAACTTCTTAGTTTCAAGTGTGGAGAAAATACCTTGATTTTAAAATACCCTGTCTCTGTGGAAGGAGAAACTGGGTGGTGTTTGTTCCATGGAGTGCTGTAACCCAAGGAAATCTAGGTCATATTTAGCACTGAAATGTCTGCTGCAGCTCTGAGTGTTTATAGGAGGATGGGTCTTAGTTCAGAACAGCACCTAAAAAGCATTTAGCAAGCGTATGCTAGTCCAGTAGCAGTCCAGAGCTTGTGTTAGTCTTTAGCTTTTGGGGCTCTTGAATTATCTGTCATTTTTTACAAAACTTATGGCCTCCTGAAAACAAAACAAGCAGTGGCACTGGGCAGCTAAACATTGTAACCACAGCTGTCTAATTTGAATCCCTCTCCAAACATACAGACATACAAACACCTTAACGAAAGGTAACAAGTGTGTCAGCTGACTTACAGTCACTGTTTACATGTATGCTCTTCGCCTGTGGCAAATGCAAGATAATACAAGTGATGTCAGCTCATTTCTTTGAGTACTCTAAATAAAATGCCAGGATCATCCCCTTCTTAGAAGAAAACTTGAGTGTCATCTGGAAGCCCTATAATGCACCTTGTTCTGTTTTTGGTACTCAGAAGTACCAAATACTAACTACAATACCAAGTTTTAGGTACTTAGTCATTTGTGGCATCCCCAGTGATGAATCAAGTACTTTTATACTTGATGATATATAAACAAGCTGTTTATATCATGTGTGTGGTAAATTCAGTACTTAAAAATGGGAACCATAAAACTCAGGTCACTAATCTAGCTGCCTAAACTATAACGAAGGGAGATTCTTAATACTCTGGCCACAAAGATGTGCCTATGTTTGAAGTGCGGGGAAATGCCTCTCTCCACTCAATATTCACACATTTGTAAACTTTTTTCCTGGAGTTAGGAACCAAAGCTGGCCTCACCACACTTGGTCAAACAAAGAAGAGGTTCGCTCAGACGATGTCAACATCTGCAACTAATACAATACAATGAATCTGGACAGTAAAAAAGCTGCTGCTGAAGCCCTCAAAGCTATACGAAATGTTTCAGGGGTTTACTTTGGCCTGGCTGTCACCTGGCTCTGGGTGCTGTGTGCTCATTAGTGGTGGCAACACACTGGGCATGCTCCTGGGGGGTCTGGATTCAATCTAGTTTCATCTGAAAGAATCCAGATTGTGTACTTTGAGAAAGCTTCACGATGTGAACCAAGGTATGGTGAGGATGATTGAGAGATTCACTTCAAGAGCACAGTCGTGATCTGAACTAAACAGCTAAAGTAGGTGTAACCTTAATATCCCAGTGATTAGAGCAGCTGGGTTTGAGAGGCTCATACTATTTTTGTAGGTGAACATTGAAAACAAACAAACAAACAAACAAACAAAAAACATCCAGAATCCATTTTCTAGTTTCTAGATACTTGTGGGTTCCTTCCAACTGCTTGCAGATCCTTATGGGTCCCTTCCAACTCAGGATGTTCTGTGATTCTAAGGAACAGATGAGCTATTCTGTTACTGGTGATTCACAGATTGCAGATTTTCCAGTTTCTTCCTGGTTCACCAGAATTCCTTTTTACCCAGTATTTCTACATAACCGATGTTTATTTAACAAACATGACCACAGGTTTGACCCCATGAATACATGAAGCTCATATTGAATCGTATTGACTCATTTTTGATAAAATTAGGACATGCTACTCTGAAATAAATTTCAGCTGAGGCCCAAGACTGTCCTTATCAATGGTCATGTGCTGGAATTATATATACAGTTTTTGAATACAGAACTATTCCTTTTCATGATTCTTCAGTTTTCTTTGCATAAGACTGTGTCAGAGATTGCTACCTTGTGCACATTCCCTAAGTTAGAACAAAATTACTGTTTTCTGTTGCACAGAGTATCTCATAAACTGGCCAGTGTATATGTGAGCGCTAGCTTTTCTGTCTCCAGTGGGGTTCAGAAGCACAGGCATAGCACTGTTTCTGAACTGTGTTACCAGCAGCAGAGCACCTCTGCAAGGATGCCTGTGCTAGGCTATCTCTTGCTTTCCTAGTGTAACACTTTTTTTGCTCACACAAAAATCCGTGGCACCTCAAAGCCACTTCAGCAGTTATGGTATTCATGCTTTAACTCCTAAAAGGATACCCTATAAACTGCAGTCCCTCACAAACTAAAATTCTCATAATTTGTTCTCTTTCTCTCCTTCTTCCTTTCTCCCAAACCTTTTATGGGTCTATTACTGGAGGAGATGGACAGGACCAAAGGCTGGGAAAGCGCTTAGTTGGGTACAAGCATGGGAAAAAACTTTAGTCAGCACCTTCATCTACATCAAAACCTACAAGAAAAGCTAGCCAAACCAACAAGGTAGAAATGCAACCTGGAAGTGCTTTATGTAAATCTCTGGAAGTTGGTTTGTTTGTTTTTCTCCCTTAAAAGAGTGTTACTTTCTAACATTCACAAATACAGATTTTCTGTAAACAAAATCAGATGATATTTCTTTCCAACATTTTGCAGCACCTTTTTTACCAGCCCTGCACTTCTCATTTAGTTGAAGTGTCAGACACAATTTTAGTCTACCAGCCAGACTTTTTCATTTTAATATATTTTTTTTTCTGATATATTAGAAGGGAAATAAAGGAGTGGTGGGTACAAAATGTAACAGACTTAACGAAATGTCTAGTACTGTAGTATCTGAACTTTTTTTCCCATGTTTTTAATTTCTTCAGTTTACACTGTACTAATGATCTACTATTATATTAATAGGAATAATTTAAGTGTGAAATCATTTATGTAACAGCATTTATGAATCTACTCGAGAAGATTTCTTGTATATTTATTGTTGTAGAACCTCCCTGTCAGGAAATTAGTAGCCAGGCCTATCCCATGTGAATGCATGATCATTCACACAAAGATTAAAACACCCTGCTTTAGCATGGATATATGAAATTTTATCTGAAATAATTATCTGAGGTGCTGGTCTTGATTTCCTAGAAGGCTGGTTTGAGTTAAATTCTTCTCTTGTAGGTACATGGGAGTTGCATGTTTACATATGTAACTAAAGGAGGAGTTCTTGGCAATTTAGCACTCATCATGCTGTTTTGCAGACTAATGCTAGATATGCTAGACATAAGCATATGTTAAAAAATGTCAGTATGGAGTCCAAAGTGAAAATATCCATCTCTTAATTTCTTGACAGATCTCTGCACAGTATAGAAAGGAAAGTCAAGCTCCAGCCATGATCCTGATACTCTGTGAATAAGAACATGTTAATTTATGAAAAGGGTAAAAAATACACCCTTTGTGGAGTACTCTGTGGCAGTACAATGAAGGAATATGTTCAAAACTTCCCAATAGATCGGCTGTTCTATATCATCAGCTAGCAAGAATGTGTTAATTGGGTCTTCCAGGAAAAGTAAGTATAGGTCTTAGTTTTAATCCTCAGGTCTGCCGTCTGCAAAGATAGGTGGGTATATGACATTCAGTCCAAAGTCTTTGCAGTTATTTTTCCTAGGCTGTTGGTTTAGTTACATCATTTGGCATGCTGAGATAGCTTAAATCAATTTTTCTCCGAGTACTGACTCTATTCTGTCCCCTCCTTTTCACTGGCACGATCAAGACTACGCACAGAACGCCTGTGATACACTGCCACCTGTGATGTTACGAGTTGGCACACACACACTGCTGTGGTGTAGTGTCCTAAGAAAGTATTAGTACCAGATAGGTTTGTGTGTGATCAATGGAATTAAGAAATATTATGAAGAGAGTCATTATTTTACTCACTATAAAATTAACACATAAAGTCTGTGATGACTTACTGTGAAGACTACTATTTCCCTTCAGAGATTTCTGTTCATATTCGGAACAAAAGCATTTAAATATATCATAATGGGAAATGGAAAAATAGTGGCTGAAGTTGCAGCGTTACAGGGACTACTATTCTACATGTTCCAGAGTACAACTTGAACAAGTGAAATCAGGAAGAATTTTCTCCCTAAGTGTAGAAGTATTCCTGTAAATATATTTTGAGGATCATATCTTTCCTTGGAGCATTTGGGATTGTATATTAGGATGATACAGGACTAGAGAGAGCATCCAGACACAATACATGGTAACTGGCAGTTAGAATTTTCCATTAGATAGTCATACATTATTGTAATATAGCTGGCTAAGTTCTATTAAATTCATTAAGTATAAATGCCTTACAAAACAAACATGGAACTATAAGAAGTTGGGTTTTCCACAAGGAAAAACTTTAAATACAAATGAGTTATAAACATTTCTGCTCTCTTCCTTTCTGTGTTTTGGCCAGACACAGTGACATATCTTTCTTTCCATCCCTGGCAGGTTTCATTGCAATAAGTGCCAATAACAATTATGCTGAGTTTGGCTAAATGCAAGCCGTGACTTTTTTTTCCCTCAGCTTTTCAGACTTTGACAACACTACCACTTCATAACAGACCACCTGTTTGTTTTGCAGTGCCTGCCAAAACACATAAGTGTTAATGAGGAAAGGAGATGCTACTTAATATGTGTGTATATTTATATAATATGCATAAATGCATACACATTTAACGTACACATTTCTTTCCACTGAGGCATATAGAAGATAAACAACTTGATTGCAAGGTGATTTTTTTTTTTTTCCTTTATTCATCTTGCTGACTTTATTTAGCAACAAGGTGAAGTATGGAGAGAGAAAAGTGTTATGAACCCTTTCATGCAATAGTTGTAAGGACTTCAGTATCTGTCCTGGTTTCAAACTCACAGCACCATGATGTGGACAGCAGATATTGTGGAGCAATCCACAGATTGTATATCCTGAAGTCAATGGAGTTGTTATTTACAGTAGCTGTGTTATTTTCACCATGTACCAATTATAGGCAAACAAGCATGCACATGGTATCTTCACGAAAATTAGTAGAGAACAGGATCCTTTTCTCTCAAAACATTACAACCAATATTAAAGATTTTAGTTTTTCGAAGTATCAGCCAATGTTGTCCACTGACTGTGCTACATCTCCTCCAACCATCAAATCTTCCTCTTTTCTCTCTTGTTTGCCACATGGCATTGCTTCTGCTGAGGATCTGGCTACATATATGTTTCATAAATGACTTATAAGGGGGGCGGAGAGAATTATGACCAATATTTCTAAGAGTCTTTGTACCAACACAAGGTACCAAGTTTCCAAGTCATCAGAGGGAAGGTAAGGAATATCTGATCTTTACAGTATCTCACCACTGTTCTGGTTTGTTCAATAAATTTTGCCATAGAGGAGAAACAGATTTTTCCTTTTTT